>JBCNJP010000023.1:48030864-48436789 GCA_039602395.1 Deinandra increscens subsp. villosa
CAAGAATCTGAAACTGCTGGATAACTTGCCCAAATCCTGGAATACCAACATCTCCATCATTAAGGACAACAACAAGCTGAGTGAGCTATCTCTTGATGAGATGATCAACAATTTGAAGTCAAAACTTATTGATGACAAGCAGAGAGAATTGAACCATATAAGCTCCCTTAGTTTGGCGGGAAAGTTGAACCAATCCCTGTTGTCTGAAGAAGTGGATTCTAAACAAGATGGAAAGTCAGCTGGAAGTGGACCGAGCTCTGTCACAAAGTCAACTGCTTTTGTGGAACAACCTCATGCAAGTTCAAGTGGAGGTGTCAACCCTGATGCTACAAATGATCCCAATTTTGCACTCGGAATGGGATTTATGAACAGCTATCATGCTCTTATGGCTGGAACTTTAGTCCCTACTGAGATGCTGTCAGGTGAGCTGAATCAGATGAATCCAGAAGATGTAGAAATGTTGGATGTCTCTTGGCAGATGGCAATGGCTGTTTTCAGAGCAAAGAAGTTCATGGCAAAGACTGGGAGAAATGTATGGAAGGACCAAGATAAGATCAGGATGGGGTTTGACAAGAGCAAGCTGAGGTGCTACAACTGTGACGAGTATGGGCATTTCGCAAGAGAGTGCACCAAGCCAAGGAGAGAAAGAACAGAAGAAAGGAAAGCAGGTGATAGCAAAGGAAAGGCAGAGTCAAGTGCTTTGGTTGTGCAGGAAGGAGGTGGATATGACTGGACTCCTCAGTTAAAAGAGTTTAGCCTGTCACATGTAATGATTGCTGCTATGGAAAGGGATGATGAGGAAGAGCATGCATTTGTTGTAACTGATGAGAAACCTGAAGAGATTCCGGTGGAAGACCAGGAAGCCTTTGCTGCTGAGGTTGATAACATCAAGGTATGTCCTGATCCCACTTGTGCTCGTATAATTCCTGGACTTAGACAAATCTGTAAAAATTATCAGCTAGAACTGTTTGAGATAAAATGTGAAAGGAGTTCATTCAAGGGTAGATGGCAAAAGAATGAAGAGAAGGTAAAAGCTTAGAAACTAGACATAGTGAAATATCAAAAACTGGCAACTGAGAAAGCTCTTCTGTATGACAACGCTAAGTTAGAAATAGCTGAGCTTAGTAAGTAGATAGATGAACTTAAGCATAAGAACAATGAGTTGCAAGTAAAACTTGACATGAATCATATGAGAAGCAAAAGAATGTTAGAGGCTAGTAAATCTTTGAACACATGCATAACTGATGTTAGAATGGGTAAGGACAAAGGTGGAATAGGAATTAGCTTCTCAAACAAGAACAATGTTCCTCAAGATAAAACTAGAGATATAATAGGAATAATCTTAGAGGAGGACCAGGTAGATAGATCTGCATCTGAAATGCATGAAGCAGGACCTCCCTTAGATAGTGTTCTAGTAGGAGTGACACCTATAAATGATCAGGAATTTGAAAATGAGAAACACATGATCTATGGGTTGGGTAATCAGAACGAAACAATGGCATCCACAAGTAAATCGGGTATGTCCTAGGAGTCATTAAACAATAGTGTTGAACCTGATGATGGCTTTGTTTCATGTGCATATGAAGTAGGTATTGAAGATGTGTCTGGGGAGGATGCTGAATGTCTGATAGTTGAAGAGAGTCATGTGTCTAGTAGCTCTAGTCTTAATTTACCTAAGGATGATGTTCTGGCACATGTGTCAGAACTTAATACATCCAAGTCAAAAGAATTAGTTGTATCTTTGTTATCAAAACATGTTTCTGATTCCAATGAAAAAGTTAATGGTTTTAAAATTCGTGTGCCTAACACAAAAGTGGGTCGTGAGTCTAAGCCCAAAGATTTTGTGGCTTATCCCCAGGTTGTGTCAACTTTCAATAGAACAAACAAATCTAAATCAGAACAATTTTGTTTAATTACACAACCGAAAAAAGATACAAAACGTGTTATACACAAATGGGATGATAAGCCAGAATGGAAGTCGTCTTACCCAAGACGCTCATACCTCTGTAGCCATGTCAATGGACCTAGACTCATGAACTGTTTTCAATGTGGAAAACCATGACACTTTGCTGCTAATTGTGTGAATAGACCATTTCAACCATACTATTCGCAAAACTCACGGACTAGTATGTTGGAGAAAGTGATGACAGGAGAAAAGCAAAAGCAAAAGCAACAAGCTTTGTTTCAGGGGAAGCAGTGTTTAGAACCAATGAAGACTCAACAGTCTAAGGTTTCAAACACAAAGGCACCGGTAACAAAGCCTGTTGTAGATAAGTGGAATGTGGCCAAAACTCCAAAACCAACTTATGTATCAATAGGAGTTTACAAAAGAAATGATAAGATAAAACCAGAATTTGTTGAGAAACAAATGGCTAAAGTCAAAAGAGTTAATAAACCTAATGGCAAAGAAAAGGTTGAGCAACATGTTTTAAAACAAAAAGATGTCACTCAAACAAAACAACTGGTTTACTCAAAACTGAAACTTGAGTGGACACCTGTTAAAAAGCCATCTGGTAAAAAGGCCACATCTCCGCAAAAGAAACCTGTGTCTGTCAAGAACTCATCAAATGTGTTTAAACCACAGAAAAACACCACCTGGAAACCAAAAGTCAACATTCAAAATGTGAATGTACCTGAATCAAAGCCAGAAATGACCCTCCAATTAGTTAATTACATTGATTCCAAAGGTGTGCCCAGATCTGTTATGGCCTGGGTACCTAAATCTCACTGATCTCTGATTTGTGTAGGGACAACCAAGAAGATCTATCAACAATCTCTGGTACGTTGATAGCGGTTGCTCCCGAGATATGACCGGAGACTTATCCCTTTTGGAAGATGTGGAAGACTTCAATGGGGGAGGTGTATCATTTGCAGGTGGTGTAGGTGGAAGAATAAGCAAGAAAGGAATAGTGAGAAGTGGAAGTTTGACATTCTCTGATGTGCACTATGTGGAGGAATTATCTCACAGTTTGCTCAGTGTGTCACAAATATTTGATAGGGAATATTCAGTCTTGTTCAACCGCAAGGAATGCATCATACTCAAGCCTGGTGTGAAAATTCCAGAGGAGTGCATCTTGATGCGTACTCTGAGAAGAGCAAACTCTTATCAGCTTAATATGGGTCAACCTCCAACTTCAGAAGAAGCCTGTCTCATATCCAAACAAAATGAGAACTTAGCTCTATTATGGCATAGGCGTATGGGGCATGCCAACATGAAGAATTTGACCAAGCTTGCAAAGGGAGAACATGTCAGAAAGCTGCCTATCAAAGATTTCTCTACTGTAGAAAAATGTGTGGCTTGTTCGAAGGGGAAGCAGCACAAGTTGCCGCACCATCCGAAGATAGCAAATTTAATGCCATCCGTGTTACAACTTCTTCACATGGATTTATTTGGGCCAATGCAAGTACAAAGCATCAGCAAATTCTCTTACTATCTCGTGATTGTGGATGACTACTCGCGATTCACTTGGGTCTTCTTTTTATCAAACAAGTATGAAACTCCGATCTTAGTGAAACAATTTGTCACGCTTATAGAGAATCAGCTGAACGAGAAGGTCAAGGCTATTAGAACAGACAATGGAACAGAATTTAAAAATGCTGAGTTAAATATGTTCTGTGGAGAGAAGGGGATAGAGAGACAGTTCAGTGCACCCTACACTCCGCAACAGAATGGAGTCGCTGAGAGAAGAAACAGGACACTCATTGAAGCAGCAAGGACAATGATGTGTGAAGCTAAATTGCCAATCTTCTTCTGGGCTGAAGCAGTTAATACGGCTTGTTACGTGTAGAATCGTGTTCTTTTAAACAAGCGTCATGAGAAGACTCCGTATGAGATTGTTTATAAAGAGAAGCCAACGGTGGGATATTTCAAGACATTCGGGTGTCCATGCACGGTTCTGATTCAGTCTGATGTGGGGAAATTCGAAGCTAAGGCTGATGAGTGTTATTTTGTGGGTTATTCGGCAAATAGTGCTTATCGTGTCTTCAACAAAACCACCAAAGTTATCATTGAGGCATATAACGTAGACTGGCTTGAAGACAATCCTACAGATGCAGGGAGTGGACCAGATTGGATTTTTGATTATGGGTCGTTGTTTGAAGGGTTCAATTTTTCAAATGTTTTCCATCATTTAGGTGAAGAAGAAGACATTATTGCTCAATCATCTGAATCAAGACCTCATGTTGAAAACGTTTGTGAGAAAGCACCAGATTCAGTTCCCACAAACGTCAATGCAGATGCTCCGGGATCTTCGGGAACTCGTGATAATTCAGAAAGTTCTCAAAACCAAGGTATGATTGATAATACTGTTAATTCTAACCTGCCTGTTTCTGTTTCTGTGCCAGATGTTCAAGTATCAAGAATCAACAAAGACCATCCGATTAGCAATATACTTGGACCAGTTTCAGCAGGTGTTACCACTAGAAGCCGCACGGGAGACATTAATTTTTGCATGTATTCGTGCTTCAGAGTTGGATTGAGGCCATGCACAATGAATTAAATCAGTTCTCAAAGATGGGAGTGTGGCGTCTAGTCAAAAGGCCAGAGAACAAGAAGGTTATACCCACACGTTGGTTATACAAGAACAAAAAGGATGACACGGGTATAATTCTCAGAAATAAGGCAAGGTTGATTGTTCAGGGCCACAGACAAATTCATGGAATTGACTATGATGAGATGTATGCACCCGTGGCAAGATTAGAGGCTATCCGGATATTCCTTGCAGTTGCTTCATATCTAAACTTCACAGTACACCAGATGGACGTCAAGACAACATTTTTATATGCAGAAATGAATAAGGAAGTTTATGTGACTCAACCACCGGGGTTTGTAGATGAAGAGTATCCAGATCATGTGTATCTTCTGGATAAAGCTTTGTATGGACTACATCAAGCTCCACGCACGTGGTATGAGACACTATCAACTCATCTGGTGGAGAATGGATACTCAAGAGGAGTGGTTGATCAGACTCTGTTTAGGAAGAGGGTGAAGAATGACATCATCATGGTGCAGGTTTATGTAGATGACATCATCTACGGGTCAACAAACGAAGAATTATGCACTGAGTTTGAAGATGTAATGAGAAAGAAATTTGAAATGAGTGATCAAGGAGAGATGAGCTTCTTCCTAGCCTTGCAAGTGAAACATGATGAATCTGGGATTCTTATTCACCAAGCAAAATATGTGAATGAGATTCTAGAAAAATTCAAAATGCAAGATTCCAAGCCAATCTCAACTCCCATGGCGTCCCGACCTCTACTGACAGCAGATGCAGATGGGGAGCCAGTGAGTGAATTCATGTATCGTTCGATGATTGGAACACTTATGTACTTGACAGCAAGTAGGCCCGATATTATGCATGCAGTGTGTCTGTGTGCCCGCTATCAGGCTAATCCTAAACTTTCACATTTAATTGCTGTTAAACGTATCTTTAGGTATCTGAAGGGCAGGCCTAGGCTTGGACTTTGGTACCCAGAGAACACTGATTTCCAATTGTTTGCATTTACTGACAGTGATTATGGAGGTAGTGATCTTGACAGGAAATCAACAACTGGTGGATGTCAGTATTTGGGAGACAGACTCATTTCTTGGCAGAGCAAAAAGGCAGCATACCGTCTCAAAGTTAACTGTAGAAGTTGAATATGTGGCAGCATCCGCTGGATGCTCACAGGTAGTATGGATACAAAATCAGCTCACTGATTACGGTATGGAATTTGTTAACACTACTATCTTTTGTGATAACGCTGCTGCTCTAGAAATTGTGAAAAACCCCGTTCATCATTCAAAAACAAAGCACATAGACATCAAGGTACATTTTATTCGTGATTGTTATGATAGGGAGTTAATTCAGCTCCAAAAGGTGAGCACAGACCAGAATGTGTCTGATATTTTCACAAAACCCTTACCTCGTCCCAATTTTGAAATGTGTGTCGAAGGCCTAAGGATGATTGCCTTCGAGGAATGATCTGATCAAAATTTCTTGTAAATATCTTTTAAGAAAATTATATAAAAAAAAATGTGTTTATCTTTCAAAGGCCTCATAAAAACAGCGGAAGAAATATCGTTGTTTCAGAAAATCTAAAAATATATGTTTGAGGTTTTTATGATGTCTTTTGTTTGCCTTGAGTTGGTAGGAAGTGATATAAATTTCCAAGACAATTGGAGACTGACACGTGTAAGGCAGAAGTGAAAGACGTCTCAAAGATGATGTTCGGTAAGCTATATCAAAAACTATGATCATCCATGTAAGTGCAGTAAACTTAACTTCTATATATGTTTAGTTTTCCATCCTGGTTTACATAGTTTAAAAGACTGAGTCCCAGCCAAAACGGGTTGAGAGTGGTATTCACCTAGTATTCACTCTCTCACACGCCATGTTTATGCTGTTATGACAACACCGCATTCAAAAGAAGAATGAAAAGAAAAAATCAAAAAAAATATATTAAAAAAAATGAAATGAAAAGAAAAGAAAAAATCAATAAAGTAATTATTTGGTTTGGTCTTCTCTGCGTGCTTATGCGGCCGACCTGATCACCAACTGATAATTAAGAAAATAAGTGGTTGTCATGACGGTGTTGCATGGTTCCTCAAGTTGAGGGTTTGTGAATCCTCAATAAACTCTGAGGTTGGGTAGGTTTTGCTATGAACGATTGGGTGTGAGGACGGTTAAACATGATGGTAATTATGTACCATGTATAAGCACTTTAAAACTTTTTATCTGGATGTGAGTTTATGTGATTTCAAAAATTTTGAGCAATCGTTTAGAGCGTCGAGTAACGGAAGCCTCAGTTAAAGATTTGTCTGGTTTGATCCATGAATTTACATCAGCTTCGAGGCAAGTGAATTTTTAATTTCTGTAATTAGGTTTTAATAGTTTTATGGTTTATTTTATTTTTTAAGTCCTTAAATGTTTTTTTTTTAAATTTTATGATTAAGATCAGATACTCGGGGTTTGAGTCTGAGGGGAAGCTTCGTAAATTCTCAGATTTTCTCAAAGTTAACACTTTTTAAGAGAATTAACATGTTTATGAGGTTTGGGAGGTTTTTTAAATGTTTCAAATCTTGAGGGGGCAAAATGGAATTTTTTTTAACAAAACCCCCATTTCCGATCTTTATTCACCATTTACGATCCACCTTCTCTCGCCGTTTACGATCTCCGCCCTGTGAAACCCTAACCGCCGCTTCCAGTCGCCGGAAAAGTGATCCCAACCTCCTGCGGCCGTTCACTGTGTAAACCGAGCACACCATTACCTTGGCTTTCATTTTCCGACCTCTATACACCCTTCAATCGGCTGATCCTCCTCGATTCACGACCCCAAATCACAGTTTTTCTTCACACGGTGATAGTTTTCCTTTTTTTCGTGGTTCGAGTTGATTTCTCAAGATTTGGAACCGATTTTGTGGTTGAGATAGTTAAAAGGTAGTGGTTGATGAATCTTTTTCAAGTATGTTGTGTTTTGATGTGTTTACGAGCTTGTTGCAGGTTCAAAAATGGCAGATTCGTCGTTTACGATCGTCTCGAGGAAGAAGACAACCATTCGTGATTACGATCGACGTTTACGATCCATGTTTCCGATTGCGTTTATGATCGGGGTTTACGATCCAAAGAGATAACGACAAAAGGTGTTTACGATCGGGCTTAGCGTTTTCAAGAGATGACGACCGGACTTGATTTAACCCGATCGTGAACCCACCTATAGGATCGTAAACCCATTTGAAGTGTGATTTAAAATAGTAAACTCATAATAAAATCTTTTACACCTAAGTTTTTTTGGAATCTCATCAAACTTAATCGTTTTTAAGCTAAAATTAATGGTGTTTGTGAATTATGTGAGTCAAAATCAAATATTTTTCTTGTAAGTTTAAATTAAGATTTTCTGAACTTAAAAAGATAAATTTGATATTCATTTGAACTTCAAGATGTTGTTGACATACACAATTTCATTTTAAATTTAAGCCTGATACACTTGTCTCGTTGTTTCAGATGGTAGAAAACATGCTTGATGAAGAAATTCATTTTGAAAGGGATCACTGTATACCTGCATATCTTGATGACCCACCAGAGAGGCACATGCAGCTTTTCTACTCTTTGGTGGCTGGGCTGAATGTATGCAAGATTAATCATGCTTTGTGGACAAGTGTGCTTATCGATGAGCAACTTGTAAGAGAATTATGGGGAACAGCAAGGGCAAATGCTGACAAGTCGAGGATCACAGCAACTGTTCAGAATCGTCAAATTGTGATACTCGAAGAAGACATCCGCCAGGGTTTGAACATAAATGACAGAGCTGAACATCCAATAGAGTACCCATAGGCTCGTGTATTAGAAGGTGCTCAGTTGATGGGATATGAAGGAAAGTTCCCTCCTATCTTCAAGAAGTTGTTGCCACACTACTGGAGGTGCCTGGCTCACTACATGCAGAAATCCTTTCTGGGAAAGAGAACTAACTTCGATCAACTTAACAAACTGCATGGAACAGCTTTCGTTGCATTGGCCTTAGACTGGAACTTCAACTTCTAAAAAATGATGCTGATAGATTGGGTTGGGAATGCAGTTTTAAGTGCGAGAGATCAATTTCTTATGACTCCAAGATTCGTACAAATGGTGGTAATGAAGAAGTACCCGATGATCGATGAAAGAATAGAGAAATTGGACATCAAATTCATGGATAGTGGCGTGTTTGGCCTGCAGACACAAGACAGAAAAGGAAAGAACAGCTTTCAGGGAAGGATTGAATGGGCCAAAAGAGGTGCCTTTCCTGAAGTGGCTAGAGAGCACGTGATTGAGTCAGATCAAGAGCCAGAACCTCAACCAGATGTGCCGACTGTAAATGTGACTGTTGTTGAAGATCACGATGTGACAGCACCAATTGCTGTAAATGTTCCGGATCAAACAGAAGGTATACCTTCTGATGAAGAAAACGTGATGGACGATATCTTTGCTAATCAAGAGAATGTGGACGATGATATATATGGGGACTTAGAACCAATCAATCTTAAAAGATCAAGGGATGTCCTGAACTCGTCTTCTAGTGGTGACTCCATCCCTCAAGAGTTGGATACTCAGTTCAATGTGAATGAGATGCTTGAAGAGCATGTCCCCATTCGTGAACCATCTCCCAGGAAGAGGTCGGATCCAAGAAGTGTCAGGTTCAAGTTCACAAAGACTAGCTCAAGTCTGTTGATGGTCCATCCAGCAGGGTCCAGTTCTCAAAGTCAAATTATTCAAAAAGAAACAACTGATCAGAATGTTGAAGATCAACCTGCCCAGGTTCAGACTGAAAGTCCTTTTCTGAATGAACGTAGCCCTGTTCATGAAGAAAGGCAATTTTTGGAGGTTGATAACACCTTTGTAGTACCCAGCCCTGTTAGAATAAGTGTCTTTACTGGAACAAGTCTGCCGCCAACAGCTATTCCAAGTTTCCGCCCACTTCAAGCTGCTGAGCTCCCTATTGAGATGAGGATTAGTGCAGACCCTCACATTAACTTTCTGATGTCTCAGAACAGAATTACAAAAGACTGAGATAAAAGCACTCCAGGCTGAGAACAGAAAACTAAAAGACAAGGAGGTGGCTGACAAGAATTGGTTTAAGTACTTGTATGAGGCCTTGATGGATTTGAAAAAGAAGTATAATGAGTTGAAAGGTGCTGTGGTGTCAAGTGCTTCAGGTGACCCCGGTCAAAGCTCATCTCAGGCTTCACAACGTACAGAGACTATGAATGAAGATGAAGGAGATGACACCATTGAGATGTCGGACTATGCACGAAGTGGAAGGGTCATCTCTAAAGCGCCAGAAGGTCACGAAAACTGGTTCAAGTAATTTTTTCAAGGACCAGCCCCCACTCAATACACCATTGATGTTGGTGAAAGCTCAATCGACAAAAGGGGGAGTCGTGAAGCAATTCTGTGCTGGCACTATGACTCCGAGAAGAAGTTGTTTGCTGTTATCCGTGATAGCTACAGTCCAGTGGAATATTACAGAACTCGAACTCAATTTCACTCCTGGACTGAGCCTGAGATCAGAAGCCTGTTGAGAGCTCCATATATAAACAGATGGAGCAGCACAGAAGGAGACCTAGTTCGAAACAATCTGATGAGCCACTTGGCGGAAAATTTTGTGAATTTCCATCTGAGGCAAGTGAGATGGGTTGAAACTGGAACTGACCCAGTAACTGATGATCCTATAGGAGAAGCAAGGCGACCACCTACCAAACGCACAAGAGTGATAAACATGTTGGACGAAATTGAAGACGGTACCTTGGTCAAGAACTTTGACTATTGGTTTTATGATCCAGCAACACATGGGGTGGTGGTGCTCTGCAAGAAGATGAGGCAGTTCCGATTCTACGATCCGGTTGACCTGCTTAGGTTTGGTGAAAAAGATATCAAGCTCCTTGCCTCCCAACCAATTCTCGGTGATGAGAATGACCTTGAGAATGCTATACGGGTGGGGATCTTCCATGGAACAGCAAACCGGGTTGTATCAAATGAATGGTGGTCGAGCAATGTGCAGAATACGTTCAGATTTGATCTGCTGCTGCCATAGACGGACTAATGGTTCATGCCTATGGGAAGATTGTTGGGCTACATATTAGAGGCATGAACATTAGATGTGGGCTTGATTATTATTGGGCTTATGGGCTTAGAATAGTTTACGATTTGGGCCATGTGTGCCGGTTTTGTGTTTATGGTTGGATTAGGGTTTGTAAGTGAGTAGTATATAAGCTCACTAGTTTATGTTTGAACCTAGCTTTTGGATTACGATTTTTGTCACCTCTCTAGTTTACGATCAGTGTTCATTAGCTCAAGAAAGTTGTGTTTTACATTCAAGATTTGATCTTCTTTGTTTAATCAAGTCTATTTCATCTACTTTCTTCTCGAATCAATCATTTACGAGGATTCCGCACTCGTTTGTGATATCAATACCGTGGTTTGGTTGATTTTCTGGACCTACAACAGGTAGGTATTCAAATTGCGCATCCATTGATGGTCTTGATTTGTGATATAATGGTCTAGATTGTTAGATTTTTACATTTTTGTATCTCGGTTTTTCGAGAACACTAACTTGAATGGCCTTAACTGGTTTTATTCGTTCTTAATACACTTTGAGCACATGTACATGGTCGAAAACTTGTATAGATCAAAACCTTGGTGTTCATTTTCAAAACAAACACTAGATTGTGCATCAAAATCGACAGTGACTGTTCGGTATTCTGATCGTCCGCCGGACCACATGGTCTGCGGCGGACCAGATGATCCGCGGCGGACCAGATGATCCGCTGAAGACCAACTGGTCCGCGTTTGGTCCGTTTGACCAAAAGTGATCCGCGGTAAATTTTTTTCTAGTCCGCCGGACCATATGAACCGCTGAAGACCAACTGGTCCGCGTTTGGTCCGTTTGACCAAAACTGATCCGCCGTCAATTTTTTTCTAGTCCGCCAGACCAGATGATCCGCGCGACCAAAATTGGTCCGCAGATGGTCCGCTGATAATATTTTTAAATTTGTTGATATTTGTTGGTCATTCTGATTCTATTACATGATTTTAACGTCAGTTTGTTGTGATGATTTGTACAGATATGACTGAGTTTAAGTCAATTGGAGAACATAACGTGTGTGTATTCTTAGATGCAGCTGAACGCTGGAAACCTCATTTCCTCGACATATTTGATTTTATGAGAAGATCAAGAATTTACTATGCTGCTACTCAAGTTTGTACACCATATAAAGATTTGCTGGTTATGTTTTGGAATTCAGCTCAAGTGGATTGTTCAGTGGATCCATCAGTAATCCGTGCAAGAATTCTTGAGACTGATGTGATTATTTCTAAAGCTGATGTGAGGAGGGTTTTAAGATTCAATGATCAAGCTGATTATCCAACATAATTTCATGAAGCTGATTTGGTAGCTTTACTTAAAAGGATTAAGTATGATGGTCAGTTGTATGTTCCATGGTATCTTAAAGCTAATCTGAGTCCTCTGTACAAATATCTCATGCATGTTATAATCAAGTGTTTTGGAAACCGAACAAGAGGTCAAGAAGAATTTGATTTGAAGGTCTTATCATTCTTTTCTGCCTTGGTACTGAATAGGCAATTTAACTTCTCTGGTTGGATTTTCAACTACATGAAAGACAACATCTTGACAAAGCAAGTGAGAGGTATTATGTATCCGAGGTTTGTGCAGATAATTTTAGATGCATTATATCCTGGTTTTCCAAAGAATCCAGGTGCAGCTTTGGAAATGAAACATATGAACATAGTTGCTGTTGGTAAAATCCCGGTATATCAGAAGGGTAAAGGAAATAAAGCTGCTCCACCGGTTAAACGTTTAATTGGTCATCTTGCAAAACCGGATTATGTAGCTCCGGCTGATGGAGCTGCCAAACATCCTGATAGTTCTGATGACGAATTGGAGTATGATGACAAAGGTTTTCCTGTTGAGATAGCAGACGATGAAGAAGAGAATCAAAATGTTCCTGAAGATCAAGCACAAAATATTCAACAACCTGTTAATCAAGACCACGTACCTGTACAACAACAACAACCTGAGTCTGTTGTTCATAAGAATATCGTTGAACCTGAAGCTGTTAATCTTCAAGATGATGATCTGATTAATGATGCTGATATGTCTAAGGGTGATGATGCTGGTGAGAGTTCATCTGAAACCGAATCAGACTCTGGTGATTATGTCACAATTTTACATAATACCAGATAAATTCCCGTGAAGAGGGGTTCTAAGGCTCATATTGCTTATTTAAAGTCTCAAAATCAGGATACTTCAATATATGAGTCTAGAACCAAGCAGGTTGAGGATAATGATGATGATCCATTATATACTCCTATGAAGGAGGAACCTGTTGCAAAGTCTAAGCCAGTGGATAAAGGCAAAGCTCCGATGGTGGGTACTGGAAAGCGTTTTAAACGAATGGCTAGAGCAAGTTTTTCAGTAAAGCAAGGTTCGTTTCTGGCTGATGCTAGAAAATCTGGTCAAAGTCCACCTAGTAAGAAGCAAAAGGTTCAGACTCAGTCTTCGGTTCCAGTGCAACCAACAACAAAAAGTGTGAATGTTCAAAGTTCTTCTGTTCCACCTGCTAAAAAGTTAATCATCAGAAGGTCGTCTACTACTACTTCTTCTGCTACTGCTTCTACCACTGATGCTGCTACTCAATCAACCATTTCTTCTGCTGATCTGAAGCTGGCACTTCATCAAACCAGACTTGATGAATTAGAATCAACGAATCGTCAGCAGGCAGATGAAATTAGAGGGTTAAAGAATCTAGTAAAGGAATTGGTGTCTCGGGATCAATCTAAAGATCGTGAAATTGCTAGTTTAAAATCTAGAGATGAGGAAAAGGGTCGTGAAATTGCAAAGTTACAACAATTATCTCTTTCCCTGGGTGAGCAGTTAAATCTCTTGCTCAAAGCTTTACCTGCTCAGGGGGAGACAAGATCGAATACTGATGAAGGTTGTAAAGATGTTGATGTATTGAAATATTTGAATGATGATCCTGATCCTGATCCTGAAGGAGGTGTAGGTGGAGCTGGGTCGGGTACTGGGGCAGCCGGATCATATGTTGCTGCTGGTCCGTCTACTACATCTCAGGGGGAGTCTGACGATCATGTTTATGATGTGACCCCGATTACAAGAGTTGAGCTAGGAGAAGGGGAGTTCGTGAATCCTTATTCGAAAGAGCAACTTGCTGCAATCTTTGCTCTGAATGTGGAAGATGTGGATAATGTTCCATTTGCTGATCCGTATAAAGAAGAAGATTCAGATGAGCATGTTGATTATGAAGAAGAGCAGGTAGAAGTAGAAGATATCACTGCTGAAGAATATTCTACTGATCCGAAGGTCTATGGAAATTTTACGGATAATGATCAGTCGGAAGGTTTCAATTTCTTTGGGAAAGACGATGAAGAAAAGATTGAAGAAGAATTAAAGAAGAAAGAGTCTGAGAAACAATCTGAACAGCCAGCATCAGCCGAATCTGAAGATTTATCTGAAGAACAAGAGAAAAAGATGTTATTTGATGCGTGGTTGAAAGAGCAAAGGGCGAAGAAGATGCCGGTGAAATCGTCTACAAAGGATGTTGATCAAAAGAAATTCTTTGAAAGAAAAGGTAGAGAAGCATCTGGCAGAATATTCAGTTGGATGTATGATTCACAGCTCAAATGCTATGCAATCAAGAAAGAGTTTGGAATCATCTATCTGAAGTATGCAACAAGGTTTAGTACACTGTCGGTCTGTGATGTAAGAGACTTATCCAGAACTCCATTTTTGAATTATGGAAATGATAAGTTGGCTGGAGTTTTCAGAGACAAACTGATTGAAGAATGTCAAGGAAAGTTTCAGTTTCTAACTCCTCAAAGACCAAGGTTTGTTGAGCATCCAACTGACATCCACCCGAAAACTGGAAAGCCAATGATCATTATGAAGTACAAAAAAGCCTGTTCAGTTGAAGAAATTTCCTTTGAAGAAGCTTGAACAGGACTTCATCAAAACATTGAGATGGTGGTATTATGATGAAAATTCTGGTGAAGCAGTGGTGGTGGTTAAAGAAGAAAACAAAGTGGTCAGACTGTACGATCCGATGTGGTTAATCAACTTATCCAAGAATGACATAGACAAACTCTATCACTGCAATATTCTATATAAGGCTGAGCATGCTGAACAAGCCTTGCAGTTTCAACGGGTGATCAGAGTATGTTTTGCTTTTGGGATTCATGCGGGGAACAAAAGAAGACAACACTGGAAGGAGACTGAATCAAGAACTTCAGAAGACTAACACAAGACAAGGGGGAGTTTGTTGAAGCATATTTCAGTGTCTAGTGCTAGGTCTAGGTGAAGTGTCATTGTAATTCTTAGTTTGTGTTATCTGGTCCCAGCGGACCAGGTGCGGACCAAATGGTACGCCGGACCATCTGGTACCCTGGTTAGTTGGTCCGCTGACTAGAACACCTATATATATGTTTAGCTCATTTAGAGAGTAGTAGTTGTGAGGTTTTGAGCTGTTAACTGTGTGTTTTCTAAGGTGTAACCTGTAACTCTCTGTAACTCTCTCTCTGAAGGTTTGAGCAATAAACGAGGTGTTATTTACCTTGTTGTTTACCAAATCTGTGATCATGATACACTAGCAAGATCGATTCTGTCTTCTCAGTTAAAAATTTGAATTCTGATTGGCCGAACCCTCTCCAAACTTAACACTGTGCTCCGAACTTCCACCGAACTCTGTTCGAACCTAAATCAAAAGGCCGAACTTTCACCGAGCTTGGTCCGAACCTAAAAAGCTCCGAACATCCTCCGAACGAACTCCGAACTATCACCGAAACAGAACAAACTCCAAAAGCTGACCGATCTAGGACCGAACTCTCTCCGAATACTCACCGAACGATGTCCGAACTTGAAGTTCGGGGCGGTTACTCCGAACCTGAACAATGAACTCCGAACTTCGACATACTTTTAAAAAACACGCGAAAAATGACTGATTTTGATGAAACAAGCAACAGTGGTCGAGAACAATGATAAGGAATGATTTAGAAGCAGCTTTGACACCATAGAATCGATAGAACAGATGAAAAACACACAAACAAGCTCGAGAAACACCAAAAACGCTTCAACAATCCAGAAATACCAACCAAAAATCAGTAGAGTGAACTAGAAAGCTCTGATACCACTTGAAAATGCGTGAGCATCGGATCGTCTACTTGATCTAGCTATTCGGACATAGAAATGCAATTAACCAATTGTTTTATTGATCAACGAAGAACAATTACAATCAGTAAACACTTAGAAACAGACTCAGAGAAACACACTCAGAAACACACACTTAACAGAAATCTCACACGCTCAGAACTATGAATTACAACATCCAAACTTCTATATATACGCAACTGGCTGATCCATGTCCGAACCTCAGGTTCGGCCAGTCTAAACTTTAGGTTCGGACCACGTTCGGCCGGTGAACCTTAGGCTTGAACTTGAACATTGTTTGATACTTCACACGACGCACGTATCATGTATCAACAGTATACGGTCACGCAGGTATTCTCATACGGAACAGTGGAGATAGTGGGTGAGGATGAACATCCATTCAAGGTAAACGGGCATAGATTAAAACGTTATATCGAAGGGCCCATTAGCAAAGTTTACATGGAAGATCTGAGCTTCCAAAATCCCCCTGAATAGTTCACATGGGCCGAGTCGAGCTAAAGACTCGTAAATAAAATTAAGTGCTTCGCAGGAGGCAACCCGTGCATTTGAATCTATTATTTTTCGTGTTTTCGTTAGTTTTATTTTGCAGGGATTGGATTGACAAATCTGGTACGCAATTCTTTAATAACCAAGCTTACATGATTATGTGCCTAAATTGCTAAGAAAATTCCTGTTACTTTAAATCTGTGTACTTGAAATATGTATACGTATATTTATATATACGTATACATATTTTCATGTCACATGCACCGAACGCTTGAAGTATATATATATATTCAACCTCTCACGACTTGCCAGGCCGTGAGGGTCGTCTCACAACCACACAACCGGGAAGGGGAGTCGGTCATCGAGACAAGCGTAACAAAGGGATCTCACGGCTTGGTCTTAACCGCGACATAAGGGATCACAGCCTTTTGACCGTGACATATTTTTAGACAGGATTTTAACCCCCTTCACTTAAAACCATGGACCACAACCCTATTTCTCCCCATTCATAGCCGACAACCTCCTTCACCCCACGTTTACGGCCTCCTTCCACGGTTCTTCTGCTCACGTCACCGGATTCGTCACCCCCACGTCATCAAGGTACAACCATCCTCCTTTGTTCTTTGTTTTCGTCACCCCCCTTTTTCTTGTATGCTCACTATGAACTGGACACTATCCCCATTCAAATCAAGAATTTCTTTTGTTAAAATCAAAGAATGGGGATTACAAACTCGGAATTATCATGAGTTCACAGTGATTTCAACCCCAAAACCCTTGTTTTTTCTCGAACTGGGTCTCTATACCCATCACATGTTTCTGTGCTCTTTGTAAAAATTAAGTATGGGATGTCCTTGGGGGTGAAACCGAGCATACGGGCAAAAATCCCACTGATTTTGGTCACGAAACGAGCCAACTGCGATTTTTTTCGGGTCTGATGGATCCCACGGTCTACAGGCCGTGGGTCAGTCTTTCGCGTCCTTGCCTAAGCCGTGACATTCTGTCACCGGTGAAACAACTTCCCACGGTATAACCTGGCCAGGCCCAGGCCATGACCTGCCCCTCACAGCCAGTACAGGGCGTGACTTTTTCCTGATCAGCAACATATGGTTAACTTTTTCACCTCCTGCGGGTCTTTTTTACACATTTTCTTCGATCATACGACCCGCCTGAGACCACTGAACATAATATTTCAATTGGACCTCAAAATCCGACCATTCGGGTCAAGAAATCACCGCTACTCATTGTTTTTTGTGCTTATCGTCTTGCATATTTCTTGTTGCAGAAATGGCTCAGCTTCACAGGTTCTTGCAATTTGATGCAAACGAGGCAAGGGAATGGAGATGCCTTGAAAAGGAGTTTCTGAACAAGCCACTGTTAGAGATGCGGGTGGTCAGTTGGACCTTATTGGAAACCTTGGGTCAAAGAGAGAGGGGATTGGCGTTGGTGGACAAGTTTTGGCAGCGGCTCTTCGAAATCAGGATGAGCCAATATAGGGAGATGGTGATCAAATTCTACTCCAGTTTCACCTTTGTTTACCCCTGCAATGACCTATTTACTGAAGATAGGGTGAAGTTTCGATTGGGAGGTGAGTGGAGGAGCATGTCTGTCGCCCAATTCGCAATGGCCACTGGTATTTACACAGAGGAGGAGGTCCTGACTAATGCTTTCACTGGAGGTTTGCATGCCTTCCCCAACAATCAGGATCACGTTACATTTTGGAGTCAAATTAGGGAAGACGTTTATGATGCTCAGAACACCAAGAGCATCCAGTTCCGTGATCCCCTTGACAGGTATTTGCATTGTGCCATTGCAGGCACAATTACTTCCTGGCACGATGCTGGGGCGGTTTCTATCAGAGATCTGTTTTTCCTACATTGTATGCATGCATGGGTCAATTGCAACTTGGCACACTGCCAGTTGCATCAGTTCACATGGTGTGCGGGAAGCCAATCGAATAGTTGGCTAGTGGGCGGTGCTATCATTAGCCTACTAGCCATACACTTTGGGGTGCGGAAGCGTGGTTGCACAAGGAGTGCGGGGGTAAAAGAGGTGGATCTGACAATGTGCAAAAAAATGGGCATAATAACACAAATCAGGCCTTACAGGTTCGTTGACAACGACAAACAAGTTTGGGACCCACTTCCCAAGGAACAGGAAGATGTTGCGCATGGACAGAACGAGCAGGTATAGCAACCTCCTAACCCCACATACACACCTTCCTCTGAAGTAGATCCTTCTGTAAGCCTTACTTTTGACGAGTAGATTGAGAACCGAAGTTGGGAAGGCCTGTTGGAAGAACTTGAACACCCAATGCAACACCCATGGAACTATAGGGTGCCAGAGCCTAAGGACATCCATGATATACCACAGCCCACTTTGGCTGATGTACTGGTCCGCATATCTCATCTACAGGCGCACATTGACAACAGGTTTGGGGACTTATCTCGACACTTTGATCAGCAGCTTACCGAACTCCATTACCAGCAGAATGCGAGTTTCACTCGTGTCAATGATCAGATTTGGGAGCTGCACGAGACATTCAGGCCGCCCCGTGGACAGCGGGCTTCCCCCCAGTATTCTGACATGCCCAGGGTGCCACATCAGATGTCACCTTCTAATTTCATGCACCACTTCCCATAGGGGGTATCCATGCTTATCCATGTAGCCTTATTACATTTCTGTTGGTTTTCTTACTATGTTTTTTTTTTTTTTTTTTTTGCACTATGTCTTTTGGTTTGATCTAGTGTTTTTGATTCTGAACTATTTTGGATGTTTGATGTCGGCTAGGTAGTTTGTGTTGGAATGCATTATGACTCTTATTATTATTATTATCTGGCATGTTGTATTTGTTCTTTTTGTTTGTGTGGTGTGTTTCATTTTTTGTATACAATGTTTGGTGCTGAAACGTTGGCTGGAAGTATACTATTGCAGCAACAAGTTTTTCTATGTGTGTGGACGTGAAAATATTGGGCAATCACAAAATCCAGGGAGTTTCCTTTATCCAACCCTTTGTGCTTAAATTTAATTTTTTCTGCATTGGGGACAATGCAATATTCTAAGTATGGGGATGGCAAGGGTTGGCTAAGCACATAGAATTTAACTCCCTCACCTCATCAAAACTCTGAAAATCCCCCAAAAATTTGGAATTTTTTCCCAATCTCACATGACACGAAAGTACACCGTTTTTAACATAAATCATAGATAAGTTATTTGTCCCTTATCATGTCTGCAAGTCGCAAGAACGGTTTTCCTTAAACGTTTATTTTTTAATAATAAATCACATGATCAAAGTTTTTCGATCGAGTTTTGTGAACCAACAAAAAACCCACTCACCCGATTTCCCTTGTGAGATTAAGCCTACAAAAGAGAAAAAAATATATTTAGGTGAAAAATGAAGAAAAAAAAATCATAGTTATGAGGGATGTCGTATGTCTAAAACATTTTCTAGGTTTATGTTGAGACCGTGTTTAATTAATCGCCTTGAGTCGTTATGGAGCTTCTCCGGGTCGTCAATTGCCCGAAGATACTGGACTTTCTGCATAACTCCAGTATATTTTTATTATGAAAAAAAAAAGAGAAAATAAAAAAACTTAGTCTGTATTGAAAGGTTGCAAAACCCTAAATCAAGCTAAAGAAAAAAAAATATATGAATAAATCACAACGAAAATTGTGAAATGGCTGTATGTATACGCCAAGTTATATGTTTGGGTATCCCCCTCCATTTTTTGGTCGGATCCCATAACGAACTCGGCGACACGATCGTATATATAAACCCAAGAAACACTTAGATATGCTTGACCTGAGTGTTCACTTCAAATACTACACCCATAGGTCGAGTGAATTGGTGAGTGAGTGAAAAAATAATAGAAAAATGGTTTGCATTACTTGGTTGAGAGATATTGTGAGTTTTCAAATCATTTAAACTTGCGAGGTCGTAAACCCTGGTATTGATAGTAAATCTTGCGGACCGAATAAGTACACTTAGATGTCTATGTGGTTAAATTGAGTCGTAGTAGTGTCGAGATTAAAATAGATTGCTTGGGGACAAGCAATGTTTAAGTATGGGGTTGTTTGATGTGTGTGGTTTTGGACATTAAAAAGTTATGATTTTCGGGTCAAATTCGAGATAAATATGTGTTAAAGTTGTTAATCTGTGAACGTTTCTGACGAATATCATGAGTTACAGGTAAAAACGGGCTTGGCACGAAGAACGAGGTGAGAAAACGAAGAAACTTGGAAAAAGTCAAAAAGTCAAAGTTTGGGTCAAAAAGTCAACCGTGAAAGTCAGTCAAAATCTGGTTAAAACTGACCCAGGGCACGAGGTCCATCCCACGGGCATGACCTGACCAGATCGTCACAGGAAACCCTAAGCCACGAATCTTAACCCACGACCACGAATCCATCCCACGGTCTAACCCAGGCAACGAGGCTCATCCCACGGCCGTGTGAATCAGAGATCCAGACCAGCAGAATCCCACGGCCTGACCTAGGCCGTGAGACCCATCCCACGGCCGTGTAATCCAGGTCAAGGCCACGACCCATTTTTGGGAATTTTGAGATTTCGAGCCTTATAAATAGAGGGCTCATTTCCACCATTCGAAACATCTTGGAGAGCAGAGAGAAAGCCAGAGAAAGCACTCGTTGAAGCCCTTTAAAGATTTGAAGATTTGAAGCCTTCAACGAGTCGGAAATTAGCGTTTTTCATCCTTTCGAGCTACGATTTGGTATTGTAATTATTTTTAGTCATGAATTCTTGTTTGAATCTGATTTACTCTTGCTTAAACATTAACATGGTTGGCTAAACTTATCGTATCGCTTAGGCGAGGCGAATCCAACCATGGTTTGACTTTTACATTGTATAGGTTTTGCTTATATTTTGCATTTATGAAGTAAAAGTTATTATTGCTTTGATTTGGTTGATGAATCGAATTCCTTTATTGTGTCTAGTTAATCTCTGGTCTTGTGGAACCCTAACCCTAGCTTGCAAACCATCTATTGTTAGAAGACCATTGTATAGCCGAATAACAGAACCTGCGGCGTACGTGTGAACTAGAAATAGTCCCGATCATTAGGGAACCCTAGAATTCGATTAGGAGTCCACCATAGAGTTTGAGTGACAAATCACCTTACCCTTAGCTAGTAGTACCCTTGCCATTGTCAAGTAGTCAAGCATTCACCGATAGGTCGGGTCTGTTCCTGCTTAGTCGTGTTTAGGACCTACTAGGTCAACCTATCAACCCAATTGTAACCGCTTCACAACTATAGGACCGTTAGGGCCATACCTATTGTAACCCTCCAACCAGTTATGAGTTGAGCCACCGATAACTCGGGACCCAGCCTAGGGCACTTCATAAAACCGCAACCTTATCAATACTTAACCATGGAATAGTAGTAACCGTGCAGGGCGTGTCTATAACCCTAAACGTGAACCTATCCATAGGAACTAGGTAGGCCTTGTCTTAGGACCCCAGTTAATCCCAAGGATAAGTCAGAACGCGTTACCGATACACCTGTCAAACCTAAGTTGGAGGAGCCATGCCTAAGTGATCCTTTACCAAATATCTGTTTTCCAAACAACATTTTAATTACTGTCATTTTTCAGTTTTCTAAATTAAAATCAATTTTCAAAACAAAACAAAACAAAACCAGGCTAAATTATAAATTGACTGTTTTCAACAAGTTTGTGTCCCTGAGGTTCGACAACCCGATGTTTACCAATACTGTGCTACGCACGACAAGTATACTTGCCTTAGTGTGTTGGTATAGTCCCCTGGTGAATAACCAGTTCAATAAATTTAAAATTTGATAGTGTAGGACCCCACTTTTTATATACACTTAACAACACATCAAGGATCTCTAAGCTTGGTTCCTTTGGTACTATTGGGGGGGGGGGGGGGATAGGGACCAAACCGATACGGGCCCAGAATAACCCGACGTGTGTTCCCGTGCTCTAGACGGTTACGGAAAGTCTCATCGGGGAAGCAGTGGTGGGAGCCCACCAACGCGTCGTCATCCTGGTAGATACCGAGGTCGACAATGAACTAAGCCATAGAGCGGTTGTACCAATGCCTGCTCAACCTGGACCGGACGTTCCCATCCCTTGTCACACCCGCCATCTCCTCCATGAACTGGATTGAAGCTAAGAACTCGATGGTGCATTCTCGAATAGCCTCTGTCTAGTAGGCCTTGAAGAATCTCTACATCTGAACTAGTACAAAGTCAAGGTACCTTTCGAGTTGGTTGAGAGCATTGAGGGTTTTGGTACATGCGGCACGTGACCCCTCTTCTTTAAGGGGGATGATGTTTGGTAGACGTTCGTGCGAGACAGTCTTGCGGCGACTAGAGAAGGTAGTCCAGTCAGCCCTGAAACAACAACACAGTAATATTAGTGAAAATTACATGAAATTAGAAAAAAAATTACTGATTAGAGGGGTCCGCACGATCTCGTGCTGAGGTGATCGCACGACCTCGTGTCTAGGGGTGCAGCACAGCCCCGTGCTGAAGTACGGCACGACCCGTGTCGAGCCTCTGAACAGGTTCGAACCAGGGCCTAAATCGACCATCACCAAACTTGAAAATTTTTATATGGTTTCGTTCGGTTTTGAGAAATCAAAAGAACACCATTGATGGTTTTTCCATATCATAACTCAGTTTTCCTAAATCTAAGTTTTTCAATTTGAGTGTTCGTGGAGAAATCAAGCAAAAATGATACAAATTCGAGCGTTTTGACATAAATTATCAAGGATGGATGATTAATAGATACTTTTTAAACAAATCTACACTAAAAATTCCAACAAATTTAAGCAAAATCTAAGAAGTTCGGATTTAGCCCCAAATTTGGGAAAGAACAATAACCCTAACTAATTTACAAGAGATTTAACCAAGTTAGGAGCACTTACATGTTGGATTGTTATTGAGGATGGTAGAACTTAGACTTAGATAGTTTAAATCACCCAGAGAAACTTCTGAGCACGACCTATGTAGAATGAGGTAAGAATGGGGCGTGTTTACCCCTAAAAACGCTTTCTGCCTGACACAGCATAGCCCCTTGCTGAAGTTGGGCATGGGTCGTGCTGAAGTGCGCAGAGCGAAAAGTTTTTTTTTGTTACCTTATTACACATGTCGGTTCCTGAAATTCTCTGGTGATACTGGTGGTTATGCAAGATTACTGTACTTGAATATAAACCTTTTTGCAAACCTACTTATTTCTTGACTAACCAAAACAGTTTTGTTTACCTACGGGTCATAAGTTAGACCTTATTTATTTTTCTGTCAGATGATTTTTATTTACTTATTCTGATTCATATCTTGTTCATGCTACCAGATGGGAAATTTCCGATATTTAAGTTTGAGATATTCAGATCATCAAGACAAGGTGAAAGTGCATCATGACACTTACCTGGACTGTGGGTTATTATTTTCATTAAAATGAGAACAACTTCGCTGGCCGGACATTGATTTTGTCTTTCCTTCTTTGCTTACCCATTCCATTCCCGTGGATCCTTTCTGTTCCTGAGTTGAAATATGTTGGCCAGACAGATTCTTCTAAAGGTGCAGTGTAGGTGGGTGAACAAAGAAATAAAAGTTTGTTTGTTGTCTTTTTTTAATGGAAAAATAAAACAAAAAGAATATAATAGTTAGGCCGTTAACGTAGATTTTTCTCAAAATCCTCGTTTGTGTCCCCGGAAACGGCGCCAAAAAGCTTGTGTGTGCTGCGGTGTATATAAACTATGGCAATATTATTAACAATTTTTCAGCAGTTAAGCTTTTAAATTTATAAACATGATTTACTTGACGACTACTATTTTACCACATAACATGGGAAAGTGCACCCATCGTGGAGTAGTGTAGTAGTGGTAAGTTGAATCGGGATCGTTCTAGGACACTATGAAAAGTGAGAACTCTTGATACTTCACCTTTGCTAATGTCTAGTTAACTCTATAATTTAGTTTAAAAAAATAAAGCTTTCTAAAAATAGAAAATAAAGATAAAATGTGATTTCGGACTTAAGCAGTCGCAGTTAATATTGTTTGGAAGGTCTTTATCATTGGGGAGGTTAACAAGCTATTTATTTATGGTTTTTCCCAAGATTATTTACTGATAGGCAACTAGACCGCCTCTCAGCCTCAAATCTAGTATCACTATTCTCCCAGACGATCGTCCATTTGGGGTAAGAACCCCGGGGAACTGTGTTGTCGATAAAAAATTATAGTGGTATAATGCCACTTAGTTGTAGGGCTCCTTGGTCGGGCAACCGTTACACTCAACACACCATCATGAACTAGCCGGGGAATAACCCTACATGCAGGATTATTTTATTATGAAAATGGTCTTTTTAAGGTATTAAGACCCGTCTCTTTCACACATAGCTCTCGCACATGTGCGTAGGTTGTAATCAGAGCCATATCCACCAACACGTACCTTTCGGCTTCCGTGAGGTGACAAAATATTACCAACCCTTTTTCATAACCATATACAATTAGCCTGCACACACGTGGTCAGCCGGGTTTGCTTACTTAGACATAAGGACCCCGGACGTATCATGTAGCAGGGGACGTGAGTCACCTAAAGGATCATGCATCGTCCCCAACTGGATGTCACAAGTGCAGCTGATGAGATTTCGACTCCTCAAATGGTTTGTGATACGTAGAGCACGTTTGTTCAAAATGGCTAATAGTAAACTTTCATTAAAAAGGATTGTCATAAAGTCATTAGGCACACCTCGAGACGATTTCATAAAGACTACTTAAGAACTTACCAAAGGTCATTTTCTTCCAAACAAGTGTAAGAATTTAGATAATCATAGATTTAAGATTTGCTAATATGTAAAAGAAGATTTCGTAGAAAAGCTTGCAATATATATATTTGGTTAATGTTCTTACAATCTATGACGTACAAAAGACACGAAAATGCCAAATGGCTCGAGAAGAAAAACAAAAAGTCTAATCTACAGAAGTGAGGAGGAAGTGAGCGAGATGCAATGAAGAAATGGGCCGACTTTTATAGGCATCGAGGAGTTTGGCACGGGGCCATGCCAGTGAGATGGTGTGACAATCCGTCTTTTCAGACCTTTTCCTGATTTAACCTAAACCTAAACTGATATAAATGTTGTGTGAACATTTATGAGATTGACTTGTGTTAACTTTATTATCTAGGGTTTGTGTAACTGTCACTAAACAAGCATCAACGTGAGCCTAGACGTTTTATATTCTATGAGTTTTTGTAAATCGTAAGTTGTGATTTCATGTGAACGTTTCGTCATTTCATGTGACAAGTTAACTTATGATTCCATGTGATATATGTATATATATTCACACGATTTCTTTTATGATTTTATGTGACAACATGTCGTGAATTATACGCGTTGCTTTATGATTTTATGTGAATTAAATCTATGATTTTATGTGAAACAAAAATAAATAATTGTGGGTTACTAATTATTATTTTAAGTGGTTATCTAGGGTTTATATCCTTATAAAAGTAACGTGTTAAGCATGTGTTGATATACACTTGTATATTCATTGTCAAAGTTACCTCCGTTAAAATACCATTACCATATTATAACTTGAGGGACACTTTCTGTTGGAACTAAAATCTATGTGACTGACGCCATCAAATCTGTTTACCGAAGCATTCGACTGAATAATCCATGTGAATTAATTCAGAGACGCGGGTTGTGACGCTCGAGGCTTGCAGATTGGACGAAAGACCGTTTTCCGGAAAAGGCAACCGTTCGGGTCAACGGTCAACGTAAAAGTCAACGGAAGATCGGTTCGAGCAAGTCAAGCTTCGGATTAATTAAATCAATTTTGATTTTATTAATATTTATGTTTATCTGCTTTACTTGTAATTCTGTTCATTTGTTAGTCACCCTCACTATATATATAGTGAGGGTTCCCTATTCATTTAGAAGGAGGAGTCTCCAAATGAATGGATGATTTCCTTTAGAATGTTGAGTCTTCCATTCTAGAGAGAGAGAGAGAGTGAGTCATGGATTTCTAGAGAGAGTGTGTTGTCATGATTTCTTGATTGTAATCATTCGATTAATGAAATCATTCGACTTGTTCATGAAATCCATGACAACACTCTCTCTCTAGAAATCCATGACTCACTCTCTCTCTCTAGAATGGAAGACTCAACATTCTAAAGGAAATCATCCATTCATTTGGAGACTCCTCCTTCTAATCAAATGGGGCACCCTCACTATATATATAGTGAGGGTGACTAACAACAGAAAAACATAACTGAACAAAATTACAAGTAAATCAAATAACATGAAATATTAATTAAATCAAAGTTGATTTAATTAATCCGAAACTTGACTCGCTCGAACCGATCTGTCGTTGACTTTTTCTTTGACCATTGACCCGAACGGTTGACTTTTCCGGAAAACGGTCTTCGGTCCAAACTACAAGCCTCGAGCATCACAACCCGCGTCTCTGAATCAATTCACATGGATTCTTCAGTCGAATGCTTCGGTAAACAGATTTGATGGCGTCAGTCACATAGATTTTAGTTGTAACAATTCCCCCTTGACTGATGCTTTCAAATCTGTTCAACTGCTGAAGAATCGCTTTGCCGTACAACTTCAATGAGAAACTGATAAACCGGAGACAATCTGTTGTAGAGATTCCCCCTCTAAATAAGCTTCTTCTGTTCTCGTTGCTCCAGTCGAGATCCAAGTGTTCCGCTCACTCGGTTAACACGGTCCGATACAATACTGAGAAAATGCTGAACATCGGAGTCAAAACCGCAACAAACTGAATCTGACAAACCAATCATACACCGAATATGCTCCAACTTCAGATAATCGACCCGATATCCAAATCCATAATAATTCCTCTTATTTTTCTAAATCTCTCCAAAAACATCAAGTCGGAAGCGTACAAATCTGATGCGGAGAGTCGAACCGTCGCGATCGGTTGCACAATCTTGAAATCGGACAATCTTGCGAAAAACCGGAAGCTGGATGCTGATAGTTGTGAATGATCCATAAATATTGCACTTGTTCCGCGTGACTGGGTTGGATGCGAAAATAAAGTGTCAAATCGGAGAAAATTGAGATCCCGAGCGAAAAATGATCATAACCGGATTCTTCGTAATTTTGGTCGAAGAAAAACGAGCTCGGAATAATATTCCGTGAAGATTTCTGAGAAATATCGGTGAAAACGGCGCGATCTGAAAATTTTCATCAATTTTCGTCAAGAAACGGCCATCCGAGAGATTTAACGGATAAATTCCATAATTAAATGAGATTTCAGTTAATCCAGTTAGCTGACATCAGCGCTGCATCAGCTAAAAAATAAAACTTTGAGACATAACAAGAAAGCTTCGTAATTAACCGGATAATAAAGCTAACCCGTCAGTGGTTGATAGCAAACGTTGCGCGTAACGTCAATAAATGAGAACCCCAATAAAATGAAATAAGTCCGAGACTAATAAAAAGTTTCCGTAATTCCGTTATGCGTCATCTCCGTTAATCTTGTAAAAGACTAATAGAAAAAAAAGTCCCGCATTTTAACGAAAATACTGAAAAAAAATTAATTAATCATCAAAAATCACTCAAAGAAAACCATAATCCGTGTGAGGATTAATTAACCAATCAGGATTGAGCTAGAAAAACTCATCAACGGCTGGCATGAAGGGAATTCAAGGGCTCAGATCGCAATTCGAGTGAGGTGGTGGCTGACCAATTAGATGGGAGGCAAAGAAGCACACAATTAATCCTGCGGTCGAGATTTGAGGCCATACAACAGTGGATATGAGGCAATCCACGTGAAAGGTGCGCCAACCAATCAAATTTAGCCAGCGCTATGGTCTTTTCAACGGATCTCTTTCCAGCAGGGGCCCACAGCTTTACAACCAGCCAATCACAGGCCAACAACGAAAAAGGGATGTTGGGCATTGACCGACAAGGGAGGAGAGAGGCATTCTCTTCGGACCAATCGGATCTCACCACGTCATCGTCCCTTTCCTTCAACCTGCGACCACCGAAACCCTAACGTCGCCTGCCGGAAAAATGTAACACTCCACCGGAAATGCGTAAAACAGCCATAACTCGCCCAAAACTTAACGAAAATTGAAGATTTTTATATCCCTAGACTCGTGAGATCATCCTCTACAACTTTAGTCGATCAAAATCTTCTGAAAATGTCTTGAACGAAGACCTGAAAACCCAAGTCGTTAGGTTAAGTTGAACGATCAGCTCACCAGGTCATTAAGACTAAGACCAAGTCGTTAAGACTTAAGGTCAGATCGTTAAGACAAGCTTCAAGTGAACCCAGATCGTTAAGTACATCAACCTGATCGTTAACCTAGATCGTTAAGAACCTGATCGTTAAGAACAAGCAGTTCATTTAGGTAATCTTCAAACTGAGTCCAGATCGTTAAGAGCATCATCAAGCTAAGTCCAGGTCGTTGAGAACATCTTCAAAAGCTTCAAGAAAAACCCAGAAACATGAAGAACACATGAATGCACGAAATGAGAAGCTAAATCATTCACGAGACTATTGTGGCCACCAACAACCCATAAACAGTAGCAAATCGGATCAAAACAGCCCTTAAATTCTGGGAATCTTCAAGAACACGAAGAACACCATGAAACACGCACTAGTGTGTGTTTTTCCAGATCTGTCCAAACTATTGAGATTCAGACGAAACGGATGCTTCCAATGGATCCGGAACGCGTTTTCCACTAAGATTCATGCTTCGTTTCATCCAAATCCATCAACAATAGCCCAGAAAACGCAGAATCAAACTCCAAAATCTTCAAAAACCCTAAAAACGTGAAGAACTAACAGTTACGAAAAAATCAGCTCTGATCTTCATTTTCTCCACAGATTTGAACATGTAGAAGAAGAAATAACCTCTAGATGAAGTCAATGGACCCAGATCTAACATCCAAAACATCAAATATGTCCAGAATAATCCAAAAATGACGAAAAATATGAAAAAGTCTCAAAAATTGGGTTTTCTCATCTTCACTCAATTCAAGCTCAAAATCCAGATCCGAGTGACCAGATTCATCGTGAGATGAAATCTGATCGGTTACCCGCTTTGATACCATTTTTCAGGACCAATTTTCACATCAAGAATCCTGATCTTGAGCAAGAACAAGGTTCAGATTCAAAAACCCCAAAAAAAGATGAAGATGGAGAAGAATCAAGGATAATCAAACATAAGAAAGATCATGAACAAGTCGAATGATTTCATTAATCGAATGATTACAATCAAGAAATCATGACAACACACTCTCTCTAGAAATCCATGACTCACTCTCTCTCTCTAGAATGGAAGACTCAACATTCTAAAGGAAATCATCCATTCATTTCGAGACTCCTCCTTCTAAATGAATGGGGCACCCTCACTATATATATAGTGAGGGTGACTAACAACATAAAAACATAACAAATGAACAGAATTACAAGTAAAGCAGATAAACATAAATATTAATTAAATCAAAATTGATTTAATTAATCCGAAGCTTGACTCGCTCGAACCGATCTTCCGTTGACTTTTACGTTGACCGTTGACCCGAATGGTTGACTTTTCCAGAAAACGGTCTTCGGTCCAATCTGCAAGCCTCGAGCATCACAACCCGCGTCTCTAAATCAATTCACATTGATTCTTCAGTCGAAAGCTTTGGTAAACAGATTTGATGGCGTCAGTCACATAGATTTTAGTTCCAACAATTTCCCCTTGACTGATGCTTTCAAATCTATTCAACTGCTGAAGAATCGCTCTGTCGTACATCTTCAATGAGAAACTGATAAACCCGAGATAATTTGTTGTAGAGATTCCCCCTCTGAATAAGCTTCTTCTGTTTTCGTTGCTCCAGTCGAGATCCAAGTGCTCCGCTCACTCGGTTCACACGATCGGGTACAATACTGAGAAAATGCTGAACATCAGAGTCATAACCGCAACAAACCGAATCAGATAAACCAATCAAAAACTGAAAATGCTCTAACTCTGGATAATCGACCCGATATGCAAATCCATAATAATTCCTCTTATTTCTCTAAATCTCCCCAAAAACATCAAGTTGGAAGCGTAAAAATTAGATGCGAAGAGTCGAACCGTCGCGATCGGTTGCCTAGAGAAACCAGATAAACAATCTTGAAATCGGACAATCTTGCGAAAAAACGAAAGTCGGATGCTGACAGTTGTGAATGATCCATAAATAAATCTTGTGTTCCGCGTGACTACCTTGGATGCGAAAATAAAGATAATGTAAAATCGGAGAAAAACTGAGATCCCGAGCGAAAATAATGATAACCGCAGTCTTCGTAATTTGACGAGCTCGGAATAATAATCCGTGAAGATTTCTGATAATTATCGGTGAAAATGGCTCAATCTGAAAAATTCCGTCAATTTTCGTCAAGTAACGGCTTCTCGAGAGATTTAACGGGTATATTCCAATAATTAACTGAGATTCCAGTTAATTCGGTTAGTTGACATCCGCGCTGCATCAGCTAAAAAAATAAAACCGTGAGACATGACGAGAAAGCTGAATAATTAACCGGATAATAAAGCTAACCCGTCAGTGGTCGATAGCAAACGTTGCGCGTGACGCCAATAAACGAGAACCCCAATAAAATGGAATAAATCCGAGACCAATAATAATTTTCCACAATTCCGTTAGGCGTCATCTCCGTTAGTCTCGTAAAAGACCGATAGAAAATCCAGCAATTAACGAATAATACTGAAAATATTTGTTGGGGGTAAAAATCTCTCATAGAAGCACAATCCTTTGCATGTGACCAATAAAAAATGATCTTCTCAACTGATCCAACGGCTGGAAAATAGCTGATCATATGGCTGAGATTGGTGATCCTCGTGAAAGCTGAATCAGCCAATCAGAAGCGTCAGCTCAAAGAAATTAAACGGCTTCTTCAACTGATCTAACGGCTGGAAAATAGCTGATCATATGACTGCTTCCACTAATCACAGCGTGACAACAAGATATCACCAACGGATCTCTTGAGCACCTGGGGTCCACGCGGTTTCTTTTTGCCAATCCCATATCGACAACCTTAGGGTACGACAAGAATAATTCCGACAAAGAGGAGAGAGAGCAGCAGTCATCATTCTTAAGCAACTAATGCTCTACCGCCACGTCATCGTCTCTTACCACAAACCTGCGAAACCCTAAATAGCCGGAATAAACCCACCGGAAATGCGAGGGCCGCCGGAAAAGCGTGAAACGCTCATATCTCCCTCAAAGCTAAACGAAAATTCACGAATTTTATACCTTTAGACTCGTGTGACGATGCTCTACAACCTTAGTCGATTAGAATCTTCTGAAAATGTCTTGAACGAAAACCCAGAAACCAAATCGTTAGATTAGGTTTAGCGATCAGCTCACCAGGTCGTTAAGATTAGGACCAAGTCGTTAAGACTTAAGGTCAAATCGTTAAGACAAGCCTCAAGTGAACCCAAATCGTTAAGAACAACAGTTGATCGTTAGGTTTAGGGTGACCTGATCGTTTAGAACAAGGGCAGGTCGTTAAGACCATCTTCAAACCAAGTCCAAATCGTTAAGGCAACCATCAACCATGTACCAGATCGTTAAGAGCATCTTCAAGCTGAGTCCAGATCTTTAAGAGCATCTTCAAGCTGAGTCCAGATCGTTAAGAACATCTTCAAAACTTCAAGAACTCGATGAACACTTAGAAAAAAACGCAACAACCTTGATCCTTGAAAAACCTCAGAAACGAGTAGAAACCATCGATTCCTGACAAAAATATGTTGTAGAACATGCTATGGCCACTTACACATCCCAAACAGCAGCAAAAACCAAACGATTCAGTCCCAAATCTGGAAATCTCTCAAGACCATGAAGAACACCGCGAAACACACACTAGTGTGTGTTTTTCCAGATCTGCAAAAATGGTTGAGATTCAGACGAAACGGATGCTTCCATTTGATCCGGAACGCGTTTTCCATCAAGATTCATGCTTCGTTTCATCCAAATCCATCAACAAAAACACCAAAAACGCAGAATCAAACCCGAAATATTTAAGAACCCTAAAAACGGGAAAAACTCAAACACGAAACAATCATCCATATCCTAAGAATCCATCCAGAATCATCCAAAAATGAAGAAAAATATGAAAAAGTCTCAAAAAGTGGGTTTTCTCATCTTCTCTCAATTCAAGCTCAAAATCCAGATTCGAGTGCGATGAAATCTGATCGGTTACCCGCTCTGATACCATTTGTCAGGACCGATTTCTTAGCTAAAGATCATCATTTGATTCATCACACGAGTGCGGAAATCACATGTTGATGATCATCCTTGGTTGGATCAGCAACATTGCCTTGCCATGGATGAATAAGCCTCTGAAACTCAAGAACACCAAGAACACACACACAAACACACACTGCTCCTTAGGAGGTTCTCTCAAGGCTTGTCTAGGGTTTCCTAAGAATCCCTATTTATACCCTATAAGGAGCACAAGTGTCTATGCACAGAATACAAGGAGAATCACACATCACTTCAAGGAATTTATGAATTCGTCTAAGTCAGAAGGTCAGGTCGTTAGCATTGCCAGGTCAGATCGTTAGGTGCCACTTGATCATGTGCCAAGTCGTTAAGAGTTAATCAACCAGATCGTTAGGCTCACTAGGTTTGACCAGATCGTTAACTATTAGATGGATCAAGTCATTAGGAGCATCATCAGATCGTTAGAGGTTTATCAAATCGTTAATGTCTCGGCACCAGATCGGTAGATTGGTTCTTCAGATCGTTAAAGCTAAACGACTAGGTCAAGTCGTTAAGACAAGTCAGGCAAGTCGTTAGAAGGCAGATCGTTACAAGACATTTCAGGAGGCTGATCATTAAGTTGAAAACTATCAGATCGTTATTCATATTTCTCATGCAAGTCGTTAAGGCCAAAGTACTCAAGTCGTTAAGACCATTGTCAGGCAGATTGTTAAACACAACAAGGGTCAGATCGTTAAGAGTATTCGGGCCTGATTGTTAAGCATAAATCAAGTATGAAAATATTCTAAGTGTTGAACATACAAACACACATACAATCACAAGATTAACACACATGTAAATCAAGCTGAACCAACATATGATAATAAGCAAACATTCAAAGTAAGGATTCAAAGTTCAACAATAACTAAGTTATTACAAACCGAAATGTTCGAATACATAAATAGAAAAATACATGTCGGTTCTACAGCTTTACCTGTGATCTTGTTCTTGGGTTCGTGTGTTCGGGTTATCACCAACCTCCAGGTTCCAACACTTTCTGCCATTTCCTAAACATCATTTAATTTGATAAAATGGGGAGGACTGCTTATGTAATTTCCTAAACCTAGGGGCCTAGTATGTAAACCAAATAGGGACCATTCTTGTCATTGTGCCAAATTTGATTTGAAGAAGAATGAATACTTGAAACTGTCATCGGAGACGCTCTCGATTCCGGTAACCGGCCGTAATCAATTTCCGTCTTAAATTAATTGCCGGTTACGGACTTAATTTGTTGACCATCCTCTTAAACCAACACAACCTTCCTATTCCAAATCATTTCCTTCACAAAAAAAACCCAGACTCTCAAACACTCATACTGTCCCTGACCCTCGACGAACAACAAAACCGACGTTCCGTCTCCGATCGAGCTTTTTCCGTTGGTGACCACCACGGTTGAAACAACTACTAATAAATTCGATCTGCATCGCCATTTAATCATGAACACACAACCGTTCTTGGAACATCTCAGGTCGTTTTGAAAAAAAACCGGTTTGAGTCGTTCGGATTCATCGTCTTCGTTCATGAAGTTTTGTTTACATCTTTGCGCAAGGTATGTGAGTTTTCTATTCATTTTGTGCCCTACTGCTAGTGTTACGAGCGTCTGCAAAGTTTACTGCATTCATCAATGGGGTTCGGGTCGTCTAGGGTTCTTGGTGGGGAAGATGACACCCGACCCACATTGTTGATATATTATCATTGCTGCTCTTAAACCAAGCAATCGGGTTTCACAGTGGTTCGATCAATGTGTATGGACGACGAGGTCTCGTGTTCGACCCTTGCTTCTGTCCGATTTTTATTTTTAATGAACTAGATTTCATTACACATATAAACTGTTATACTTATAGCCATCCAATCCGGTATAAAATCAGTAACTAAATTTGTCCCAATGGTTAATGCTTTGGTTTGCTTTCTAGAGGTCACGGGTTCGAACCCGATCACCTCTATTTTTTTTTTCCAATCATTATTGTTTTGATTTATTTTGAGCATAGAATGATTTAAATCTTTACCGAGTTGTCTCTTATCATATTTAAATCCGTAAGTATTATTATCGATCTTTAATTTGGACCCTCTTATTATTTTGGTTAGAACTAGTTTTCTTTAACAAATATATATACGTATATGTATTAGATTTATCAATCTTGGGTATACACATGTATATATATGTATTATGTATTTCGATGAGTATATAAATACATATGATTGAATTATGTTAATTAGAGTTTTTAGAACTCTTGAACATTTTGTAATGAACTATATATATGTATATATATATATACATGTGACGTGTTATGTGTAATCGTTTTTGATATAATTGTGTATTTGGTTATACCTATTTATATGTATATATACACATAATTTTACTTATTCGATTTCATGGGCATATATTATGTTAAATACTATGTTTTACGTCAATTTATGTAATCGTCATGATTTCGGCAATGTGCCATCCTCGAATCGTTTGAACGTGATGATCTTCGTCATGTTGCCATTTGACATTAACTATTTTCTTCACCGTTGGTCTAGACTTATAGATGCTCGTTAGGTGTTTGATAAAGTACACATTACCTGCTATTTGCTACTTGCTCTTGTGGTTTGTCTAGAATTGATGTGCACCCAAAGGTGAGTTTCACGGCCCCATTTTACTGCTTTTAATCCTGTTAGGGGAGATTAACATGCATCAACTATACAACTGAGATAATTAGACTTTTATACATCACTTGAAGTACTTAAAGCACACTGATACAACAAAGTCCTTCCTATGGTACCGTTAATATTAATGACGATAGCGGGAAATATATTGTAGTACTACTGGGTCTGACAAACCCCACCTGGGTCAGTCGCGCTGACACGATTAGATATCGAACGGGTGTTATATTCGTCGTAAACACAACAAGGAAAACTATAAACAACTGTTAGCTTCGGTGACCATCAACGTGCGAAGTTTCATGTATATAGCCTAGCTAGCTATTTGATATATATTAGTGATTATGCTCTTACAACTTGACTGTTGTTGAACAGTCAATCTTAAACTGAACTTGAATTATTACTGAACTGATTAAACCCGTGAACTCACCAACCTTTGTGTTGACACTTTTTAGCATGTTATTTCTCAGGTTGCGGATGTTCGAGTATCACGAGTACGCATGCATGAGTCTTGAAACACTTTTAACGTCTTTGAACAAGCCACTTCACCTTGGGTGACAAAGATTTTACATAAGTACTTTTATTGTATTTACGCTTCCGCATTTATAAAACTCTAATTATATATTTTAATGAGATATGAAACTTTTTTATTAATTATTGGTCCTTTGGTTTAACTAATGGATGGCGATCCTGGTTTGTCACGCTCCCTGCGGCGCGTTATAGCGCGTGAGATTTTTTTGGGGTGTGACAGATTGGTATCAAAGACATTGGTTACAACGAACTAAGATTTGTATTAGACTGTAACTATTTTGCATTAGTTGTACTTAAACATTTTTCTCATGCATCGTGATACTCACTCCTACACGTACCTGGTTTACGATTTGTAGTTTACATCATCCACTCCCCTTATACTCATGGCGAGGAGCCGGTTAGTCTTGAGTCATTTTTCTTAACCTCTCTAAGTTGTGTACCTCTTGGTTAACATTCATATACAACGAGACGTCGAATCAGATTGAAGGATCACGTTTATACTTTAGACGGGCTGATTGCTACTCGGGATTATTCCGGACTGAACAACTGGGCGTAGTGCCCATACTATGGATGTATGCTTCATAGGGAAGTTGGTGTAATACCTCTTCTTGTCCTTAAACCACTATCTTAGCTTAGGCGGTTCTTGTTATACCTGCCTTACTTATATCTCTGAACTCATCCGTTCAGAGAATGTTATCTCGATGTGCTAGTAGCGCGGTTATTTAGCTTCACTAGAGTTAGTAGGGTATGAATTCAAGTGGCTGCCTATAGGGCACTTATATAAACTTTCATTATCCTGATCGTCTTCACAATTGCTATGATCTCTTAAGATCTTTCCCTTCTCGATTTTTATCGCGTTGTGCGTTGAAATAATACAACTGGAATACAATTCTTATAATCCCAATGTAAACTGATGCGGGTCGACTGAAATTCCCTCTTTGTGTATCGGATTGCGATCACGCCAGTATGTGTGATAATTATTCTCTAACTTCGAGCTAAGCTAGGGTCATTGTGATAAACCCTACTCAGATCCTATTAAGCTAAATTTCTGGCTGACTCATTTCGGGTGGGTCATTCCAATCTGAGTGAGCATTCTATTCTCGAAAACTTGTCTCATTAACAAATTCTGGTCAAGATAACCATGGGTTGGTGACCACACCATACTTGGTAGTTGAAGTAAGATGAACTAGGGTGATCATATAAAGTAAATCACAGTTACGGGTGCACACATAAATGTAATTTGCAATATATGGAAATCCTGGAGAGTCCTACTAGGCAAGCCAATGGTCGTATTGGGACCAAATTCCTGTAAAAAAAAATTATTTCCTCGGGGTATTGAATGTTGAACATGTTGAACTCAAACTAATGATCAAAGTCATCTCTCTTTGAAAACGCTATCGCACCTGACTTTGCCCCTTTACTATTGGATTCTAATCCATACGTGAACCCTTTTGAAGCATATTATGAAAAGTTGGTTCTGGTAGGACACCGTCACACTCATGTATTTCAATGACCAGTCTTCCTTAACTATAAATAGTCTCGACGAAACCCTTGACTGGTTTGAACTCATCCTGAATCATAATTCTATTTTTACGATCTTACCGACCATACCAATCTCAGGAACTTTACGATCGTGAGATAACTTGGACATACATTCACCGGACGGATACCTAGACAACGTTAGATGAACGAATTGGATAAATCATATACCGTGAGCACTGGAGTGTATTTATTGGCTGAAAACTCTTGTGAAGTTACCCTCCAAAGATTCTTACTCCCTGATTTTCTTGTGCGAACCAATACTTGTTGCCAGCAACATCGTCACGGTTGTACAAACTGCATACCATACCACAAGCATATTTATCTATAATGGGGCTAATGTCAGTGAGAATCTTTCCTGACTTTCAAACTAATGACTCCCAGTTTTAACATAAGGACTATTCCGATTGATCTCCTGAGCCTGAACTATCAATAAATTTCTGGTATGCGAGTCCTCATCATCCGTTTCAGGAAACCTTCATTTATGAACCTCAACTTGAACTTCAACCTTGTGGCCTATTTAAATTTTGATCGTCTTGAAATCTGAAGCTCTATGATAATCACACTGCGCGTGCCAAACTCTTGACGATCTTCATGAGAATAGCAAACCTTACGCATCCTACTGGTCTTGTGATGGAAATACCTACACCTTTTATTGTACAACGTATTGAGGTTTTAATATCTCGCCCCTTTTACATTCAAGCGTATGGGAGAAACTTGAAGTCCTCTATTTCTGATGAAAACATCCAGTGTGCTTGGACTAATAGCTAGTAATAGTAGGTTGTTGGTACACTTTCAAGGTGCTGGTAGTGTGATGGGTTAGCTGCGGTACACCCTATATATAAACATTAGTGGCAGATTGAATGTGGGGCCGGTACCGGACCAAGGATTGACTTTAGAGTCATACGCAATAGTCTCATCTTGAGAAACTTCATCTAACGGGACTATGTCCTCGACAAAACTGCTTAATGCTACTTTCTCCGAGATTACAGATATCCCTTACGCATTTCTACCAAAAGAGACATGCCAAAAATAATTAAACTCCATGCTTTTAGAAAACTCTCCTATGTGAGTTCTGACTTAGATGAACACCAACGTTTTAAAAACCTGAGATTTTTCTTCTTATGGATGAAAAACCGCATGATCGAATGATCAACTCCATCTTTTAGAAGCATGTGTTAAGAAGTAGATCGACTTTCGTTTAAGGGACACTGCTTTTGGGTCGACTGCCTTGTTTTTATGAACTCTCTGACATTCATTGAGGTGATAGGCCTGATCCTTTTCTATGGAACACCCGATTTGATCTTTTGACCCGCGGTAAACCTGCACTGAACCCTAGCAAAGGCGCATATGTATAGGCAACCCAAGCCAAATCCACCTTTGAACATCCTGATGTTTTGTGTTTTGTAAACATCCTTTTATACACTTTTGTACTTTATTACTTTTGAGGACCATTTGAACTGATGTTTTGACAAGAAAGGAAGCATGACACATTAAGCGCAAGAACACCAAGGAGCTTGGGCATGCTGGCGAGTTTAAACAATTAAGATTTCCCTAATGAGATGTTTACTCTATTGGATTGTATAACCGTTGACACGTTCGTTTCCATATCTATTTACGTGAATTCCTTGCCAATCCTGTCAAGCACGCTATATAGTCTCTCTGAATTCTATGCTATCCATTACGTTATTTGCATCATCCTTGCTGGTATCTTCACCAGTGACAGTTTAAACTCACATGTCATTCTTGGGATGTGTAGTTACGACTATCATAAGCTTGTTATTACTCGAATTCACGAAGTATTCCTCTATTTGTTATTCTCATGCTTGATGCCATGCGTAATTCCGCGGATCACTTTTCAATATTCGCTATCTCATAGTTACACTTTTATCTTGTTGGATCTTCACTCTAAATTTTTTAATTATTTAGCAAGGTAATGAACATGATGATATGTTGTATGATACTGAACTCCAACATGAATTTGTACTTAATTGTCTATGTGATTTCTTGAATAATTCTTAACAAAATTGAGTAATCTTTTTTTAAAAACAAACTGCTACGCGTTACCTTTTCAATGGCAATGGGCTCTTGATTGGATTTCTCTTTAGACCTCAGTCCTTTTGTCACATAATCAGTATGTTACCAATTATATTTTAGTATGTGAGCCACTGTTGAACCATTTTAACCATGATAAATAGTTTGTTTGCTTCTGAACTTCTCATGAGAAATGTTTATAAAACATACCTGTTTATGCATGCTAAAATTTGAGAATCTAATCCTATGTATAGGGTATATAAATTGATTAATCTTTGAAGTGCTGGTTTAAACATATGTTGCATAGAATTGCATGATTAGTTATGTGTGTGAAACGTCTTAGGAACCAGAAAATGACATGTTGTGAATGTATTAATTTGACTGGGTATGAAAACCATACACCATACAAGGTCCTAAGTCTCCTACCTCGGTGGGAATGACAAGAGTGTGTGAAGTTGCCCCGTCAACTTTGAACCGTATGGGTTGTGTTGGTTAGTTTATGAACTTATGTATTAGATATATGCCATGTGAGAGTTGTATGCTAGTATATCTGATTCTAGGACAATTGTATGCGTTGTATGGTAAAACCTTCATGATAGATTGCATGCTAGTACGCTTTGACCGCATCAACCTTTGAAAGGAATCTTCGTAGAAACTCGTATGCTATCTGAACCGTTATTGCATGAAATGTGAATTTCGAATTTCAATGTTATTATGAATCATGTGAACTTAATTGGTCATAAATCCATAAAGTAATAAGTCAACCATCGACTACTCATGTTAACTTGATCCGTCTTAAGTCATTGTATGTTATTTGCTAGTTGGTAGGCAAATTCAGACGTTCACGTTTTCGCAGACAATGCGCGACTTTATGCACACAAAATCTTCTCACACTCAAATTCCCTTCTCTCCAATTCACCTAGGTTATCAATGAATGAGAATGCCTTAAGCGAAAACGAGACACGAAATATGAATCTCATTCCTAGCGTTGGACACAATAGCTGGAGGCTACTTAGACATAGTATGGTCTCTTCTTCGCACTGAAATTTTGATTTCACATACTTATGTTATCATGTCATTCTGTTTGACCTTGCCACTCGACACGATCTCCGTGATATGATTATTCAAAATTTCTCGTGGAAACGCTATATCAAAGAAACCACTTTCTATGCGTTTGATTTGAATTCCTTTCGATACCTTTAAAAAAAACTGACATCTCCTCAAAGAATTGTATACATTCCTAGACATAACGTCCATCACTACTCTTGGAGTAGAGAACTTGGATTCTTTCAATAAGTTACTGTTGAGATTGTTCTTCTATTAATTAACACCAATTCAAATTTCGGGACGAAATTTCCTTAACAAGGGGATGACGTGACGACCTAGAATTTTTTTTTCCTTCCCTTTGACCACCTCTCTAGCCACAACGTGCAATTTTCGGGACAAAAATTCTTCAACAAGGGGATACTGTGACAATCCGTCTTTTCAGACCTTTTCCTGATTTAACCTAAACCTAAACTAATATAAATGTTGTGTGAACATTTATGAGATTGACTTGTGTTAACTTTATTATCTAGGGTTTGTGTAACTGTCAATAAGCAAGCATCAACGTGAGCCTAGACGTTGTATATTCTATGATTTTTTGTAAATCGTAAGTTGTGATTTCATGTGAATGTTTCGTCATTTCATGTGACAAGTTAACTTATGATTCCATGTGATATATGTATATATATTCACACGATTTCTTTTATGATTTTACGTGACAACATGTCGTGAAATTATACGCGTTGCTTTATGATTTTATGTGAATTAAATCTATGATTTTATGTGAAACAAAAATAAATAATTGTGGGTTACTAATTATTATTTTAAGTGGTTATCTAGGGTTTATATCCTTATAAACGTAACGTGTTAAGCATGTGTTGATATACACTTGTATATTCATTGTCAAAGTTACCTCCGTTAAAATACCATTACCATATTATAACTTGAGGGACACTTTCTGCCATTTCCTAAACTTCACTTAATTTGATAAAATGGGGAGGACTGCTTATGTAATTACCTAAACCTGAGAAGAATGAATACTTGAAACTGTCATCGGAGACGCTCTCGATTCCGGTAACTGGCCGTAATCAATTTCCGTCTTAAATTAATTGTCGGTTACGGACTTAATTTGTTGATCATCCTCTTGAACCAACACAACCTTCCTATTCCAAATCATTTCCTTCACAGAAAGAAAACCCCAGACTCTCAAACACTCATGCTGACCCTGATCCTCGACGAAGAACAAAACCCACATTCCGTCTCCGATCGAGCTTTTGCCACCGGTGACCACCACGGAAAAAACACCCAGACTCTCAAACACTCATGTTGTCCCTGATCCTCGGCGAAGAAGAAAACCCACGTTCCGTCTCCGATCGAGCTTTTGCCACCGGTGACCACCACAGTTGAAACAACTACTAATACATTCGATCTGCATCGCCATTTAATCATGAACACACAGACGTTCTTGGAACATCTCAGGTCGTTTTAAAAAGTACCGGTTCGAGTCGTTCGTATTCATCGTCGTCGTTCATGAAGTTTTGTTTTCATCTTTGCGCAAGGTATGTGAGTTTTCTATTCATTCCGTGCCCTACTGCTAGTGTTACGAGCGTCTGCAAAGTTTACTGCATTCATCAATGGGGTTCGGGTCGTCTAGGGTTCTTGGTGGGGAAAATGACACCCGACCCACATTGTTGATATATTATCATTGCTGCTCTTTAAACCAAGCAATCGGGTGTCACAGTGGTTCGATCGCTGTGTATGGACGACGAGGTCTCGTGTTCGATCCTTGCTTCTGCCCGATTTTTATTTTTAATGAACTAGATTTCATTACACATCTAAACGGTTATACTTATAGCCATCCAAATCAGTATAAAATCAGTAACTAAATTTGTCCCAATGGTTAATGCTTTGGTTTGTTTTCTAGAGGTCACGGGTTCGAACCCGATCACCTTTGTTTTTTTTCTTTCCAATCTTTATTGTTTTGATTTATTTTGCGCATAGAATGATTTAAATCTTTACCGAGTTGTCTCTTATCATATTTTAAATCCGTAAGTATTATTATCGATCTTAAATTTGGACCTCTTATTATTTTGGTTAGAACTAGTTTTCTTTAACAAATATATATACGTATATGTATTAGATTTATCAATCTTGGTTATACACATGTATATATATGTATTATGTATTTCGATGAGAATATAAATACATATGATTGAATTATGTTAATTAGAGTTTTTAGAACTCTTGAACATTTTGTAATGAACTATATATGTATATATATATATACATGTGACGTGTTATGTGTAATCGTTTTTGATATAATTGTGTATTTGGTTATACCTATTTATATGTATATATACACATAATTTTTCTTATTCGATTTCATGGGCATATATTATGTTAAATACTATGTTTTACGTCAATTTATGTAATCGTCATGATTTCGGCAATGTGCCATCCTCGAATTGTTTGAACGTGATGATCTTCGTCATGTTGCCATTTGACATTAACTATTTTCTTCACTGTTGGTCTAGACTTATAGATGCTCGTTAGGAGTTTGATAGAGTACACAAGACCTGCTATTTGCTACTCGCTCTTGTGGTTTATCTGGAATTGATGTGCACCTAAAGGTGAGTTTCACGGCCCTATTTTACTGCTTTTAATCCTGTTAGGGGAGATTAACATGCATGAACTATACAACTGAGATAATTAGACTTTTATATATCACTTGAAGTACTTGAAGCACACTGATACAACAAAGTCCTTCCTATGGTACCGTTAATATTAATGACGATAGCGGGAAATATATTGTAGTACTACTGGGTCTGACAAACCCCACCCGGGTCAGTCGCGCTGACACGATTGTATATCGAACGGGTGTTTTATTCGTCCTAAACACAACAAGGCAAACTAAAACAACTGTTAGCTTCGGTGACCATCAACGTGCAAAGTTTCATGTATATAGCCTAGCTAGCTATTTGATATATATTAGTGATTATGCTCTTACAACTTGACTGTTGTTAAACAGTCAATCTTAAACTGAACTTGAATTATTACTGAACTGATTAAACCCGTGAACTCACCAACCTTTGTGTTGACACTTTTTAGCATGTTATTTCTCAGGTTGCGGATGTTCGAGTATCACGAGTACGCATGCATGAGTCTTGAAACACTTTTAACGTCTTTGAACAAGCCACTTCACCTTGGATGACAAAGATTTTACATAAGTACTTTTATTGTATTTACGCTTCCGCATTTGTAAAACTCTAATTATATATTTTAATGAGATATGAAACGTTTTTATTAATTATTGGTCCTTTGGTGTAACTAATGGACGGCGATCCTGGTTTGTCACGCTCCCTGCGGCGCGTTATAGCGCGTGAGATTATTTTGGGGTGTGACAGATGGCACGAGTCGTGCCCATTAGAAATGCATCAGACCTGAGCTGTGTCGAACGGCACCGGGGCGTGTCAACAGAGAGTATGGGGCCGTGTTATTGAAAATGCGAGAGCATCGGATCATCTACTCGATCTAGCTAATCGGACATCGAAACGTAATTAACCGATTGATTTATTGATCAAAACAAACAATTACAATCAGTGAAACACTCAGAATACAGACACAGAGAACACTCTCAGAAACACCCACTTAGCACTAATCTCGCACGCTCAGAACTACAAATACAAAGACCGAACAACTATTTATACCCAGCTGGCCAATCCTTGTCCGAACCCCAGGTTCGGCCAGTCCGAACTCCAGGTTCGGACCAAGTTCGGCCAGACCGAATTTGACTTGATCTTGTACATTTCTTGATACTTCACACGACGCACATATCAGGTATCAACAAACTCCCCCTCGTTATGTGCAGTATCTCTTCAATATCATTAACTTTGTATCTTCAATCGAGCTCCACCTCAAGTGTAGAATCCGTTCGTTCAATGAAAATGAATCTTCAAACAAACTCTTCCTCAACTCGATCGTAGCTTGATCTTGAATACTTGATGACACTTTAGTGTATCTCTGGTCTGTTATCAACATCTTCAGAAGACTTGAAGTTGTGTTATCTTGCACATAGCAACCTGTTCAATCATTTAAATAATCTTGGCGCAAAACGTCTCTTTGAGACTCCAAGATATGATTTTGAAAAATGATTTGTATCACATGTTGATCAGATCGAAAATAAAGCAGAAACAAAATCTTTTTGATTTTTCAAAGTTTATGCTAAAACACTCCGAAAATCTTTTTGTTCTTTTCTGAAATGAAATGAAATCACAATACAGAATCAACACTATTTTTGGTATGACAAAGATCACTATATGGGATCATGTTGAACATAACGCACTGAACTGCACTTCATATTCAATTAATCGAAGCACATAAGTCATGTTGATTGCTGGTATAATTTGTCCAACTTAAACTCAGACAGAATCATACTCATAACATCTGGATATGTTAAAGTATTGATTAGATTTGCTTTGACCAGTGTATCCCACACTATCAGACATAATCAGACATAATCAGACATTTTCAGCTTTTCTTTTCTTTTTTCCTTTTGTGTGACAGCACTTGTGATTTTTCACAATGCATAATATTTTCATGATATCGTCAACTGTGTTCCATGCAAAAAGAAATAAGAACGTTAAATCGTCTACCTTAAGGTCGATCTTTCGGTACGCAGATAAGGCCTCGGATTTAACAAAATAAGAAAATAAAACAAGTTGAAATTGTATAACTCAACAACAATCAGGTCGGTACTCCCGTTCACGTAGAGAAAGTCCGATGAGTTATACGAAACACCAAAAAGAATAAAGCAGAATGTCAAACGAACAACAATCAGGTCGATCTTTCGATACACAGAGAAAGTCGGATCGTTTGAGAAAATAAAGAAAATCAAACAAGTTTAAATTTTTGCAAAATGAACACATATATACACAGTGACTTCTCATTTTGAATTTCACACTTATTTTTCTTTTTGTGTCATGAAATATGCATCAAGATGTTATCCACGTGGTCAAACATTTGTATTTAATGTATATCACATCTGAATACTTTTTGATTTGCCGAGCCTACCAAGCATATCAAACAATGATCTTATGGCCCTTTCATCTACTCTATCCATGAGTCAGATACGTAAGCCAATGTACCATCATTTCCCAATGATCAATTTCTCACAATTTTATATTTTGCATGTATACACTTTCCTTCATTATATATTTGACATGTATTCACCTTCTCCCCATAACATGCATCTTCTCAATTACTCCCCCTTACTTATAATTCCCCCCCTTAAAATGAAAACTCTATTTTTGATTTTCATTTTACACAAAAACTAGACTCTATTTTTGGCTTTTTGAGAAAAAACTTGTAAGCAAAGAAAATTGAGCAATCAACACGGATATGTTGCAGTTTTAGAAATCAGAAAATTTGCAGATTAGAGAGATATATCGAGAAAGTTAAATTAAGCAGAATACTCCTCCATCAACAACCGTGCAATCGTTGATAGGTCTTCTAGAAGTACCTTCACACTGGTCTAACGAATTAGTCCAAAAATGACCAGAAGCGGATTGCTTCTGGTCGACCAGTGTCCTGATTTTGCTTAGAAACCACCTTAGGTTTCCATAGTTGTTGATTTGGGAAATTAGTTTTTGATGAAACAGTCACAGGTGACTGTAATGATGAACCTACATTTTAAACCTTTGTAAATTGTGGAACCAAACGATGTTGTTTTAGAAAGAATGTACGTTCAACGTCATCAAAAACTCTGCCTCGTTCATCGAAGAACTTTGTTAGGGCAGGTTTACCAAAATCTGGTTTCTTGTGAAACCGTTGGTTCGATTTTGTAGGAAATGGACACTCTTTTGCCATATGCCCTTTTTGACGGCAACTATAACATAGTCTTTTCTTTTTGTCCCATCTTTGATGTACCTGTGAAGAACACACATGTATATCTCGAACATGATCAGAGAAAGAATCATATACCTGTCGGCGATGATCATGAACCCATTTGGAAGTTGGGCTTCGAGAATGAGAACTATCAGAAAAATATCTGGCAGGTTGATTCTTCAAAGTTCTTTAAACATCCTTCTTTTCAAATACTTCGGAGATCTTTTGAGCATCAACACAATGAAGAGGAAACTCTTTGTCAGAGAAAATCTGATTAGAACCTTTAAGATTGTAAAACCGTTCAGATTGAACTTTTTCAACTTTAAAAACATCCTTCTTCACTTGCTTCATCTTTAATTTCTTCAAATCAGAAGATGGTGATGCTGGAATATCCTTATCTTTCACATTCTGTTCCATATAACCCAAACCAACATGTTTTCCAGAAATCTCTTCCTCAGATGTAGAATGTCCATTCTTTTCTAAACGAGAAAATTCAGCTTTCACTCCAGTTACATTCTTTTGATCATAAAAGATCTTTTCATCAAACTCAGGTTGAGACTGAATCTTGTCAGTAGAAGTAGCCGACTTCTCATTATCAGCAGAAAATGAACCAGATACAAATTTTGGAGCAGGAGACACAACAGATTTCCTTTCCTTCTTTTTCTTATTCTTCCTGTTCTTCTTCTTTGTCACAACTTTCTCATCCTCAACAATAGATGATGAAACCTTTGAATAATCAAATTCGTCAACTTGTTCCTTCACTTCTTTAAAGGCTTCTTTGATATGAGCAGGAGGTGATGCAGTCTTATCAAACATCTTTTCAAAATTCCCATCCTTAGTAAGAAAACTTGTGAACACTTGAGAATTAGAGACATTGTTCAGCAAGCGATTTGCATCAATAACTTGAATTTTGAGATCAGAAATTTTCTGTTGAGCATCAGCTAACTCCAACTTAGTAGCTATTAACCGCTTTGCAACTTTGTGAGTTTCATATTTTTGCATCCGAAGGTTGTCAAGTCCTTCATGTAACTCCTTCTTCAATTTATTCTTATTGCGTTTTTGAATTTCCAGATTTGCTTTTTGAACTTTACTGACACTAACCAACTCCCGCTTCTCATCCAACAACTTTTCCATGTCAACTTGATATGCTTCAATCTTAGCAGCAGATTCTTCAGCATTCTTTGTAAGCAAATCAAGTTTAATTTTGGATTTATCAAACAAATTCTCAAAATCATTAGCAGTATCGTCTGCCTCATCCTTCCATTTCTTGACTTCTTTCACCAACTCATCCCTTTCTTCACAGATCTTAACTTTTGCAGCTTCAACATCCCTTTTATCTTGTTTAAATTTCTAAAACATCATTCAGCAATTTGATTTCTTTAAGCAAATATTCATTCTTCATACCCAATTCCTTCTCATGTTCTTTTGAAATTCCCAACTCCGAACTAATCATTTGTAAGTCAGTAGAAATTCTCTTGACTTCTTCAATCAAAAATTCTTTTTCTTTCATCAAGGATTCAATTCTAGACTCAAATTTTTCATTCTCAGCAGCATCATAGGAACTCGAATCAGAATAATAATCATCTTGGTCATGTGTGACAATTAATGCTGATGTATCACATTCAAAATGTTGACCCCAATCATAAACACCATCATGTTGAGCCGTTAAGGCTGTTGTCTTGCTTGTGTTACTCGTAGATGGATGAGTAAACCAGGCTTGGATGATTGAGTAAAACCAGGCTTGCTTGCATGTGCATGTTGACAGTCTTTGGCAAAATGTCCAAGCTGCGAACATTTATAACATTTTAACTTAGACTTGTCAAAACCCAATTAATCACCAGAAAGATTTCTTCCATGTTTCTTAAAGAATCTCTTCGATCTTTGACATAACATAGCATACTGCCAAGATATATCCAATTCAGTTAGTTGATCATCATCAAGAGCATCAAGATCATCACTGGTTAACTTTGCACCAACTGCATTCTTAATAATCGAACCAAAAGATGATGAAATCAAGGCATAAATCATTTTAGCACAATCATCTGTTGATTCAGCAGAGAAAGCATTCTGACTTGAAAAATTTGGAATTGTAAACTACAACCCCGTGAAGACTTGTTATCAGGATTATCAGGAATTCCAGTCAAGAAAGCTGTACTTGGTGCAGAAATCAGGCTTGGTTTAGTTTTAGCATTCATGCTTGCAGTATTCTCACCATGGTATAACTCAGGATTTTGTAATGTAGCAGTACCCTTGTTTGAAGTCATCATCTCCATATCTCTAGCCTGAAGCTTCCAAGTTAAATCATGAAATGACAATGCAGGATAATCTTTGTCATGAGTAAGCAACAAAACATAATTTTCCCACTTTTCTGGTAATGCTTCCATTAATTTCTCTTTCAATTCCTCCTCAGTCTTTTCAATGTTCACCACCTTCATTTCACTAATCAAATGTGAAAATCTGGATACAAGTGCAGGAATAGTTTCTTTATCATAATGTTGAAAATTCTCAAATTCTTTGTTCAACACTTTTCTTCTACTCTTCTTGTATTGATCATTTCCTTCGCATCTAGCAGACAATGCATCCCACAATTGTTTTGACTTTTTGCAAGTACTAAACTGATGCAACAACTCAGTGGGCAGAGCCATTGTTAGATAACCATAGGCTTTTTTATCAAGCTCATAGAGTTTTCTTTCATCAACATCAAAATCTTGAATTCTTTTAAAATCTCCATCTCCTTGTGGATGCATGTAAAGTTTGCGAATTGGAATCCATAAATCCACATTACTTGTGCTGATATAAGCTGAAAACCGTTGTTTCCAATTGTGATAATCTTCCAACTTCAACAATTTTGGAACTTTCTGACTAGTTCCGATTTTGTTATAAAAATTTAGCATAGTTTGCATCGCACTCTGCATTGCGGCAAACGCTTGAAATTCCGACATTGTTGAACAACTTTGAATTCTGGACGCCGAACTCTCTCCGAACTTTTCACTGAGCTCCGAACTCTGTCCGAACTTAAAACCAAAGTCCGAACTCTGTCCGAACTTGCTCCGAATCAAAATCAACTGTCCGAACTTCTAAGTAACTCCGATCTAGCTCCGAACCTTAAATCACTCCGAACCTCGACCGAGACAAATCCGAACTCTCACCGAACGTCGACCGAACTCGAAGTTCGAAGCAGTTACTCCGAACCTGACCAGGTACCTCGAAACCTCGAATTTATTTTTCAAAAACACGCGAAAAAAGACTGATTTTGACGAAACTCATTACTGTGGATCAGAGAAACCGATAGAAAACTGTTTAGGAATAGATTTGACACCAAACACTCGATAGAATTGATGAACAACACAAAAACAAACTCGAGAATCAACGAAAAACACTTCAAAAATCCAAAAATAGCAACCGCAGATCAGTAGAGTGAACCAGAAAGCTCTGATACCACTTGAAAATGCGGCAGCATCGGATCATCTACTCGATCTAGCTAATCGTACATCGAAACGTAATTAACCGATTGGTTTATTGATCAACACGAATAATTACAATCAGTGAAACACTCAGAATACAGACACAAAGAACACTCTCAGAAACACACACTTAGCAGTAATCTCGCACGCTCAGAACTGACAAATACAAAGACCAAACAACTATTTATACCCAGCTGGCCGATCCTTGTCCGAACCCCAGGTTCGGCCAGTCCGAACTCCAGGTTCGGACCAAGTTCGGACAGACCTAATTTGACTTGATCTTGTACATTGCTTGATACTTCACATGACGCACATATCAGGTATCAACAGTTATCAGGAGATTCTTTAGGACGCTTTTGGGTCAGGGCACGGGGTCGTGCCAAGGTGGGCACGGGGCGTGCCCAAGGTCAAATATCCCAAAATTAGCAATTTTCTTCATATTTTTATTGTTTTTTGCTTCTTTTGTGATTTTGGACTTGTTGAACCTGGAAATGAAAATGCGTGAGCATCGGATCGTCTACTCGATCTAGCTAATCGGACATCAAAACGTAATTAACCGATTGTTTTATTGATCAATGAAGAAAAATTACAATCAATAAACACTTAGAAACACAATACAGAGACACACCTTGAAAACACACACTTAGCAGAAACCTCACACCTCAGGTTCGGCTAGTCCGAACTCCAGGTTCGGACCTGGTTCGGCCACTCAGACTTTGGCTTGAACTTGAACATTGCTCGATACTTCACACGACACACATATCAGGTATCAACAAACTCCCGCTCGTCGTGTGCAGTATTTCTACTCTTCTACATCATCAAATCTGTATCTTCAACCAAGCTCCCTCAAGTGTAGAATCTGTTCGTCCGATGAAATGAATCTTCGAACAAACTCCTCCTCAACTTAATCGTACCTTGATCTTGAATACTTGACAATGTCTGGTGTATCTCTGGTATTTATCAACAGCTTCAGAAGACTTGAAGTTGTGATCACTTGCACCTTAGCATCCTGCATCAATATTTAAATAATCTTGGCGCAAAACGTCTCTACGAGACTCCAAGATATGATTTTGAAATTGAATTTTGTATCACGTGTTGATCAGATCGAAAATAAAGAAAAAACAAAATCTTTTTGACTTTTAGAAAATTTATATCAAAACAAACTTAATTTTTTTTTTGATTTTTCAAAGTTTATGCTAATACACGGAAAATCTTTTTGTTCTTTTCTAAAATAAAATGAAGTCACAATACATAATATAACACTATTTTTGGTATGAGAAAGATCACTATACGGGATCATATTGAACATAACGCACTGAACTACACTCCAATTTCAATTAATTGAAACACATAAGTCATGCTGATAGGCGGTATAATTTGTCCATCTTAAACTCAGACACAATCATACTCATAACATCTGGATATGTTAAGGTATTGATTAGATTTGCTTCGACCAGTGTACCCCATACTATCAGACATATTCAGACATTTTATGTTTGACTTTCTTTTTCCTTTTGTGTGATAGCACTTGTGATATTTCACAATGCATCATATTTTCATGATACAGTCAACTGTGTTCCATGCAAAAAGAAATAAGAACGTTAAATCGTCTACCTTAAGTTCGATCTTTCGATACGCAGATAAGGCCTCGGATTTAACAAAATAAGAAAATAAAAATAAGTTGAAGTTGTATAACCCAACAACAATCAGGTCGGTACTCCCGTACACGCAGAGAAAGTCCGATGAGTTATACGAAACACCAAAGAAAATAAAGCAGAACATCAAACGAACAACGATCAGGTCGATCTTTCGATAAGCAGATATAGTCTGATCGTTTGACAAAATAAAGAAAATCAAACAAGTTTAAATCTTTGCAAGAGGAACACATGTATATACAGTGACTTCTCAGTTTGAATTTCACACTTATTTTTCTTTTTGTGTCATGAAATATGCATCAAGATGCTATCCACATGGTCAAGCATTAGTATTTAGTGTATATCACATCTGAATATTTTCTGATTTGCCGAGCCTACCAAACATATCAAACAATGATCTTATGGCCCTTTCATCTACTCTATCCATGAGTCAGATACATAAGCCAATGTACCATCCTTTCTTAATGATCAATTTCTCACAATTTTATATTGTGCATGTATTCACCTTCCTTTGTTATATATTTGGCATGTATTCACCTTCTTCCCATGACATGCTTTTTCTCAATTACTCCCCCTTACTTATAATTCTCCCCCTTAGAATGAAAACTCTATTTTTGGATTTTCATTTTACACAAAAACAAGACTCTATTTTTGGCTTTTTGAGAAAAACTTGTAAACAAAGAAAATTGATCAATCAACACGGATATTTTTCAGTTTTAGAATTCAGAAAATTTGCAGATTTAGAAAATTTGATCATGAACTTTAACTTAAGCAAAATACTCCTCCATCAACAACTTTGCAATCGTCGATAGGTCTTCTAGAAGTACCTGCACACTGGTTAAACTGATTAGTTCATAAACGACCCGAAGCGGATTGCTTCTGGTCAACCAGTGTCCTGGGTTTGCTTAGAGACCACCTTAGGTTTCCATTGTTGTGTTCTTGGTAAGACAGTTTGTGACGAACTTATCACAGGTGACTGTGATGATGAACCTACATTTTGAACCTTGGAAAATATACGAACAAAACGTTTTTGTTTTTGAAAGAATGTAGGTTCAACTTCATCAAAAACACTGCCTTGTTCATCAAAGAACATTTGTTTGGCAGGTTTACCAAAAACTGGTTTCTTATGAAACCGTTGTGGTGAATCAGCAGGTAGTAGACAATCCTTTGCCATATTCTCTGGTCGGCGACAAACATAACATATTCGTTTTGTTTTGTCCCACTTTTGATGTACCTGCGAAGAATTACACACAGAAATATCTCGAACATGATCAGAATGAGAATCATACACCTGATGTCTGTGATCATGGACCCAGTTAGATGTGGGGCTTCGAGATTGAGAACTTTCAGAGGAAACTTGAGCTTTCACAAAAACTTCAGAAATCTTTCGAACATCAACACAATGAAGAGGAAATTCTTTATCAGAGAAAACCTGAGCAGAGCCTTTAAGCTTGTAGAATCCCTCAGGTTGAACTTTTTCAGCCTTAAACACATCCTTCTTCACTTGCTTCAGCTTCAATTTCTTCAAATCTTGAGATAATGATTCTGGAGCCATCTTATCTGTTACATCTTTTGTTTTAAAACCCAGACCCACATGCTTTTCAACAATTTTTTTCTCAGAATTAGAATGTCCGTTCTTTGCTAACCGAGAAAATTCAGCTTTCACTTCAGTCACATTCTTTTGATCATAAAAGATCTTTTCATCAAACTCAGGTTGACACTGAGTCTTGTCACTTGAAGTAGCTGATTTCTCATTATCGGCAGAAGATGAACCAGACACAAACTTTGGAGCTGGAAGAACCTCAGATTTCTTCTCCTTCTGCTTTTTATTCTTCTTGTTCTTCTTTTTCTTCACAACTTTGTCTTTCTCAGCAGTAGATGATAAAACATTTGAATAATCAAATTCAGGAACTTGCTCTGCCACGTTTTTGAAAGCTTCTTTGATTTGAGCAGGTGGTGATGCAGTTTTATCAAACATTTTCTCAAAGTTTGCATCATTAGCTAAAAAACTTGTGAAAACTTGAGAATTTGAAACATTGTTGAGCAAGCGATTTGCATCGATTACTTGAATTTTGAGATCAGAAATCTTCTGTTGTGCTTCAGCCAACTCTTTTTCTGTAGCTATCAAACGCTTAGAAACTTTATGAGTTTCAAACTTTTGCATTCGAAGATTTTCCAATCCTTCAAACAACTCTTTCTTTAGTTTAGCTTCATTTCGCCTTTGAATCTCTAAATTTGCTATTTGAACTTTATTCACACTAACCAACTCTCGCTTCTTATCCAACAACTTTTCCATATCAACTTGATATGTTTCAATCTTGCTAGCAGATTCTTCAACATTCTGTGTAAGCAGATCAAGTTTGATTTTGGACTTTTCAAATAAATTCTTGAAGTCAGTAGCAGCATCGTCAGCATTAAACTTCCATTTTTCAACCTCTTTTACCAACTCATCCCGTTCTTCACAAACCTTTGCGTTGGCAGCTTCAACATCCTTCTTATCTTGTTTGAACACTTCTAAAACTTCATTCAGCAATTTGATCTCAGTCATTAAACATTCATTCTTCAAAACTAACTCTTTCTCCTTTTCCGTAGATATCTTCAAACATGAATAAATCACATCAAATTCCTTAGACAGTTTTTGAACTTTATTCAACAACGAAGCATTTTCTTTCATCAGACTCCCCAAATTTTTAGCAGATTCATAAGAACTTAAATTTGAACTAGTATCGGAACTAGTATATGAATAGGAATCATCTGATTGAACATGAGTGACAATCAAAGCTGATGAATCATAACCAAACCTTTGACCCCAATCATAAACAACATCCTGTTGAACTGTTAAAGCTGTTTCCTTGTCTGTGTTACTAGAAGATGGCTGAGTAAAACCAGGTCTGCTTGATAAAGGAAAACCAGACTTGCTAAGATTTGCTTGTTGACATTCTTTGGCTAAATGCCCAAGCTTTGAACACTTGTAGCACTTCAATTTTGATTTATCAAAACCCAATTTCTCACCAGATATGTTTCTTCCATGTTTCTTGAAAAATCTCTTCGATCGTTGGCATAACATAGCATATTGCCAAGATATATCCAATTCAGTTAATTGATCATCATCGAGTGCATCAAGATCATCGCTGGTTAACTTTGCATCATCAACATTCTTGATAATTAACCCAAAGGATGAGAAAATTATTGCAGAAATCATTTTGGCACAATCATCTGTTGATTCAACAGAAAACGCATTATGATTTGATGAATTTGGAATTGTAAAGCTACAACCCCGTGAAGAATTGTTATCAGAATTTCCTGAACTTCCTGACAAGAAAGCAACATTTGGTGCAGAACTCAAACTTGGCTTAGCTTTCGCATTCATGCTTGCACTATTCTCACCATGATACAATTCAGGATTCTGCAAAGTCGCAGTTGACTTCTTTGAGTTTAACATCTCCATTTCCCAAGCATGAAGTTTTTCAGTAAGCTCGTGAAATGTCATTGTAGACTAATCCTTATCATGAGTGAGTAGCAAAACATAGTTTTCCCATTTTTCAGGCAAAGCTTCTAAAATCTTTTCTTTCAAATCAGCATCAGTTTTCTCAATGCCAACCACCTTTAATTCACTAATCAAGTGTGACAACCTTGAAACGAGAGCAGTTATGTTTTCATTGTCATAATTCTGAAAATTATCAAACTCTTTGTTTAGAACTTTCTTCCGACTCTTCTTGTAGTCATCATTACCTTCACACCTCGCTGATACAGCATCCCACAATTGCTTCGATTTCTTGCATGTGCTAAATTGATGAAGCAACTCAGTGGGTAATGCCAATGTAAGATAACCGTATTCTTTTTGTTCAAGCTCGTATAATTTTCTTTCAGCAAGATCAAAAGTTTGAACTTCTTTGAAATCTCCCGCATCTATTGGGTGTTGATAAAGCTTCTTAAGCGGGATCCACAAATCGATATCATTTGTAATTATGTAAGCGGAAAATCGTTTCTTCCAATTTTGATAATTTTCAAGTTTCAACAATTTGGGAACTTTCTGACTTGTTCCGATTTCATTGTCAAAATTTAGCATAGTTTGCATCGCATTTTGCATCGCTGCAAATGCTTGAAATTCTGACATCGTTGAAAAATTTGAATTCTGTCGGCCGAACTTGCTCCGAACTTGTCACTGACCTCCGAACCTCCTCCGAACTTAGTCCGAACCAAAAACAACACCGAACGTTCTCCGAACGAACTCCGAATGTCGACCGAACTACAACAAGCTCCGAACTAGCTCCGAAATAGAACAAACTCCGAACCCTAACCGATCTTGGACCGAACTCTGACCGAACTTCGACCGAACTAGCTCTGAACTCGAACCTCGGAGCGGTTACTCCGAACCTGATCAGTACCCTCCACTACTAGAAATAACCCTTTCCTTGACGCGCGAACAATGACACTCAGAAATTTATGACGCGCAAAAACAATCGTCATAAAAAAATTGTCGTATTTAACAAAATTTTAAAACATTCAGTGGGTAGATGACGCGCATTTTTGCACGTCATAAATATTCTGTCATTTGAAAAAAAAAACGCGGAGGACATAATTTTCATGCGCGTCAAGCGCAAAATTAAATCCGTCATTTTATAATTTTCCCCCCGAAAAATAAAAACGCGGAGGATATAACCCGCCCTTCTACACTTAAGGTTTTTTTTGTGTCTTTTTCCCCAAAACATCCCGTGCGCGCTCTCCACTTGAAGACGGCGAGTACCGCCTACCGCCTACCGCCGACCACTCCCGCCGACCGAATACCGCCGACCGCCGACCAGGAAGAAAGAAGATACTGATTTCGTTTCCACAGGAAGAAGATTAGGTTTGTGATTTACCGATTTCGTTTACACAAGAAGAAGATTAAGGTTTTTTTCCTCTTTCGGTCCTCGATGTTTCTGTATATTTGACCTAACTTGGATTTGAAGGTACAAAAACTGGCGGAGGTGCCTTCGTAGAAGAAGAAGAGGAGATCAATTTCATGTTTTCGCCTAATCAACAGGTAACACTGTGTTTGTTTAGGGTTCGTATTTCTTTCCTAAAATCTTCAGTTCTACTTTAATAAATTCATGATTGGTGTGTGTTTGGAGATCCGCAGCTGCACAAGTGAGAATGGATTGAGCCTTCCAGTCATGTCGTTGCTGACCAGACTTGTTTCCTTCTGCAGATTCCAAAGTTGGGATTAAAGGTACCACATTCTGCCAAATTGTTCTATTTTTAAGGTCTGTGAATGAAATTATTTTGGTTGTAATTGCCCTTCGTATTGATAACCCTTCACAGCCCTCGAAATCGTCTGCAGTTTCTAAAAAATTTTGGTTAAACCTGGTTAGAACTCTCTCCCCTGTAGCTGATTCTGATTTCGTAGTGTTTTAAGAAAGGGGTTCTGTATTTACTTATTCATTTTCATATTGATGTTCTTGATTGAAATTAAATGGTTTTATTTGGTAACTTTGGTTGTATTGAATTCATTTATGATAGCCATATTAGTGCTTTTTTTTTGTTTGAAAGATATGCTTATAGACTTATAGTGCAGTGTCTGATTTGATAATTTGATTTGTGTAAAAGCTACAATCCCCAGTTTTGATTATTGACAGGCGATTAGACTCCTCAACAATACGAACCTTAACAGCAGTTTTTAGAATAATTAGACATTTTATAATCATAGTTGATCACAGCTTATGATTTTTTTGTATCGTGTAGTTTTCCGTGTGCAAGGAGAAGTTAAAGATCGAAACATCATTGAAAAATGAAGCTATGGGGCAGACCCACATGCTTAAGAAAGAACACTAGGTTGAATTTCCCTACTTTTATACTAGCACCTCTTCTTTTTTACCTTATTAAGTTTGTTTTTGTAGCATTTTGTAAACAACCGTTTTGTTTTATAAAATCAACAACTTTTTCAGCCTCTAACCTTTAGAAGGTCTAACTTTTTTAGCCTTAACTGTGTTTCTTTTTTTCAGGTTTTTGTTAATAATCCAATGGGTTTGAAGAAGATTGGGTTGCCTATAGCTCGATTCGGTCGACATGCCAAAAGGTCATATGAGTTTTGTATAAGGAGAAGAGAGTAGTGGTTAACGGGTCATTGGGATCATGTCGTTTGGATAGATCCAAAGACCATAAGAAAGAAGAAAAGGGTGTGATGCAAACAACAAGCCTATTGCCTCAAATGATCAAGAAAACACATTCCAAGATCCTTGACCTACATTCATTAGTCCAGGTCAGTTTTTTCCTATTGGCAATCCATATTTTTGGGAGCATAAAGACTTATGTATTGCGTTGATTGAGTGTACATTGGGGATGGTTCTTGTTGTTGGACACCAATTTCAGTTCATGTTTTCCCACTTATTGTTTCAACAAATCAGCAGTCACTTATAAGAATAAGTAATATTCAAAATTTATTTTGTCTATTTTTTCCAGACAGGAAAGTCAAAGCATTTTGGTTTCATTCAGTTGCTTCTGCAGAGGTTAAACAGATACCCACTTTAAGCTTGAATTATTATTTTAATATATTATTGGAAGACCTTAACTTGGTGTAATTATATATATGTTCAGGTGGCAAAGACTGTTGCTGATGATAATTGATATGGTTGGGCAATAGCCAAATCCCTAGCTGCTGCTGGTGCTGGGATTCTTGGTAAGCATTATCATACAGTACAGCATAAGAAAACTTGCATTTGTTTTTTTATTTGTTAAAAAAGAATAGTTTTTGTTGTTGATGTTAGCTGTTATTAGGCTCTTCATTGTTCTGTTACTGCTAATCGGAAGATGCTGCCGATTTATATGAAAAGGCTGCCAATAGTTACAAGCTAGAAAAATCTTGTAAGCATCAATGCTTGAATATAGTATAATATGTCATGCTTTTGATCAGACATTCAAATAACATCTTGATAGCATGTATGTATCGAGGAAGCTGCCTGAGTTTCTTAATTCTCTAACACTACTACAAAAAAGGCCTTTCTTGACGTGCAATGCGTGTCAAGAAAGGGTCTTCTTGACACGCAAATGCGCGTCAAGGAAGCTTCTTGACGTGCAAAATGCGTGTCAAGAAGTTCTTGACGCGCGAACAATGACACGCCATCTATGACGCTCCATTCATGACGCGCAGAATGCGCGTCATGAAATGCGCGTCAAGGAAGCCTCTGTCATAATGGGAGATGACATGCATTATTGCACGTCAAGAATGTAATTTTTTTTATAGAATCATAAATACTACATTAAATGATAATTAACCTTGTAATGCAAAATAAAATATATATATAACAAAACAATACATTTCATATATATAACAAACATTACAAAGTTAACAAGTTTGGAGTTACAAAGTTAAAATGTTCTTGCTATAATAAAAACCTCTATTGTTTTTATTAACAAACCATAAAGTGGCATACTATCCCAAAGCTCATCACGCATCTGCTTGAGCTTCTCCCCAGTTACCCGTTCAGAATGCTTCAATTCCTTCGGTTTGGTTACTTTCTTAATAGGTTCTGCAACATTAAAAAGATCATCAAGATCCATTAACTTAGCCTTACATGTAGCCACATACCCCTAATATTCCATGAGCAGATTTTCAACAATTAGAACCAGCATTAGAAGGTCCTGCAGCATAAATCACATGTATAGGGACTTACCAGAATCATCCTTCATCAAAGCAGCTGTAGCATTATCATCAAATCACTTAACAACCCCCTTAGAACTCAGGCCAGAACTTGGTCATCCCCCTTAGAACTCTGGCTATTTTTGGTCATTTGATATGTATCATGCTGCTATAGTTGGCCAGATTCAGGAAATAGACTCATAAAGCAGACCAGCAAAAAAAAGAACCAGGTGCGTGGTCATCTCAAGCATACGAACCAAGAATACATTTTTCTGAACCCCGCCTTATAACTCCACTGTTCTTTTCGACCCTGCCCAAGTAATCTGCTGTCATCATATATAGTTTTAGCATTTTTCTGTCATAATTTATGCAATATGACAATTTGACAATTTAGAAGGATAAAGCTAAAAGTTGTGGACATGAAACTTCACCTAACAAGAAAATATGCTAATCTAAAATAGATTTAGAAAAGAAAGCATAGTGATAACATACTGATAACATCCCTCTCTCTTCTAATTACAATCCCAAATATGAAGATAGAAGCTGCAGAAGTTCCACATATGAAGATAGAAGCTGTAGAAAAATTTATAAACGTTTATAAATTTGTAAAGGTTTATCAAAATCCATAGCGACATCAGGTCTTCCTGATTGTTTGAAAGATACAATGAAATGAGAGTTTTAAAAGTAAAACACTTTGGCCTCTTATAATTGGCAATAATCAACAAATATATAGCAGCAACACCTGATTGTTATTATTTTCTGATTTGGGTAAGGTCAATATAATTAGACATATAGATAAATCTGCTGCAACATCCTAAGTCAGAAAATTCTTAATTTAGCTATCCTTTTAAACTCTAGCAAAAAATTGACATCACTGGTTCGGTTAATTTGTTGAACAGAAATCAAACCTGCCTCTCTTTAAGCTCATCAGGTGTCAAATCCCCACGCCTGGCTCGGTTAATTTGTTGAACGCAACTGCAAATTAGGGGTAGTAACATGTCAATTAAGTTAAAAAAAATTAAGCAAAAGGATTAGAGTTGGCAACAAACAATGTGCAGCCTTGTGTATTACTAAGCACCTGAGAAAGTAAATAAATATGAACTAAAACGGTTAACTAGAACTAAAACAAGAAATTGAGAAAGTAAATAAATATGAACAGTATTGAGGTTGGGCATTACATGCTTGTAACAAAACTACTGAAGCATAACAGCAACAACCATCCAAAGGTTAAGGAATGAACTGATGAATACTAAGCACCTACAAAACCCCCCAACGATATTTACAACTGTGAGGCTCTTATTTGTCAAGCATGTATCATCTGCAATAGGTTCAATTGTTACACCGTACCAAGTTATCTTAAACGGGTCAAATCCGTTTCTTATTAAAAAATTGATATTACTGAACTATTGTTGTTTTACTAGCCTTTAAGTGGTTCCTCTTTGAGCGTCTTCATAGCCATTACCCTTCAAGATATTAACAAAATATCCTACCAAGAAAAGCGTTTTACTCACAAGGGTACACACGCATCAGCAATGATAGAAAAGGAAAACCTTTAGGGAACTGTTTTTATAATCAAATGAGTACCCGGATGCCAACTTGTTGCATATCTCTAAGCTTCCAAATTGGCATATGTTAAAGCCAAGGTTAAAGCCAACCCAATGATCAAGGGTTGGCTTTAACCTGAATTGAGGCCAGAATAGTGGCAACATCATAAATTAGGCTCCATGATTTTGAAGGATATCCAAGCATATGCTTCCATTTGCATAAACCGGTACACAACAAAAAACTGCATGAAAATAAGAGGAAACTCATGAATGTTCTGTAAACAGGCACTTTTTGACAAAAGAGGAAACTAAATATAAGGTGTTTTTATAGTATTAGTACACAATTGTAAAAAGAGCCAAAAATTAAAGTAGGAAAATGAACCAATTTAAGTGGTCAAACAAAGGGATATAGAATAAAGGGAACAAAGAATGTCAGCAAATATTCATATAATGGGTCATGTAAATTTATGTGCACCGAAAACAAACCTACTCTAAGTATTACCCAGGTCCAAGTAATGGGACTCACAACACAACTTGGTGAGCTCAGAAGACAAGCTCATGGAGCAGCACCCTAAAATCATATAAATAGGAGGTTGGTATTTGATAATATTTTAGTGGTTCTCTTAGCCGTCTCCTTCATCATCAAGAGAGTAGAGCTGGCATAGTTGCTGATCTGAAGTTGAGGCCATCGGAATTCTGGTTTGATATCGTGACCTGTACCAGATGCTATTGAGAAGATTGTAGCCACAGGAAAGAATATATTCTGATCTGTAATCTCAAACTAAACTGCTTTGCCCTTCCTCTCGTTCTAAACATTATGTTTGTAATCACTAAAAGCATATACAATCTAAGTGAATGTCAGTAGAGGTGACAAGACAAGTGGAAACAGTCAAAAAAGGTATGTTTAAAGGCGGGTCAAAATGGTATACACTTTTTTTTATCCATGGTTTATAGCATTTAATATTATTTAAGTGCACCAAGTAATTATCAAAACTATATTATTACAAAAGAAATCTAGAGGTTTTATGTAGTTAAATACTCTTTAGAGTTCAGATGACTTTCAACCCATTTGCATTTAGTTAAATCTTTAGCTTAGCCACTGGTACCGTTTGAAATAAAAGCATAGGCCGAATCAACTCAATTGAAGGTAAATGGGTCAAAATTGGCATCTCCTAGATGTATAAAAAATGCCCTAAAGCAAACAAATTTATAAAAGCTAAACAGATTTGACAAGTCTAATGCCTAAATGTCTATTTGAAAGCAATTGTATAACCTAAATAGTGAGATGCCTAGCAATATATTTCCTTTACGAAGATGCTAAACTCCTGCATACCTAACATCCTTTAGAAAATAAGAATAACCGTAAAACACATGTTGGCCATGATGCCTTAAACCATTATCTTTTTCTTTAAACGGCCCAACAAAACGGATGTATTCATCACAACAAAGATTAAATGCCATAAAGTAGCTGAAGCATGACAAAAACACCAACAAACAAAATACATCAGAACCGACTAGACATTACAATCCATCCAAATTTAGAGACCTCTAAAAGCTCCACACTGCGCCATCATCTATTCTGCAGTCACTGCTCTGAAGCAATTCCAAGAGATACTTTAGTGCTATGACATCCATACAAGTTTCCCACATGTTGTATTCTTGTGTATTTTCTTTATGTTTCTGTTTTTTAAATAAGTTGTTCTTTTAGCCGGCATCTCTCCGAAAACAGCCTCTTTATCCCATGGGATAGTGGTAATATTTGCCCTCATCTCACCCCAAATCCTACTGTTTGAGTGGGACTTTGCAGGTAGGTTTGTTTGTATAAAATATATGTTTTGTGTTTCTTTCATTCTTTTCCCTTTATATTTAGTTTATTGATACATAATAGTTGCAAAACTGACTACTAATCAGGGATTATGTATTGTAAAACCGAGATACGATCTTACTACTGCATGTATCAATCAATCATAGTAAACACGGATGTAAATAAGAGAATTCTTATTGGATCACTTGAAGATACAAAGAAGTTCTCTCTGGTTTCTCTCTCTAGAAAATACACACAGAAAGTGTAGAATGACAGAAGTGTTTTACTGGTTCCTCTGCACATTCTAACACGAACCTATTTATACTAAGTGACTACACAGGCTGCGTACCAAATGGTACGGGCGTACCATTTGGTCCGGCGGACCATTTGGTCCGGTGCCAATGATATTGTCACTAAAACTCATACTAAAACACGCCCACATAGATACAATACACGAGACACATCATGGCATAGGTATATGCTCTAACAAACTCCCCTTTAATGTGTAGTGTATCTATTTTCTAACTAAACTCTAGTCTTCAATCTTCAACATTGCTGCATCCAATCTTCGACTTGAAATCTTGTCAGAAATAGAGCTTGCATGGCTGGATCACTCTTGAATCATCTTTGATCTTCAAGATCCACTTGTGAAAATAAAGAATACTCCCCTTTCACCATGCTTGAGTCTTGACACATATAACCTGCAATTTCAGAAGACAGAAACGCGGCTTCCTTTTTCTTTTGAAAATTAATTTAATCTTGGCGCAAACATTCTCTTCGAGAATCCAAGATATAGATTTGAAATTTGATTTCGTATCACATGTTGATCGGTCGAAAACAAATAAGAAACAAAATCTTTTGGCTTTTTGAAACTTTATATCAAAACACACCGAAAATCTTTTTGGATTTTTTAGATATGAAACATAAATGCAGTATAGAATCAGACACTATTTTTGTCTTTTGCGAGAAAGATCACAATTTGGGATCATATTGAACATAACATGTTGAACAACACTTCAATATCAATTACTTCAGCACATAAGTCATGTCGATTATTGTTATAATTTGTCCATCTTAAACTCAGGCACAATCATACTCATAACATCTGGATATGTTATTGTATTGATTAAGTTTGCTTTAACCAGTGTACCCCACACTATCAGACATACTCAGATATGTTTTTGCTTTTATATTTCACTTTGTGATTTAATCACATAACGATTTTACTCATGATGTAGTCAACTGTGTTCCATGCAAAATGAAATAAGAACGTTAAATCGTCTACCTTAAGGTCGATCTTTCGATACGCAGACAAGACCTCGGATTTAACAAAATAAGAAAATAAAACAAGTTGAAATTGTATAACCCAACAACAATCAGGTCGGTACTTTCATACACGCAGAGAAAGTCCGATGAGTTATGCGAAACACCAAAGAAAATAAAGCAGAACGTCAAACGAACAACAATCAGGTCGATCTTTCGATACGCAAAGAAAGTCCGATCGTTTGACAAAATAAATAAAATAAAACAAGTTTAAATCTTTGCAAAATGAACACATGTATACACAGTGACTTCTCATTTTCTTTTTCACATATCTTTTCTTGATATATCATGAGATACGCATCAAGATGTTGTCCACTTGGTCAAGCATTAGAATTTAATGCATATCACATTTGAATACTTTCTGATTTAATGCCGAGCCTACCAAGCATATCGAACAATGATCTTATGGCTTTTTCATCTAATTTATCCACGAGTTAGACATGTAAGCCAATGTACCATCATTTCCGAATTATGTCGGATACAATTTCTCATTTTTCAATGTTTTTGTATTTTCTGTTTTTCAATGTTTTTGTATTTTTCCTTTTTCTCCCTCTTAAAATGAAAACTCTATTTTTGGATTTTCATTTTAACAAAAACAAAAAGACACTATTTTTGGTATTTTCAATTTTCTCCCCCTAAACTACATACGGAATGTAAAAAGAAATAAAATTGACCTTTCGACATGGATACCTTTCAGGTTTAGCTTTCAGAAAAATTTCTATTATGAATTTTGATATTTCTTGAAATTTAACTTAAATCAGCAGAATACTCCTCCATCAGCAACTTTTCAATCACCGATAGGTCTTCTAAAAGTACCTGCACACTAGTCAAACACGTCAGTTTATAAATGACCCGAAGCGAATCGCTTCTGGTCGACCAGTGTCCTGATTTCCTTTCGAAACCACCTTAGGTTTCCAGTTTTGTTGTTTTGGTAAATCAGTATTTGATGAACCAGTCACTGTTGATTGTGACGAACAACCTACATATGGAACATTTTGAAAACGAGAAATAAATCTTCCTTGATTTTTGAAAAATGTAGGTTGTGAATATTCATCAAATACTCTGCCATATTCATCAATGAATCGTTGTTTGGCAGCTTTACCAACATGTGGAACCTTTCCTTTTCTTGAACTAGAAGCAGCAGAAACCGAACAATCTTGTGCCATATGCCCTTTTTGTCGGCAATTGTAACACAAGCGATTATTGACATTTCGGCGTTTCGGAATCTGCAAAGCTTCACAAACATTAACATCTCCAAAATGATCATAAAAGGAATCGAATACCTGATAACAATGATCATGAACCCATTTCGAAGTCGGGCTTTTTGGAGCAGAATTTGATCCTCCAGAAGAATATGTAGCCCCCTATAGCTTCTTGCTCTTTAGATCAACATTCTTGACAAAAACTTCGGCAATTTTCTGAGCATCCACACAATGGAGTGGGAATTCTTTGTCAGAAAATATTTGTTCCGAACCCTTGAGTTTGTAAAACCTCTCGGGTTGAACCTTGTCAGCTTTAAAAACATCTTTCTTGACTTGTTTCAGCTTGACTTGCTTCAGACTTTGTTGTTTTGAACCTTGAGACCCATCAACTTTACCATTCTTGGTCTTGTAACCCAACCCAAAATGTTTACCCGAAACCTTTTCATCAGAACCAGAAGATTTATGTCCGTTCTTTGCAAGATGCGAAAACTCAGCTTTCACTGCTTTAACATTCTTTTGGTCATAGAAAATCCTTTCATCAATAACAGTCTTCTCAGTTGAACTTGCCGATTTCTCTTCTTCAGTAGACGTAGAAACAGACACAACCGTTTCATCTTTCTGATCTTTCGGTGACTTCACAACCTTTCCCCCATCAGATTTCTTATCAACAAATTCAGAATAATCACCAGTTTCTTCCTTTTCCTTCAGATCATGAACACCTTCTTTGAGACTACCTGGTGGTGAAACTGTTTTGGTAAACAATTTCTCAAAATTTCCATCTTTGGCCAAGAAACTTGTAAAAGATGTAGAATTTGTAACATTGTTCAAAACACGTTTTGAATCAATGACTTCAATCTTTAGTTCATAAATCTGTTGTTGAGCCTTAGCCAATTCTGTTTCTGTAGCAACAACTTCTTAGCCACTTTATGAGTTTCATACTTTTGCAACCTCAACTCATCTAATCCAGCCCACAATTCCTTCATCAGCTTATCTTCATTACTTTTCTGAATATCTAAATTTGAAGTCTGCAACTTATTTACTCTTGCCAGTTCCCGCTTCTCATCTAACAACTTCTCCATATCAAGCTGATATGCTTCAATTTTAGCAACCAAGTCATCAGAAGCCTTGGTAAGTAAATCAAGTTTAATCTTGGACTTTTCAAACAAATTATTAAAATCATTGGCAGCATCCTCAGCTTATGCCTTCCATTTCGCAACTTCCTTGACTAAGTCATCCTTTTCATCAGATAACTGTGTAACTTTCTGTTCAAACTCATGTTTAACACTTTGAAATTTTGATTCTTTCTCAACAAACTCTGCTTGAAAATCTGAAAACTTCGCTTTTTGAGAAGAAAATTCTTGAATAAGATTTTCTAACTTTTGTTGTTCATTTGCCAATTCTTCTATCCTTCTTTTATTTTCCTGAATCAACAACCCATTTTCCTTTATCAATTCTTCTATCTTCTTGTCTTTCTGAGAACAGAACTCACAAACCGATTCATAGCCATTATTTCCAGAACCACTTATTTCAGATTCAGAATCAGAATCAGTTAATTCTTCTTCATCATCATTATGAACAATTTGAGCAATCATTGCAGATGCGGGAATCAATGCAGACTCATCATTGGAATCGGGAGTACAATAAGTACCTTTATCCGAAATAATAGCAGTTAAAGCAAGAGGTGGTGAATTATCAGAAGTTTGTCCCCAGTCATATTGTTTATCAACTTGAGAAACTAAAGCTGTTGGAGACTTGGATGAAGAGGAATTTGGTTTTGAACATTCACGAGCAAAATGTCCGAAAATTAGAACATTTGAAGCATTTTGCTTTAGATTTATCTATTCCAACCTTGCCATCTGGATTTAAACTTTGAAAACCTGTCTTCTTTTTGAATCTTTTAACTCTTTGAGCTAACATTGCCAATTGCCAATTGATATCCATTTGCTCAAGATTATCAGGATCAATCTCATCAAAATCTTCTTCAATGAGATCAGATGTTGTCAATCCACCATTCAACAATCCATAATACGAAGATAACAAGGCTAAGATTAATGCCAAGTGCTCATCCGGTGTTTTTGCTGAATATGTAGTCGGACTTGAATGATTTGAAATAGCGAAGTTACATCCTCTTGATGAATTTCCAGAATTTCCTGAACCATGACCAGCAACAAAAGCTGTTTGAGGTGGATGTAATGAATCAACACCAAATGATTTAGACTTTGCATTGATGCTTGCAGAATTTTGACCATGATACACTTCCGGATTTTGGAATTGAGCAGTTGACTTGTTTGATGTCATCATTTCCATCTCTCTAGCATGAAGCTTTCCGGTCAAATCATGAAATGATAATGCAGAATATTCTTTATCACGAGCAAGCAATAATACATAGTTTTCCCACTTTTCCAGTAATGCTTCCATCAATTTCTTTTTCAATTCCTCCTCGGTCTTTTCAATTTTAACCACTTTCATCTCACTAATCAGATGTGAAAACCTTGAAACAAGAGCAGAGATATTTTCTTTTTCATAATGTTGAAAATTTTCAAATTCCTTGTTCAACACTTTTCGTCTACCCTTCTTATATTGATCATTACCTTCACATCGAGCAGATAAAGCATCCCACAACTGTTTAGCTTTCTTGCAAGTGCTGAATTGATGCAACAACTTGGTAGGTAAAGCCATGGTAAGATAACCATAAACTTTTTGTTCAAGCTCATAACTTTTTCGTTCATCCTTATCAAAATCTTGAATTTCTTTATACTCGCCATCTGCCGTTGGACGTACATACAACTCTTGAATTCAGCGGACCAAATTTGCACTCAACGGACCAGTTCCAAATCAATTTAACTAGCGGGCCAGATTTGTACCTGTGGACCACTTCCGGATCAAATTCACCAGCGGACCAGATGCAAACCAGATATCCTCAGCGGATCAAATTTGGTACGGCGGACCAAATGGTACGGCGTAACTGCCAGCGGACCAGAAAGTAACCGCCACTGACCAAACTTTGAAGATTGCCTGGGCGGACTAGTCAACGGACCAGTTGTTCTATCAGCGGACCAAACACAAATGAAGCTGAAATCGACTGATTTTCACAAATTTTGACAATTTAAGCTAGAAACTAGATCAGTATGATGCGAAAACACTCCAGGAACATACAGAAATCATTTTTATCCTCGGAATCACTCAGAATTGGAAGAATTTGATGAACAATGAAGAAAACCCAAACTTTCTCACTCTAAAAATCCAAAAATTGATAAAAAACACAGCAGTAGAGCAACCAATTGCCCTGATACCACTTGTAAAACCGAGATACGATCTTACTACTGCATGTATCAATCAATCATAGTAAACACGGATGTACATAAGAGAATTCTTATTGGATCACTTGAAGATACAAAGAAGTTCTCTCTGGTTTCTCTCTCTAGAAAACACACACAGAAAGTGTAGAATGACATAAGTGTTTTACTGGTTCCTCTGCACATTCTAACACGAACCTATTTATAGTAAGTGACTACACAGGCTGCGTACCAAATGGTACGGGCGTACCATTTGGTCCGGCGGACAATTTGGTCCGGCGCCAATGATATTGTCACTAAAACTCATACTAAAACACGCCCACATAGATACAAAACACGAGACACATCATGGCATAGGTATATGCTCTAACATGTATCAATTTCAGCAGCTGATCATCTGTATTCTACACTCATCCTTGACTTATAAAAGTTGATTTTGCATGGCATAAGCAACAAACACCATTAAGCTACTCTTCTAATATGATGAACTTGATCAGTTCTTAAAAAAATTTTTAAAAGTCCAGTTTAAACTAAAAATCTAAAACTAAAACAAGGGGCAAGAAAGATAATGAAATTGGGCATGAAAGAAAGCAAAGATGAAACTCAAACGATGTGAAAACGGGCAAGAAAGATACCACAAATCTTGATGGGTGCTTCGAATTTCCAACAAATTAGGTTGTTGCATAAAAATCGCTTTGAAGACGACACAAAATTGCTTGGTTTTTGGTTCCGTTAGTTGCACCTGCTTACCGGGTTTGCCTCTAACTGCAAGCAACCTCTGAATTATATCATCCAGAAAAGATTGATCCGTTTAGATATGATGAAATTGAATCTTGAAAACCTAACAAGAAGAGAAGAGAGCAAAGGGGGGAGATGAGCACAAAAGGTCAAAAGATGGGGGGTTAGATGCCACTACTATTCCTACTCACAGCACGCTCAAATCGAACCTATGTTAGAAGATTCGGACTTTGTAGTCTTTTCGACTTCATCAACCACGCTCAAATCAATTCCCATAGGGTTTCTTCTCAGCCACTGTTGCTACTGGTGATGCACTGGATTCCGTTGTGGATAGTGTAAATAGTCGATTTTGTTTGAGCGAGGTGAAGAAAATCAAGGGCACCGTTGAAGAAAAGCTCTATTTGTTTGAGAATTTTTGAGGGATTTAGAAAGTAGCGTCGATGTTAAGTTCCATGGCGTTTAGGATAGATGGAGAAGGAGATTAGAAAGTAGCGTCGATGTTAGGTTCCGATGGCTAAAATGGAGAAATTAGGGAGAAATTAGGGCTTCAAAAGCGGAGAGGAACATCGATGTTAGGTTCCGATGGCGGAAATGGGGAAATTAGGGCTTCAAAAGCGGAGAGGATAGATGGAGAAGGAGCTTAGGGCTTCAAAACATGGCGTTTAGGTACAAGTCCTAGATCTCGTCGAGACGAACGTTTTGCTGGTATTGGGTTCCGTAGCTCTTTACGGTTCTCAAGTTACGTCAGTTTTAGTGAAGGTCACTTTTCTGCCAGCGGACCAAACCAAATTCAGCGGACCAAATTTGCACTCAACGGACCATTTCCGGATCAATTTAACTAGCGGACCAGATTTGTACCTGCGGACCACTTCGGGATCAAATTCACCAGCGGACCAGATGCGGACCAGATATCCTCAGCGGATCAAATTTGAAACGGCGGACCAAATGGTACGGCGTAACTGCCAGCGGACCAGAAAGTAACCGCCACGGACCAAACTTTGAAGATTGCCTGGGCGGACCAACCAGCGGACCAGTTAGCAGACTAGTTGTTCTTTCAGCGGACCAAACGCAGATGAAGCTGAAATCGACTGATTTTCACAAATTTTGACAATTTAAGCTAGAAACTAGATCAGTATGATGCGAAAACACTCCAGGAACATACATAAATCATTTTTATCCTCGGAATCACTCAGAATTGGAAGAATTTGATGAAAAATGAAGAAAACCCAAACTTTCTCACTCTAAAAATCCGATAATTGATCAAAAACACAGCAGTAGAGCAACCAATTGCTCTGATACCACTTGTAAAACCGAGATACGATCTTACTACTGCATGTATCAATCAATCATAGTAAACAAGGATGTAAATAAGAGAATTCTTATTGGATCACTTGAAGATACAAAGAAGTTCTCTCTGGTTTCTCTCTCTAGAAAACACACACAGAAAGTGTACAATGACATAAGTGTTTTACTGGTTCCTCTGCACATTCTAACACGAACCTATTTATAGTAAGTGACTACACAGGCTGCTTACCAGATGGTACAGGCGTACCATTTGGTCCGGCGGACCATTTGGTCCGGCGCCAATGATATTTTCACTAAAACTCATACTAAAACACGCCCACATAGATACAATACACGAGACACATCATGGCATAGGTATATGCTCTAACATGTATCAATTTCAGCAGCTGATCATCTGTATTCTACACTCATCCTTGACTTATAAAAGTTGACTTTACATGGCCTAAGAAACAAACACCATTAAGCTACTCTTCTAATATGATGAACTTGATCAGTTCTTAAAACAAAATTTTAAAAGTCTAGTCTAAACTAAAAATCTAAAACTAAAACAAGGGGCAAGAAAGATAATGAAATTGGGCATGAAAGAAAGCAAAGATGAAACTCAAACGATGTGTAAACGGGCAAGAAAGATACCACAAATCTTGATGGGTGCTTCGAATTTCCAACAAATTAGGCTGTTGCATAAAAATCTCTTTGAAGACGACATAAAATTGCTTGATTTTTGGTTCCGTTAGTTGCACCTGCTTACCGGGTTTGCCTCTAACTGCAAGCAACCTCTGAATTATATCATCCAGAAAAGATTGATCCGTTTAGATATGATGAAATTGAATCTTGAAAACCTAATAAGAAGAGAACAGAGCAAAGGGGGGAGATGAGCAGAAAAGGTCGAAAGATGGGGGGTTAGATGCCACTACTATTCCTACTCACAGCACGCTCAAATCGTACCTATGTTAGTAGCTTCGGACTTTGTAGTCTTTTCGACTTCATCAACCACGCTCAAATCAATTCCCATAGGGTTTCTTCTCAGCCACTGTTGCTACTGGTGATGCACTGGATTCCGTTGCAGATAGTGTAAATAGTCGATTTTGTTTGAGCGAGGTGAAGAAAATCAAGGGCACCGTTGAAGAAAATCTCTATTTGTTTGAGAATTTTTGAGGGATTTAGAAAGTAGCGTCGATGTTAAGTTCCATGGCGTTTAGGATAGATGGAGAAGGGGATTAGAAAGTAGCGTTGATGTTAGGTTCCGATGGCGGAAATGGAGAAATTAGGGAGAAATTAGGGCTTCAAAAGCGGAGAGGAGCTTCGATGTTAGGTTCCGATGACGGAAATGGGGAAATTAGGGCTTCAAAAGCGGAGAGGATAGATGGAGAAAGAGCTTAGGGCTTCAAAACATCGCGTTTAGGTACAAGTCCTAGATCTCGTCGAGACGAACGTTTTGGCTGGTATTGGGTTCCGTAACTCTTTACGGTTCTCAAGTTACGTCAGTTTTAGTGAAGGTCACTTTTCTGCCAGCGGACCAAACCAAATTCAGCGGACCAAATTTGCACTCAACGGACCAGTTCCGGATCAATTTAACTAGCGGACCAGATTTGTACATGCGGACCACTTCCGAATCAAATTCACCAGCAGACCAGATCGGGACCAGATATCCTTAGCGGATCAAATTTGATACGGCGGACCAAATGGTACGGCGTAACTGCCAGCGGACCAGAAAGTAACCGCCACGGACCAAACTTTGAAGATTGCCTGGGCGGACCAACCAGCGGACCAGTTAGCGGACTAGTTGTTCTTTCAGCGGACCAAACGCAGATGAAGCTGAAATCGACTGATTTTCACAAATTTTGACAATTTAAGCTAGAAACTAGATCATTATGATGCGAAAACACTCCAGGAACATACATAAATCATTTTTATCCTCGGAATCACTCAGAATTGGAAGAATTTGATGAAAAATGAAGAAAACCCAAACTTTCTCACTCTAAAAATCCGATAATTGATCAAAAGCACAGCAGTAGAGCAACCAATTGCTCTGATACCACTTGTAAAACCGAGATACGATCTTACTACTGCATGTATCAATCAATCATAGTAAACAAGGATGTAAATAAGAGAATTCTTATTGGATCACTTGAAGATACAAAGAAGTTCTCTCTGGTTTCTCTCTCTAGAAAACACACACAGAAAGTGTACAATGACATAAGTGTTTTACTGGTTCCTCTGCACATTCTAACACGAACCTATTTATAGTAAGTGACTACACAGGCTGCGTACCATTTGGTCCGGCGCCAATGATATTTTCACTAAAACTCATACTAAAACACGCCCACATAGATACAATACACGAGACACATCATGGCATAGGTATATGCTCTAACATGTATCAATTTCAGCAGCTGATCATCTGTATTCTACACTCATCCTTGACTTATAAAAGTTGACTTTACATGGCATAAGCAACAAACACCATTAAGCTACTCTTCTAATATGATGAACTTGATCAGTTCTTAAACCAAAATTTTAAAAGTCTAGTCTAAACTAAAAATCTAAAACTAAAACAAGGGGCAAGAAAGATAATGAAATTGGGCATGAAAGAAAGCAAAGATGAAACTCAAACGATGTGTAAACGGGCAAGAAAGATACCACAAATCTTGATGGGTGCTTCGAATTTCCAACAAATTAGGCTGTTGCATAAAAATCTCTTTGAAGACGACACAAAATTGCTTGATTTTTTGTTCCGTCAGTTGCACCTGCTTACCGGGTTTGCCTCTAACTGCAAGCAACCTCTGAATTATATCATCCAGAACAGATTGATCCGTTTAGATATGATGAAATTGAATCTTGAAAACCTAATAAGAAGAGAACAGAGCAAAGGGGGGAGATGAGCACAAAAGGTCGAAAGATGGGGGGTTAGATGCCACTACTATTCCTACTCACAGCACGCTCAAATCGTACCTATGTTAGTAGCTTCGGACTTTGTAGTCTTTTCGACTTCATCAACCACGCTCAAATCAATTCCCATAGGGTTTCTTCTCAGCCACTGTTGCTACTGGTGATGCACTGGATTCCGTTGCAGATAGTGTAAATAGTCGATTTTGTTTGAGCGAGGTGAAGAAAATCAAGGGCACCGTTGAAGAAAATCTCTATTTGTTTGAGAATTTTTGAGGGATTTAGAAAGTAGCGTCGATGTTAAGTTCCATGGCGTTTAGGATAGATGGAGAAGGGGATTAGAAAGTAGCGTTGATGTTAGGTTCCGATGGCGGAAATGGAGAAATTAGGGAGAAATTATGGCTTCAAAAGCGGAGAGAAGCTTCGATGTTAGGTTCCGATGACGGAAATGGGGAAATTAGGGCTTCAAAAGCGGAGAGGATAGATGGAGAAAGAGCTTAGGTCTTCAAAACATCGCGTTTAGGTACAAGTCCTAGATCTCGTCGAGACGAACGTTTTGGCTGGTATTGGGTTCCGTAACTCTTTACGGTTCTCAAGTTACGTCAGTTTTAGTGAAGGTCACTTTTCTGCCAGCGGACCAAACCAAATTCAGCGGACCAAATTTGCACTCAACGGACCAGTTCCGGATCAATTTAACTAGCGGACCAGATTTGTACATGCGGACCACTTCCGGATCAAATTCACCAGCAGACCAGATCGGGACCAGATATCCTTAGCGGATCAAATTTGATACGGCGGACCAAATGGTACGGCGTAATTGCCAGCGGACCAGAAAGTAACCGCCACGGACCAAACTTTAAAGATTGCCTGGGCGGACCAATCAGCGGACCAGTTGTTCTATCAGCGGACCAAACGCAGATGAAGCTCAACTCGACTGATTTTCACAAATCTTGATAATTTAAGCTAGAAACTAGATCAGTATGATGCGAAAACACTCCAGGAACATACAAAAATCATTTTAATCCTCGGAATCACTTAGAATTGGAAGAATTTGATGAAAAATGAAGAAAACCCAAACTTTCTCACTCTAAAAATCCGAAAATTGATCAAAAACACAGCAGTAGAGCAACCAATTGCTCTGATACCACTTGTAAAACCGAGATACGATCTTACTACTGCATGTATCAATCAATCATAGTAAACAAGGATGTAAATAAGAGAATTCTTATTGGATCACTTGAAGATACAAAGAAGTTCTCTCTGGTTTCTCTCTCTAGAAAACACACACAGAAAGTGTACAATGACATAAGTGTTTTACTGGTTCCTCTGCACATTCTAACACGAACCTATTTATAGTAAGTGACTACACAGGCTGCGTACCAGATGGTACAGGCGTACCATTTGGTCCGGCGCCAATGATATTTTCACTAAAACTCATACTAAAACACGCCCACATAGATACAATACACGAGACACATCATGGCATAGGTATATGCTCTAACATGTATCAATTTCAGCAGCTGATCATCTGTATTCTACACTCATCCTTGACTTATAAAAGTTGACTTTACATGGCATAAGCAACAAACACCATTAAGCTACTCTTCTAATATGATGAACTTGATCAGTTCTTAAACCAAAATTTTAAAAGTCTAGTCTAAACAAAAAATCTAAAACTAAAACAAGGGGCGAGAAAGATAATGAAATTGGGCATGAAAGAAAGCAAAGATGAAACTCAAACGATGTGTAAACGGGCAAGAAAGATACCACAAATCTTGATGGGTGCTTCGAATTTCCAACAAATTAGGCTGTTGCATAAAAATCTCTTTGAAGACGACACAAAATTGCTTGATTTTTGGTTCCGTCAGTTGCACCTGCTTACCGGGTTTGCCTCTAACTGCAAGCAACCTCTGAATTATATCATCCAGAACAGATTAATCCGTTTAGATATGATGAAATTGAATCTTGAAAACCTAATAAGAAGAGAACAGAGCAAAGGGGGGAGATGAGCACAAAAGGTCGAAAGATGGGGGGTTAGATGCCACTACTATTCCTACTCACAGCACGCTCAAATCGTACCTATGTTAGTAGCTTCGGACTTTGTAGTCTTTTCGACTTCATCAACCACGCTCAAATCAATTCCCATAGTGTTTCTTCTCAGCCACTGTTGCTACTGGTGATGCACTGGATTCCGTTGCAGATAGTGTAAATAGTCGATTTTGTTTGAGCGAGGTGAAGAAAATCAAGGGCACCGTTGAAGAAAATCTCTATTTGTTTGAGAATTTTTGAGGGATTTAGAAAGTAGCGTCGATGTTAAGTTCCATGGCGTTTAGGATAGATGGAGAAGGGGATTAGAAAGTAGCGTTGATGTTAGGTTCCGATGGCGGAAATGGAGAAATTAGGGAGAAATTAGGGCTTCAAAAGCGGAGAGGAGCTTCGATGTTAGGTTCCGCTGACGGAAATGGGGAAATTAGGGCTTCAAAAGCGGAGAGGATAGATGGAGAAAGAGCTTAGGGCTTCAAAACATCGCGTTTAGGTAAAAGTCCTAGATCTCGTCGAGATGAACGTTTTGGCTGGTATTGGGTTTCGTAACTCTTTACGGTTCTCAAGTTACGTCAGTTTTAGTGAAGGTCACTTTTCTGCCAGCGGACCAAACCAAATTCGGCGGACCAAATTTGCACTCAACGGACCAGTTCCGGATCAATTTAACTAGCGGACCAGATTTGTACATGCGGACCACTTACGGATCAAAATCACCAGCAGACCAGATCGGGACCAGATATCCTTACCGGATCATATTTGATACGGCGGACCAAATGGTACGGCGTAACTGCCAGCGGACCAGAAAGTAACCGCCACGGACCAAACTTTAAAGATTGCCTGGGCGGACCAATCAGCGGACCAGTTGTTCTATCAGCGGACCAAACGTAGATGAAGCTCAACTCGACTGATTTTCACAAATTTTGACAATTTAAGCTAGAAACTAGATCAGTATGATGCGAAAACACTCCAGGAACATACAAAAATCATTTTAATCCTCGGAATCACTCAGAATTGGAAGAATTTGATGAAAAATGAAGAAAACCCAAACTTTCTCACTCTAAAAATCCGAAAATTGATCAAAAACACAGCAGTAGAGCAACCAATTGCTCTGATACCACTTGTAAAACCGAGAAACGATCTTACTACTAAATGTATCAATCAATAAAAGTAAACACGGATATAAATAAGAGAATTCTTATTGGATTACTTGAAGATACAAAGAAGTTCTCTCTGGTTTCTCTCTCTAGAAAACACACACAGAAAGTGTAGAATGACAGAAGTGTTTTACTGGTTCCTTTGCACATTCTAACACGAACCTATTTATAGTAAGTGACTATACAGGCTGCGTACCAAATGGTACGGGCGTACCATTTGGTCCGGCGGACCATTTGGTCCGGCGCCAATGATATTGTCACTAAAACTCATACTAAAACACGCCCACATAGATACAATACACGAGACACATCATGGCATAGGTATATGCTCTAACTTGTATCAATTTCAGCAGCTGATCATCTGTATTCTACACTCATCCTTGACTTATAAAAGTTGACTTTACACGGCACAAGCAACAAACACCATTAAGCTACTCTTCTAATATGATGAACTTAATCAGTTCTTAAAACAAAATTTTAAAAGTCCAGACTAAACTAAAAATCTAAAACTAAAACAAGGGGCAAGAAAGATAATGAAATTGGGGATGAAAGAAAGCAAAGATGAAACTCAAACGATGTGAAAACGGGCAAGAAAGATACCACAAATCTTGATGGGTGCTTCGAATTTCCAACAAATTAGGTTGTTGCATAACAATCGCTTTGAAGACGACACAAAATTGCTTGATTTTTGGTTCCGTCAGTTGCGCCTGCTTACCGGGTTTGCCTCTAACTGCAAGCAACCTCTGAATTATATCATCCAGAAAAGATTGATCTATTTAGATACGATGAAACTGAATCTTGAAAAAACCTAATAAGAAGAGAAGAGAGCAAAGGGGGAGATGAGCACAAAAGGTCAAAAGATGGGGGGTTAGATGCCACTACTATTCCTACTCACAGCACGCTCAAATCGTACCTATGTTAGTAGCTTCGGACTTTGTAGTCTTTTTGAATTCATCAACCACGCTCAAATCAATTCCCATAGGGTTTCTTCTCAGTCACTGTTGCTTCTGGTGATGCACTGGATTCCATTGCGGATAGTGTAAATAGTCGATTTTGTTTGGGCGAGGTGAAGAAAATCAAGGGCACCGTTGAAAAAAATCTCTATTTGTTTGAGAATTTTTAAGGGATTTAGAAAGTAGCGTCGATGTTAAGTTCCATGGCGTTTAGGATAGATGGAGAAGGAGATTAGAAAGTAGCGTCGATGTTAGGTTCCGGATGGCGGAAATGGAGAAATTAGGGAGAAATTAAGGCTTCAAAAGTGGAGAGGAGCGTCGATGTTAGGTTCCGATGGCGGAAATGGGGAAATTAGGGCTTCAAAAGCGGAGAGGATAGATGGAGAAGGAGCTTAGGGCTTCAAAACATGGCGTTTAGGTACAAGTCCTAGATCTCGTCGAGACGAATGTTTTGGCTCGTATTAAGTTCCGTAACTCTTTACGGTTCTCAAGTTACGTCAGTTTTAGTGAAGGTCACTTTTCTGCCAGCGGACCAAACCAAATTCAGTGGACCAAATTTGCAATAAACGGACCAGTTCCGGATCAATTTAACTAGCGGACAAGATTTGTACCTACGGACCACTTCCGGATCAAATTCACCAGCGGACCAGATGCAGACCAGATATCCTCAGCGGATCAAATTTGATACGGCGGACCAAATGGTACGGCGTAACTGCCACCGGACCAGAAAGTAATCGCCACGAACCAAACTTTGAAGATTGCCTGGGAGGACCAGTCAGCGGACCAGTTGTTCTATCAGCGGACCAAACACAGATGAAGCTGAAATTGACTGATTTTCACAAATTTTGACAATTTAAGCTAGAAACTAGATCAGTATGATGCGAAAACACTCTAGGAACATACAGAAATCATTTTTATCCTCGGAATCACTCAGAATTGGAAGAATTTGATGAAAAATGAAGAAAACCCAAACTTTCTCACTCTAAAAATCCCAAAATTGATCAAAAACACAGCAGTAGAGCAACCAATTGCTATGATACCACTTGTAAAACCGAGATACGATCTTACTACTGCATGTATCAATCAATCAAAGTAAACACGGATGTAAATAAGAGAATTCTTATTGGATCACTTGAAGATACAAAGAAGTTCTCTCTGGTTTCTCTCTCTAGAAAACACACACAGAAAGTGTACAATGACAGAAGTGTTTTACTAGTTCCTCTACACATTCTAACACGAACATATTTATAGTAAGTGACTACACAGGCTGCATACCAAATGGTATGATCGTACCATTTGGTCCGGCGGACCATTTGGTCCGGCGCCAATGATATTGTCACTAAAACTCATACTAAAACACGCCCACATAGATACAATACACGAGACACATCATGGCATAGGTATATGCTCTAACATGTATCCATTTCAGCAGCTGATCATCTGTATTCTACACTCATCCTTGACTTATAAAAGTTGACTTTACATGGCATAAGCAACAAACACCATTAAGCTACTCTTCTAATATGATGAACTTGATCAGTTCTGAAAACAAAAATTTAAAAGTCCAGTCTAAACTAAAAAGCTAAAACTAAGACAAGGGGCAAGAAAGATAATGAAATTGGGCATGAAAGAAAGCAAAGATGAAACTCAAACGATGTGAAAATGGTCAAGAAAGATACCACAAATCTTGATGGGTGCTTCGAATTTCCAACAAATTAGGCTGTTGCATAAAAATCGCTTTGAAGACGACACAAAATTCCTTGATTTTTGGTTCCGTCAGTTGCACCTGCTTACCGGGTTTGCCTCTAACTGCAAGCAACCTCTGAATTATATCATCCAGAAAAGATTGATCCGTTTAGATATGATGAAACTGAATCTTGAAAACCTTATAAGAAGAGAAGAGAGCAAAGGGGGGAGATGAGCACAAAAGGTCAAAAGATGGGGGGTTAGATGCCACTACTATTCCTACTCACAGCACGCTCAAATCGTACCTATGTTAGTAGCTTCAGACTTTGTAGTCTTTTCGACTTCATCAACCACGCTCAAATCAATTCCCATAGGGTTTCTTCTCAGCCACTGTTGCTACTGGTGATCCACTGGATTCCGGTGCGGATAGTGTAAATAGTCGATTTTGTTTGAGCGAGGTGAAGAAAATCAAGGGCACCGTTGAAGAAAATCTCTATTTATGTGAGAATTTTTGAGGGATTTAGAAAGTAGCGTCGATATTTAGTTCCATGGCGTTTAGGATAGATGGAGTAGGAGATTAGAAAGTAGCGTCGATGTTAGGTTCCGATGGCGGAAATGGAGAAATTAGGGAGAAATCAGGGCTTCAAAAGCGGAGAGGAGCGTCGATGTTAGGTTCCGATGGCGGAAATGGGGAAATTAGGGCTTCAAAAGCGGAGAGGATAGATGGAGAAGGAGCTTAGGGCTTCAAAACATGGCGTTTAGGTATAAGTCCTAGATCTTGTCGAGACGAACGTTTTGGCTGGTATTAAGTTCCGTAACTCTTTACGGTTCTCAAGTTACGTCAGTTTTAGTGAAGGTCACTTTTCTGCCAGCGGTCCAAACCAAATTCAGCGGACCAAATTTGCACTCAACGGACCAGTTCCGGATCAATTTAACTAGCGGACAAGATTTGTACCTGCGGACCACTTCCGGATCAAATTCACCAGCGGACCAGATGCGGACCAGATATCCTCAGCGGATCAAATTTGATACGGCGGACCAAATGGTACGGCGTAACTGCCAGCGGACCAGAAAGTAACCGCCACGAACCAAACTTTGAAGATTGCCTGGGCGGACCAGTCAGCGGACCAGTTGTTCTATCAGCGGACCAAACGCAGATGAAGCTGAAATAGACTGATTTTCACAAATTTTGACAATTTAAGCTAGAAACTAGATCAGTATGATGCGAAAACAATCCAGGAACATACATAAATCATTTTTATCCTCGGAATCACTCAGAATTGGAAGAATTTGATGAAAAATGAAGAAAACCCAAACTTTCTCACTCTAAAATTCCGAAAATTGATCAAAAACACAGCAGTAGAGCAACCAATTGCTCTGATACCACTTGTAAAATCGAGATACGATCTTACTACTGCATGTATCAATCAATCATAGTAAACACGGATGTAAATAAGAGAATTCTTATTGAATCACTTGAAGATACAAAGAAGTTCTCTCTAGTTTCTCTCTCTAGAAAACACACACAGAAAGTGTAGAATGACAGAAGTGTTTTTCTGGTTCCTCTGCACATTCTAACACGAACCTATTGATAGTAAGTGACTACACAGGCTGCGTACCAAATGGTATGGGCGTACCATTTGGTCCGGCGGACCATTTGGTCCAGCGCCAATGATATTGTCACTAAAACTCATACTAAAACACGCCCACATAGATACAATACACGAGACACATCATGGCATAGGTATATGCTCTAACATGTATCAATTTCAGCAGCTGATCATCTGTATTCTACACTCATCCTTGATTATAAAAGTTGACTGTACATGGCATAAGCAACAAACACCATTAAGCTACTCTTCTAATATGATGAACTTGATCGGTTCTTAAAACAAAATTTTAAAAGTCCAGTCTAAACTAAAAATCTAAAACTAAAACAAGGGGCAAGAAAGATAATGAACTTGGAGGCATGAAAGAAAGCAAGGATGAAACTCAAACGATGTGAAAACGGGCAAGAAAGATACCACAAATCTTGATGGGTGCTTCGAATTTCCAACAAATTAGGCTGTTGCATAAAAATCGCTTTGAAGACGACACAAAATTGCTTGATTTTTGGTTACGTCAGTTGCACCTGCTTACCGGGTTTGCCTCTAACTTCAAGCAACCTCTGAATTATATTACCCAGAAAAGATTGTTCCGTTTAGATATGATGAAACTGAATCTTGAAAACCTAATAAGAAGAAAAGAGAGCATAGGGGGGAGATGAGCACAAAAGGTCAACAGATGGGGGGTTAGATGCCACTACTATTCCTACTCACAGCACGCTCAAATCGTACCTATGTTAGTAGCTTCAGACTTTGTAGTCTTTTCGACTTCATCAACCACGCTCAAATCAATTCCCATAGGGTTTCTTCTCAGCCACTGTTGCTACTGGTGATCCACTGGATTCCGTTGCGGATAGTGTAAATAGTCGATTTTGTTTGAGCGAGGTGAAGAAAATCAAGGGCACCGTTGAAGAAAATCTCTATTTATGTGAGAATTTTTGAGGGATTTAGAAAGTAGCGTCGATGTTTAGTTCCATGGCGTTTAGGATAGATGGAGTAGGAGATTAGAAAGTAGCGTCGATGTTAGGTTCCGATGGCGGAAATGGAGAAATTAGGGAGAAATTAGGTCTTCAAAAGCGGAGAGGAGCGTCGATGTTAGGTTCCGATGGCGGAAATGGGGAAATTAGGGCTTCAAAAGCGGAGAGGATAGATGGAGAAGGAGCTTAGGGCTTCAAAACATGGCGTTTAGGTATAAGTCCTAGATCTTGTCGAGACGAACGTTTTGGCTGGTATTAAGTTCCGTAACTCTTTACGGTTCTCAAGTTACGTCAGTTTTAGTGAAGGTCACTTTTCTGCCAGCGGTCCAAACCAAATTCAGCGGACCAAATTTGCACTCAACGGACCAGTTCCGGATCAATTTAACTAGCGGACAAGATTTGTACCTGCGGACCACTTCCGGATCAAATTCACCAGCGGACCAGATGCGGACCAGATATCCTCAGCGGATCAAATTTGATACGGCGGACCAAATGGTACGGCGTAACTGCCAGCGGACCAGAAAGTAACCGCCACGGACCAAACTTTGAAGATTGCCTGGGCGGACCAGTCAGCGGACCAGTTGTTCTATCAGCGGACCAAACGCAGATGAAGCTGAAATAGACTGATTTTCACAAATTTTGACAATTTAAGCTAGAAACTAGATCAGTATGATGCGAAAACAATCCAGGAACATACATAAATCATTTTTATCCTCGGAATCACTCAGAATTGGAAGAATTTGATGAAAAATGAAGAAAACCCAAACTTTCTCACTCTAAAATTCCGAAAATTGATCAAAAACACAACAGTAGAGCAACCAATTGCTCTGATACCACTTGTAAAATCGAGATACGATCTTACTACTGCATGTATCAATCAATCATAGTAAACACGGATGTAAATAAGAGAATTCTTATTGAATCACTTGAAGATACAAAGAAGTTCTCTCTGGTTTCTCTCTCTAGAAAACACACACAGAAAGTGTAGAATGACAGAAGTGTTTTTCTGGTTCCTCTGCACATTCTAACACGAACCTATTGATAGTAAGTGACTACACAGGCTGCGTACCAAATGGTATGGGCGTACCATTTGGTCCGGCGGACCATTTGGTCCAGCGCCAATGATATTGTCACTAAAACTCATACTAAAACACGCCCACATAGATACAATACACGAGACACATCATGGCATAGGTATATGCTCTAACATGTATCAATTTCAGCAGCTGATCATCTGTATTCTACACTCATCCTTGATTATAAAAGTTGACTGTACATGGCATAAGCAACAAACACCATTAAGCTACTCTTCTAATATGATGAACTTGATCGGTTCTTAAAACAAAATTTTAAAAGTCCAGTCTAAACTAAAAATCTAAAACTAAAACAAGGGGCAAGAAAGATAATGAACTTGGAGGCATGAAAGAAAGCAAGGATGAAACTCAAACGATGTGAAAACGGGCAAGAAAGATACCACAAATCTTGATGGGTGCTTCGAATTTCCAACAAATTAGGCTGTTGCATAAAAATCGCTTTGAAGACGACACAAAATTGCTTGATTTTTGGTTACGTCAGTTGCACCTGCTTACCGGGTTTGCCTCTAACTTCAAGCAACCTCTGAATTATATCACCCAGAAAAGATTGTTCCGTTTAGATATGATGAAACTGAATCTTGAAAACCTAATAAGAAGAAAAGAGAGCATAGGGGGGAGATGAGCACAAAAGGTCAACAGATGGGGGGTTAGATGCCACTACTATTCCTACTCACAGCACGCTCAAATCGTACCTATGTTAGTAGCTTCGGACTTTGTAGTCTTTTCGACTTCATCAACCACGCTCAAATCAATTCCCATAGGGTTTCTTCTCAGCCACTGTTGCTACTGGTGATGCACTGGATTCCGTTGCGGATAGTGTGATAGTGTAAATAGTCGATCTTGTTTGAGCGAGGTGAAGAAAATCAAGGGCACCGTTGAAGAAAATCTCTATTTGTTTGAGAATTTTTGAGGGATTTTGAAAGTAGCGTCGATGTTAAGTTCCATGGCGTTTAGGATAGATGGAGAAGGAGATTAGAAAGTAGCGTCGATGTTAGGTTCCGATGGTGGAAATGGAGAAATTAGGGAGAAATTAGGGCTTCAAAAGCGGAGAGGAGCGTCGATGTTAGGTTCCGATGGCGGAAATGGGGAAATTAGGGCTTCAAAAGCGGAGAGGATAGATGGAGAAGGAGCTTAGGGCTTCAAAACATGGCGTTTAGGTACAAGTCCTAGATCTCGTCGAGACGAACGTTTTGGCTGGTATTAAGTTCCGTAACTCTTTACGGTTCTCAAGTTACGTCAGTTTTTGTGAAGGTCACTTTTCTGCCAGCGGACCAAACCAAATTCAGCGGACCAAATTTGCACTCAACGGACCAGTTCCGGATCAATTTAACTAGCGGACAAGATTTGTACCTGCGGACCACTTCCGGATCAAATTCACCAGCGGACCAGATTTGTACCTGCGGACCACTTTCGAATCAAATTCACCAGCGGACCAGATACGGACAAGATATCCTCAGGGGATCAAATTTGATAGGGCGGACCAAATGGTACAGCGTAACTGCCAGCGGACCAGAAAGTAACCACCACGGACCAAAATTTGAAGATTGCCTAGGCGGACCAGTCAGCGCACCAGTTGTTCTATCAGCGGACCAAACGCAGATGAAGCTGAAATCGACTGATTTTCATAAATTTTGACAATTTAAGCTACAAACTAGATCAGTATGATGCGAAAACACTCCAGGAACATACAGAAATCATTTTTATCCTCAGAATCACTCAGAATTGGAAGAATTTGATGAAAAATGAAGAAAACCCAAACTTTCTCACTCTAAAAATCCGAATATTGATCAAAAACGCAGTAGTAGAGCAACCAATTGCTCTGATACCACTTGTAAAACCGAGATACGATCTTACTACTGCATGTATCAATCAATCATAGTAAACACGGATGTAAATAAGAGAATTCTTGTTGGATCACTTGAAGATACAAAGAAGTTCTCTCTGGTTTCTCTCTCTCTAGAAAACACACACAGAAAGTGTAGAATGACAGAAGTGTTTTACTGGTTCCTCTGCACATTCTAACACGAACCTATTTATAGTAAGTGACTACACAGGCCGCGTACCAAATGGTACGGGGGTACCATTTGGTCCGGCTGACCATTTGGTCCGGCGCCAATGATATTATCACTAAAACTCATACTAAAACACGCCCACATAGATACAATACACGAGACACATCATGGCATAGGTATATGCTCTAACATGTATCAATTTCAGCAGCTGATCATCTGTATTCTACACTCATCCTTGACTTATAAAAGTTGACTATACATGGCATAAGCAACAAACACCATTAAGCTACTCTTCTAATATGGTGAACTTAATAAGTTCTTAAAAAAAAAATTAAAAGTCCAGTCTAAACTAAAAATCTAAAACTAAAACAAGGGGCAAGAAAGATAATGAAATTGGGCATGAAAGAAAGCAAAGATGAAACTCAAACGATGTGAAAACGGGCAAGAAAGATACCACAAATCTTGATGGATGCTTCGAGTTTCCTACAAACTAGGCTGTTGCATAAAAATCGCTTTGAAGACGACACAAAATTGCTTGATTTTTGGTTCCGTCAGTTGCACCTGCTTACCGGGTTTGCCTCTAACTGCAAGCAACCTCTGAATTATATCATCCAGAAAAGATTGATCCGCTTAGATATGATGAAACTTAATCTTGAAAACCTAATAAGAAGAGAAGAGAGCAAAGGGGGGAGATGAGCACAAAAGGTCGAAAGATGGGGGGGTTAGATGCAACTACTATTCCTACTCACAGCACGCTCAAATCGTACCTATGTTAGTAGCTTCGGACTTTGTAGTCTTCTCGACTTCATCAACCACGCTCAAATCAATTCCCATAGGGTTTCTTCTCAGCCACTGTTGCTACTGGTGATGCACTGGATTCCGTTGCGGATAGTGTAAATAGTCGATTTTGTTTGAGCGAGGTGAAGAAAATCAAGGGCACCGTTGAAGAAAATCTCTATTTATTTGAGAATTTTTGAGGGATTTAGAAAGTAGCGTCGATGTTAAGTTCCATGGCGTTTAGGATAGATGGAGAAGGAGATTAGAAAGTAGCGTCGATGTTAGGTTCCGATGGCGGAAATGGAGAAATTAGGGAGAAATTAGGGCTTCAAAAGTGGAGAGGAGCGTCGATGTTAGGTTCCGATGGCGGAAATGGGGAAATTAGGGTTTCAAAAGCGGAGAGGATAGATAGAGAAGGAGCTTAGGGCTTCAAAACATGGCGTTTAGTTACAAGTCCTAGATCTCGTCGAGACGAACGTTTTGGCTGGTATTAAGTTCCGTAACTCTTTACGGTTCTCAAGTTACGTCAGTTTTAGTGAAGGTCACTTTTCTGCCAGCGGACCAAACCAAATTCAGCGGACCAAATTTGCACTCAACGGACCAGTTCCGGATCAATTTAATTAGCGGACAAGATTTGTACCTGCGGACCACTTCCGGATCAAATTCACCAGTGGACCAGATGCGGACCAGATATCCTCAGCGGATCAAATTTGATACGGCGGACCAAATGGTACGGCGTAACTGCCACCGGACCAGAAAGTAACCGCCACGGACCAAACTTTAAAGATTGCCTGGGCGGACTAGTCAGCGGACTAGTTGTTCTATCAGCGGACCAAACGCAGATGAAGCTGAAATCGACTGATTTTCACAAATTTTGACAATTTAAGCTAGAAACTAGATCAGTATGATGCGAAAACACTCCAGGAACATACATAAATCATTTTTATCCTTGGAATCTCTCAGAATTGGAAGAATTTGATGAAAAATGAAGAAAACCTAAACTTTCTCACTCTAAAAATCCGAAAATTGATCAAAAACACAACAGTAGAGCAACCAATTGCTCTGATACCACTTGTAAAACCGAGATACGATCTTACTACTACATGTATCAATCAATCATAGTAAACACGGATGTAAATAAGAGAATTCTTATTGGATCACTTGAAGATACAAAGAAGTTCTCTCTGGTTTCTCTCTCTAGAAAACACACACAGAAAGTGTAGAATGACAGAAGTGTTTTACTGGTTCCTCTACACATTCTAACACGAACCTATTTATAGTAAGTGACTACACAGGCTGCGTACCAAATGGTACGGGCGTACCATTTGGTCCGGCAGACCATTTGGTCCGGCGCCAATGATATTGTCACTAAAACTCATACTAAAACACGCCCACGTAGATACAATACACGAGACACATCATGGCATAGGTATATGCTCTAACATGTATCAATTTCAGCATCTGATCATCTGTACTCTACACTCATCCTTGACTTATAAAAGTTGACTTTACATGGCATAAGAAACAAACACCATTAAGCTACTCTTCTAATATGATGAACTTGATCAGTTCTTAAAACAAAATTTTAAAAGTCCAGTCTAAACTAAAAATCTAAAACTAAAACAAGGGGCAAGAAAGATAATGAAACTGGGCATGAAAGAAAGCTAAGATGAAACTCAAACGATGTGAAAACGGGCAAAAAGATACCACAAATCTTGATGGGTACTTCGAATTTCCAACAAATTAGGCTGTTGCATAAAAATCGCTTTGAAGACGACACAAAATTGCTTGATTTTTGGTTCCGTCAGTTGCACCTGCTTACCGGGTTTGCCTCTAACTACAAGCAACCTCTGAATTATATCATCCAGAAAAGATTGATCCGTTTAGATATGATGAAATTGAATCTTGAAAACCTAATAAGAAGAGAAGAGAGCAAAGGGGGGAGATGAGCACAAAAGGTCAAAAGATGGGGGGTTTGATGCCACTACTATTCCTACTCACAACACGCTCAAATCGTACCTATGTTAGTAGCTTCGGACTTTGTAGTCTTTTCGACTTCATCAACCACGCTCAAATCAATTCCCATAGGGTTTCTTCTCAGCCACTGTTGCTACTGGTGATGCACTGGATTCCGTTGCGGATAGTGTAAATAGTCGATTTTGTTTGAGAGAGGTGAAGAAAATCAAGGGCACCGTTGAAGAAAATCTCTATTTGTTTGAGAAGTTTTGAGGGATTTAGAAAGTAGCGTCGATGTTAAGTTCCATGGAGTTTAGGATAGATGGAGAAGGAGATTAGAAAGTAGCATCGATGTTAGGTTCCGATGGCGAAAATGGAGAAATTAGGGCTTCAAAAGCGGAGAGGAGCGTCGATGTTAGGTTCCGATGGCGGAAATGGGGAAATTAGGGCTTCAAAAGCGGAGAGGATAGATGGAGAAGTTCCTTAGGGCTTCAAAACATGGCGTTTAGGATAGATGGAGAAGGACATTAGAGCGGTGTTGCAGGATTGACTTTTTTTTTGTAAGAACTGGGAACTTTTAGTGCTCGTTGAAAAATTTAGGGTAAAATTCAGGCGGGAAAAAAAATAAAAAACGACACTATGAAGATGACGCGCACCTTTTAAGTGTACTCCGTGTTTTTTTTTTCTTTTTAGTTATTACAGAATTTTATGACGCGCAATATTACGCGTCATATAGCCTTAAGATTTTACTATTCTTGACAGCTTTTGATGACACGCGTTTTTGCACGTCGTTGAACAACCGTGTGTCATTGTTCGCGCGTCAAGAAAGGCCCTATTTCTAGTAGTGTAATGTAATTGTTGTAAATAATTTACAACTTGTAATAACTTGTAAATGAGCCCTGTGAGCAGCCCTGAAACCTCCACTACATGTATACCTCCACCTGTGGAACCTGGCAGCCACTAATCTGCCAGATTCAAGGTCTGGGATGTTCAGGTGGACAAAGGAGCTTGAAAAGAAAAAGTGGGACTCATGGCTAAGGATAGCACTTATGATTTATAATTGTCACACTAACATGTCTACTATTTTACATGTATGATAAGAATCATGATTTTATTTTCTTGTAATTTGCAGGATCCAGAAAGAAGAAGTAGTAATCACTGCTTAGGATAATATGCAGAATGCAAAAGTAGAGCATCAATCCGGAAACTGGAGGTGCGTTTGGTAAACAGTTAACATACTCTTAACTGCAAGATTTTGCTGATGCTTTACGGGAGATGTGGTGGATTAGCCGCTGGATTCATGGTTGTCCAATGTGTGGAGGGACATGGGTTCGTGTTGTATAGAAGGCCACTTCATTTTCCGGTTATGTTTTGTATTAACTTAGAAATACTTTGTGAACTTTGTAATGTTTTCTATATATATAAAATGCATTATTTTGCTATAAGTGTATTTTTATTTTGTATTATCAAGTTAATTGTCATTTAATGTAGAAATTAGTGATTTAAAAAAAACATTTTTTTTATTAAAAATTAAAATTCTTGACGCGCAAAAATGCGTGTTATAAGTTGATTTATGACAGGGGCTTCCTTGACACACATTTTATGACGCGCATTGAGTGTCATAAATGGAGCGTCATCGTTCGCGCGTCAAGAACGGGATGACGCGCATTTTGCGCGTCAAGAAGATTCTTGACCCTACCTTCCTTGACGCTTTTTTGCGCGTCATCTGGGCCCTATCTTGACGCGCAAAAAGCGTCAAGAAAGTCCTTTTTTGTAGTAGTGCTCCAAACTTTGACATAGTTTTTCAAAAATGCGCGAAAAATGATTGATTTTGACGAAACTTGCAACTGAAGATCAGAAATACTGATAAGAAGTGATTTAGGAGCAGATTTGACACCAAAAACTCGATAGAATTGATGAAAAACACGAAAACAAACTCAAGAAACTCCAAAAACGCTTCCAAAATCCAAAAATAGCAACCACAGATCAGTAGAGTGAACCAGAATGCTCTGATACCACTTGAAAATGCGTAAGCATCGGATCGTCTACTCGATCTAGCTAAGCGGATATCGAAACGTAATTAACCGATTGTTTATTGATCAATGAAGAACAATTACAATCAGTAAACACCTAGAAACACAATACAGAGACACACCTTGAAAGCACACACTTAGCAGAAATCTCACACGCTCAGAACTACTTATTACAATGTCCAAACTTCTATATATATACCCAGCTGACCGAGCCTCGTCCGAACCTCAGGTTTTGCCAGTCCGAACTCCAAGTTCGGACCTGGTTCGGTCACTCAGACTTTGGCTTGAACTTGAACATTGCTCGATACTTCACACGACGCACATATCAGGTATCAACAGGAAAACTGGAAAGAAAGCGAAATGGCTTTGTTTTGTTGTTAGTAAATCATAAAGCAATCGAAATTCGGGGATATTTTATTCTAAAAATATGTATATTTTGATGCATATCAAACATCCTCACACTTAAATACCATAATCAGTAATCTAACACATCCCAAAATCCTTTAGTTATTATGTTTTGTCAAGATCCTGGGCTATAAAAGTCGTGTCTCCTCTATCTGTAACTTCTGCTCCATTAATTTTGTTGAAGTAATTTATTTCTGACAAGCCTACTTAGCAATTGTAAGTGTCCATACGGATCTTATTCAGTTGTATCAAGTGTAAAATGAGTAGAAAAAGACAAAACAGTAAATATAAGCCTTGATTTATTAACCACCGAATGACCCAGACACACACTGAGTTCACCGAATGAGTACACAAGGACCGAAAGTTCTAAATGTGGCAAATGAGTAGGCTATTTATAGATATAGTAGCCAAAAAATGAGGTGACCACATAATGACTCATTCGGTGGTCATTCGCCACTCATTCGGTGGCACTCATTCTCCACTTACAATCACATAAATCTACTCTACACAAAAACTACAACAACTAGCACACAGACACAAAATGAATATTGCACCAACAAACTCCCCCTTGTCTTGTGCTAGGCATCTCGCTTCATTTCTTCATCTTCCAGATCTGGTGCTTGATGTTTCCACTGTTGATACCGAAAGCAAAGCAGATTCTGATAACACGCTAAAATTGAAGAGCTTGCTGTGAATGCTCCAGGCGGTACAAAATCTGGTTATAGTAGAGCTCACGAATATCAGGTTCCGTCAAACTTTTTTAGCCACATCGGGTTAAACACCATCACAACCATGTTCTACTGCTTCAAACAATCACAGCTTCTCTGGTCTTCTCATCATAATACCACCATTTCATGTCTTTGAGAAAATCATGTTCCATTCTCTTCAGCGGTATTTTCTTCATCGTCTTCGGGGGCTTGAACTTCAAGATCATCAATGCCCGTTTGGTAATTGGGTGAATCTTGTCATGCAATGTCTTGTACTTTTGCCTGTCAGGTTTGACAAACTGAAACTTGTTCCTGTATACCTCATACCTTAATTACCTTTCAAACCAATCAGCAAAGTTGTGGTCTCCGTCGTTTATAAATTTTCTTCGTGCAAGCTCACAGATATCCCACATCGGCAGAGAATTAAAACCATGTGCATGCTTGAAGTACTGAATTCCGAACTCTCTCTTGATTCCAAAATAGTTTAGCTGAGAGTCGTACATCCAACTGATATTATTCCCAATGACTTGACCCTTGCAGTTACATACTTTCTTTGTTTGGCTGGCTTTGGTGGAGGCACGTAATTTGCATGAAACATCTTCGTGAACTCATCAAAATTCCTTCGACACAATTGTTCACGTGCACTCGCCACGACCGGGTCAGCATTATAATTAACTTCAAAATCTTTCTTTTTTAATTCTCCCTCACCTTCTTTCTCTTCAGCATCACGAAAAACTCCGAAGTCTTCAGATTATTGAGAGTTGACATTACAATAGATTTCGGGGTATTCTTCCTAAGTAATGTCTTCAACTTCAACATCATCATAATCTACACCATCAGACTCGGGTTCTTCGTCAAAAACAGGAACTTTATCCACTTCCTCTTGATTTAATTCATATAACTTAGTAAGCTGCTCTCTAGTCAAGGAATGACGATACTCCCCATCTTCAATGTCATCAAATATAGCAGTGACAGGAGCAATGTCATAAATTTCACGACCTCCAGGACCCTCAAACTTGCTAGCATCAGCATCAACATTTGGAGACTCCCCCTCAGGCATAGAAGAGCTAGAACCACTCGCAGCAGAGCTAGGATGTTCAAACTGCCTGGCAGTATTATTGTCCTTATCATCATCATTGTTTTTTTTAGCTTTCGAAGTTCATCTTCTTTACATCCACTACAATTCTTCTATTATCCTTTTATCTCCCCATGAGCAATAGATTGTTAAGATAAAATTTTTACTTGCTCTCTCATTTTCGCTACAGCCTTTGACTTTTCATCATTTGCTGCCTGTAATTCAACAATAGCTATAGTGTGAGCTTTATCATGAGCTTTTAACAAACGGATTGTTGAAATAACAAATAAGGTCAAATGGTCTTATGCAGATCTTTTGTTCAGATTAGATGGACCAGTAGCAGCCATTGAAGGAACTTGCGGTGGACGAGAATTTAAAAGAGCATCCAAATCCATGCCTTCTGAAGAATGCATATCTGATAGAGTGAAGTTTGTAGATGGATATGTGGATGTAGATATAAAAACAGTAGGAGAAGCAAAACCAGCAGAAAACAATGTTCGCTGAATAACACATGGAGCAATTGTAGAAGCAGAAACTTAAGTGTTTGAAGTGGCATTCAAAATTGAATGGAGAAACAACATGCATTCTAGGACCTTGCCTTATAGGCTCTGGAGAAAGAACATGAGAACTTTGTGTAGTCAATCTCGGTTTTGGCTTCAAAGCTTTAGAAGGAGGATTCCGAGACACCGTCTGTTTGGCTTTCTTCTTCTCTGTAAGTTTAATAACCAAAGTTGGAGCCTTTCTTTTCAAAACAACCTTCAAATTTGGAGCCTTAGCTTATCTTTCTTTGAGATCGAAGCAGCATCTTGTTTCCCCTTATCAGTGGAGGAAGGAGGTGGAATATAATCATCATCTGAATCATCATCGATGGCTTCTTGAGTAGATTTCCCACTTTGAGAGCCAGTGCCCTTGCCCTAAGAAGACGTAAAAGAAAGGTGTTGCTCGGAACCCCTTCTTAGAGTTAAATCCTTATTCCTATGTCGGGAAACAATAAATTGATCTGGATGAACAGGACCACCATCAGAATCAGAAGAATCATCATCAGATTCTTCATTATCTCCAGCACCAGCATCAATAGCAGGTGCATCATCATCAACATTCGGTTCAACGGGATCTTGAACAGGTTCTTCCAGATTTTCTTCAACAATAGCAGTAGCAGCAGGTTCATTTACCATAGGAGCTTCAACATTACCAGATTAGCACCATGACCTTGGGAATATCTTGAATAATCAAATTCCTCATCTTCCCCAGAATTATCACCACTCACATGTCGTGGAGCACCATTTAATGGAGCCACATAATTAGGATTAGACAGATGCCCGATTAGTCTTTTCAAAGGTGGCCGATTATCATTCTTGTTCCGGTAACAACTAATTTGCTAATGGTAGCAGCTGTCATATGTTGTACAGGAACCACATGAGTAGAATTCTTTGGAAAATTCGGTAGTAAATGATTAATCATCATTTGTAAGAACCTTGGGTACATCGATACCTTCTTCTGACGAGTAGCTATGTTGTTTACCATATACAGGAACACCAACTCAGAAAAATTGTATCTCATGTTCATTATCAATGTAACCATAGCAGACACAATCCTGATCTCTCATTTATCATGGCTGGTCAGACGGTTTCCACTACAATGTAACAAGACATGGAACAGAAACTTGTATGGATTTGAGAAATTTGACTTCTTGATCCATTCAGCAGTAGGATCACCATGATATTTAATTCTTTGCAGTAGAGAAACAACATCAGGAACTATGAATTCAACAACATCTTCAGCTTCATCCCCAAATTGCAAGATCTATCTGATTAGATCTTCAATAATAATAACATGATGATTCTAAATAGTAGCTTAAATTTGTGGTGGTTTAGCAGTCCGATTAACATAGGCGGAATGCCAAAATTCGTTGAGAATATCAGAATACGGTGTGCATTCTGTAGTAATTGCATGTAGAATTCTGGAATGGTTAAGAAATGCAAATATGCCACCAAAATCTGCTTTATGCTTAACAGAAGGACCCAGATAAGCACCGATGTTATGCTTTGGTCTGGTAGGTAAATCTATATTAGCTGCCATTACTACACACACACACACACACACAAATATTATGAGATTCATAAAAATCGCAAACATTATAAAATGAACATCAAACAATAACAACACTTGGCGAATGAAATAATGCAGCCGAATGACCATCGAATGATAATTAAGGCCGAATGAAAATTGGCCTGCTAAATGAGCATCGAATGATCTCATTCAGCGAATGATATCATTCGGCACTGCAACAGTCCCGAATGAAATTTTGTAACCCTAGTTTTTGATTTAGAGGTCATTCATGCATAAAAATTACACCAATATGCTCGTCCTGTGTTCGTGAATCCAATGTTGTGTCTTAATTTGATTAACAATCAGATTAAGCCTCTCAAAAAGGCAAAAGCACATTAGGTCAAGAAGCCGAACGTTTTTTCGGTCGTAAAACCCTCAAAATGGGTCCAATGATCACGAATCTTGCCTCTAAATGATCACAACACTGTTGCGCACTTGTTATGCTAATTTTTTTTTGGAAAGAACTCGTTATATGACGAAAATTTAAATGGCCGAATGATGAGTGTCGGGAGCTCCACCGAATGAAAGTGAATGATGTTTTGGAAAATGACCAGTGAAAAGTCGTGAGCGTTGGATCGTCTACTCAATCTAGCTATAACAGATATAAAATAAGTAATTAACAGATTGTTTTATTGATCTCACGAACAATTACAATCAGTAACACTCAGAATACAGACTCAGAGAATCTCACCACAAAAACACACACTTAAGATTCACTCTGCTACACACCCGTACACAAAACAAAGACCAACTCACTATTTATATACTGATGTCCGAACTCCTAGCGAACCTGGAGTTCGGCTGATCCGAACCTCAGGTTCAGACCAGGTTCGGCAACAGCAACTCATGTCTTGAACTTGAACTTGTCTTGTTTCAACTCGATACTTCACATGACACACATATCAGGTATCAACAAACCCCCCCCCCCCCCCGCCGTGTGCAGTATCTCTTCAACATCCTCAATACTGTATCTTCAATCAAACTCCCCCCTCAAGTGTAGACTCCGTTCGTCCAATGAAATAAATTTTCGAACAAACTCCTCCTCAACTTGATCGTAGCTTGATCTTGAATACTTGAAGACCCCTGGTGATTCTCTAGTCTTTATCAACAGCTTTAGAAGACTTGAAGTTGTGATTTCCTTCACTTTAGCAACCTGCTCAACATTTAAATAATCTTGGTGCAAAACTTCTCTTCGAGACTCCAAGATACGATTTCGAAAATTGGATTTTATATAACGTGTTGATCAGATCGAAAATAAAACAAATTTTGACTTTTAGAAAGTATATATCCAAAAAAACCTAAAATCTTTTTTTTTCAAATTTATGCTAAAACACACCGAAAATCTTTTTGTACTTTTCTAAAATGAAATGAAATTGCAATACAGAATCAGACACTATTTTTGGTATGAGAAAGATCAATATATGGGATTTCAATTTCAAGTAATTGAAGCACATAAGTCATGCTGATTGCGGGTATAATTTGTCCATCTTAAACTCAGGCAGAATCATATTCATAACATCTGGATATGTTAAGGTATTGATTAGATTTTGCTTTGACCAGTGTATCCCACACTATCAGACATATTCAGACATTTTCTTTTTTTTCGTTTTCTTTTTCTTCTTGTTTTTCTTTTTGTGTGATTACACTTGTGAATTTTCACAAAGTATAATATTTTCATGATATCGTCAACTGTGTTCCATGCAAAAAGAAATAAGAACATTAAATCGTCTACCTTAAGGTCGATCTTTCGGTACGCATATAAGGCCTCGGATTTAACAAAATAAGAAAAATAAAACAAGTTGAAATTGTATAACCCAACAACAATTAGGTCGGTACTCTCGTAAACGCAGAGAAAGTCCGATGAGTTATACGAAACACCAAAGAAAATAAAGCAGAATGTCAAACGAACAACAATCAGGTCGATCTTGTGGACACGCAGAGAAAGTCCGATCGTTTGACAAAATAAGAAAATCAAACAAGTTTAAATCTTTGCAAAATGAACACATGTATACATAGCGACTTCTCATTTTTATTTTCACACTTATTTTTCTTTTTGTCATGAAATACGCATCAAGATGTTATCCACATGGTCAAGTAATAGTATTTAGTGTATATCACATCTGAATACTTTCTGATTTGTGGAGCCTACCAAACACTTCAAACAATGATCTTATGGCTCTTTCATCTACTCTATCCATGAGTCAGATACGTAAGCCAATATACCATCATTTCCCAATGATCAATTTCTCAAAATTTTATATATTGTGCATGTATTCACCTTCTTTATATATTTTGCATGTATTCACCCTTCTTCCCATAACATGCATTTTCACATTTTCTCCCCCTTACATGCATTTCTCACCCTTAAAATGAACACTCTATTTTTGGATTTTCATTTTACAAAAACAAGACGCTATTTTTGGTTTTTATCAATTAACAATGCATAAAGAAAGAAAAATTGATCAATCAACACAGATATCTTGCAGTTTAAAATTTCAAAAAATTTGCAGGTTAAAAGAAAAAAATATATTGCAAGCAATTTAAGTTAAACAGAATACTCCTCCATCAACAACTTTTCAATCGTCGATAGGTCTTCAAGAAGTACCTGTACACTGGTCAAACTGATTAGTTCATAAATAACCCGAAGCGGATCGCTTCTGGTCGACCAGTGTCCTGGTTTTGCTTCGAAACCACCTTAGGTTTCCATTGTTGTGATTGTTTTGGTAACTCAGTTTTTGATGAATCAATCACAGGTGACTATGATGAAAAACCTACATTTTGAACCCTTTGAAACATAGGACCAAAAAGTTTTTGTTTTAGATAGAATGTAGGTTCACATTTATCAAAAACTCTGCCTTGTTCATCGAAGGACTTTGGTTTGGCAGGTTTACCAAAAACTGGTATCTTTTGAGACCTTTGGTTTGATTCAGCAGGAAGTGGACAAACTTTTGCCATATGACCTTTTTGGCGGAAAATATAGCATATACGTTCAGATTTATCCCACGTTTTAGGTGGCTGCATAGAATCACACTCATGAATATCTCGAACATGATCAAAGAACGAATCATATACCTGTTGACGGTGATCATGAACCCATTTAGATGTTGGGCTTCAAGAATAAGAACCATCAGAAGAAACTTTTGCATTTTGATTCTTCAAGGTTCTTGAAACTTCCTTTTTCACAAAAACTTCGGAAATCTTTCGAGCATCAACGCAATGAAGAGGAACACTTTGTCGGAGAATATCTGTTCTGAACCCTTGAGTTTGTAAAAACGCTCAGGTTGAACCTTCTCAGCTTTGAAAATTTCCTTATTCACTTGCATCATGTTGAGCTTCTTCAACTCTTGTGATGTTGATGCTGGAAACTCCTCAGCTTTGACATCCTGTGCTTTAAAACCCAAACCAACATGCTTCCCAAAAACTTTTTCCTCAGAATTTGAATTCTGGTATCCTAACTTTGAAAATTCAGCTTTGATTTCTTTAATATTTTTCCGCTCATAGAAAATTGTCTCATCAAATTCAGGTTGTGACCGAATTTTCTCGCTTGAAGTAGCAGACTTCTCATAGTCAGTAGAAGATGAACCAGAAACAAACTTTGGAACTGAAGGAATCTCATATTTCTTTTCTTTCTTCTTCTTAGCCTTCTGAGTTTTCTTTTTCTTCACGATCTTCTCTTCTTCTGAATTTGATGATGAAACCTTTGAATAATCATATTCTTCCACCTTTTCTTGCACCTCTTTGAAAGCTTCTTTGATATGAGCAGGAGGTGAAGCTGTCTTATCAAACATTTTTTCAAAATTATCATCTTTAGCTGAAAAGCTTGTGAACAATTGAGAATTTGAGACATTATTCAGTAAGCGATTGGCATCAATCACTTGAATCTTGAGATCAGAAATTTGTTATTGTGCTTCAGCTAAATCCTTTTCAGTCGCTATCAACCTCTTTGTAACTTTGTGTGTTTCAAATTTCTGCATTCAAAGATTTTCTAGCCCTTCAAATAACTCTTTCTTCAATTTATCTTCGTTGAGCTTTAAAATCTCCAAATTTGCAGTTTGAACTTTATTCACACTTACCAACTCATACTTCTCATGCAAATACTTCTCCATGACAGCTTGATAACTTTCAATCTTAGGAGCAGATTCGTCAGCATTCTGTGTAAGCAAATCAAGCTTGATTTAGGATTTGTCAAAAAGATTCTAAAAATCATTTGCAGCATCTTCTGCTTCATTCTTCCATTTCTAGACTTCATTAACCAACTCATCCTTTTCTTCACAAATCTTTACATTTGTAGCTTCAACATTCTTTTTATCTTGTTTTGAAATCTCTAAAACTTCATTCAGCAACTTGATCTCTGTAATCAAACATTCATTCTTCAAAACTAATTCATTCTCATGTTCCCTAGACACCTCCAAATCTGAATTGACTAACTTGAATTCCTCAGAAAGCTTTTGAATTTTATTCAATAACGAAACATTTTCTTCTAACTGTTAGAACAAAAATTTATGTGACTGACGCCATCAAATCTATTTACCGAAGCATTCGACTGAAGAATCCATGTGAATCGATTTAGAGACTAAGTTGTGATGCTCGAGGCTTGCAGTTTGGACCGAAGACCGTTTTCCGAAAAAGTCAACCGTTCGGGTCAACGGTCAACGTAAAAGTCAACGGAAGATCGGTTCGAGCGAGTCAAGCTTCGGATTAATTTAATCAGCTTTGATTTAATTATCAATTTATGTTATTTACTTTACTTGTAATTTCATTTATTCAGTTATGTTTTTCTGTCGTTAGTCACCCTCACTATATATAGTGAGGGTGCCCATTACAAGTAAAGGAGTCTCCGAATGTGGAGATGATGATTTTTCTTGTAGAGTGTGAGATTTCCATTCTAGAGAGATAGTGAGTCATGGATTCTAGAGAGAGAGAGTGTTCTTCATGATTTCTTGTAACTAATCATTCGGTTATATGAAATCATTCGATATGTTCATCATCTTTCTTGTTTATGATTATTCATGATTCATCATCATCATCTTCTTCATTTGTTTTGAGTTTTTCTCATACGAACTCGTTCTTGCTCAAGATCGGGATTCTTGTAGTGAAAATCGGTCCTAACAAATGGTATCAGAGCGGGTAACCGATCAGATTCATCTCACCGTGAATCTGGTCACTCGAATCTGATTTTGAGCTTGAATGGGTGAAGATGATGAAAACCCACTTTTAGAGACTTTTTTCTATTTTTCTTCATTCTGGATGATTCTGGACAGATTTGATGTTTTGGATGTTAGATCTGGGTCCATTGACTTCATCTTGATGTTATTTCATGTTTTACTTCTGCAAATCTGTGAGAAAAATGGAGATCAGAGCTGAAAAATTCGTAACTGTTGTGTTCTTCACGTTTTTAGGGTTTTTGAAGATTTTTTGCTTTGATTCTTCGTTTTCTGGGCTTTTCTTCATGGATTTGGATGATATAAGGTATGATTCTCAGTGGAAAACGCGTTCCGGATCCATTGGAAGCATCCATTTCGTCTGATTCTCAAGCATTTGGGCAGATCTGGAAAAACACACACTGGTGTGTGTTTCATGGTGTTCTTCGTGTTCTTGAAGATTTCCAGAATTTTGAAGACTGATTTGATCCGATTAGCTACTGTTTATGGAGTGTTGGTGGCCACAACATGGTCGTGAATGGTTTAGCTGCATATCTCGTGCATCATTATGGGTTTTCCGATTGTTTCTGTGCAGATTTCAAGTTCATGAGTAAGTTTCTTCACTGTTCATCGATTTTCCAGATTCTGTTCATGAGTTTGAAGGTTTGAAGATTGTCTTAACGATCTGGACTTGTTTGAAGATTGTCTAAACGATCAGGCTCTTAACGATCTGGGTTAACGATCGGGTTGTTGTACTTAACGATCTGGGTTAACGATCAGGTTACTGAACTTAATGATCAGCCTATGTTCTTAACGATCTGACCTTAAGTCTTAACGACTTGGTCTTGGTCTTAACGACCTGGTAGGCAGATCGTTCAACCTAACGACTTGGGTTTCTGGGTCTTCGTTCCAGACGTTTTCAAAGGATTTGGTTCGTCTAGATGTGTAGAGCTTCGGGTTACGAGTTCAGGGACATCAAAATTGTCAATTTTCATGAAGTATTATGCGAGTTATGGTTGTAATACGTTTTTCCAGCGGGTTCATGTGAATTTCCGGCGAATTAGGGTTTTGCGGGGTTGAAGACGATTAGGGGAGACCAGGCTGACGTGGCGTCTGCGTATTGGCTGCCAGAAAATGTAGTCTCTCTCTCTTGTCGGATCCCTAGTCAAACCAGATTGGTCTGTCGAAATGTCATTGGCCCAAAAGGAATGCGCGTGGGACCCTTGTCTGGAAACTGAGCCGTTGAAAGTGCTCTGCTGTTGTGCTGTGATTGGCGGGAGGCTACCTTCACACGGATCAAGCTCTCTAGCCACTGGATCTGATAACTTTGGACCATTAGATGAATTTTGTGTTTGTTTTCTGATTGGAGAACAACCATTCACACGGATCACCTAATGCATCAGATCTCAGTCGTGAATTGCTTTAACTTGTATCCGTGGATCTTGATGAATGGCCTAATCTGATTGGTCATATTTTTTTAAAGAGATTATGGTTTTCTTTGAGGGATTTTTTAACACTAATTAAATATTTAGCATTTTCGTTAAAAGCGGGGCTTTTTCTATCAGTCATTTACGAGACTTACGAGATAACGCCCGGACGGAATTGCGGGAATTTTTATTGGTCGCGGATTTATTCTATTTTAATTGGGTTCAAGTTTTTGGTGACTTCAGACCACGTTAGCTAACGATCACTGATGGGATAGTTTTGTTTTTCGGTTAAGCATGCAAACTTTTTCGTTATATCTCACTCTAAGTTGTTTAGCTGACGAAGTGCCGATGTCAAATAACCGGATTAACTGGAATCCTCAGTTAATTATTGGAATTTATCCGATTAAATTTCTCGAGAAGCCGTTCCTTGACGAAAATTGATGAAATTTTTCAGATTGAGCCGTTTTCGCCAGTAATTTTGAGCAATCTTCACGGAATTTATTTCCGAGCTCATTTTTCTTCGCCCAAAATTACGAAGACTCTGGTTATGATTATTTTCGCTCGAGATCTCAGTTTTTCTCAGATTTGATACTTATCTTTAATTTTCGCATCCAACCTAGTCACGCGGATTATTCACAACTGTCAGCATCCGGCTTCCGGTTTTTCGCGAGATTGTCCGATTTCAAGATTATTTATCTGGTTTCTCTAGGCAACCGATCGCGACGGTTCGACTCTCCGCATCTGATTTTTACGCTTCCGACTTGATGTTTTTGGAGAGATTTAGAGAAATGGGAAGAATTATTATGGAGTTGGATATCGGGTCGATTATCCGGAGTTGGAGCATTTTCAGTGATTGATTGGTTTATCTGATTCAGTTTGTTGCAGTTTTGACTCCGATGTTCAGCATTTTCTCAGTATTGTACCCGACCGTGTGAACCGAGTGAGCGGAACACTTGGATCTCGAACTGGAGCAACGAAAACAGAAGAAACTTATTCAGAGGGGGAATCTCTTCGACAGATTGTCTCCGGTTTATCAGTTTCTCATTGAAGATGTATGACAGAGCGATTCTTCAGCAGTTGAATAGATTTGAAAGCATCAGTCAAGGGGGAATTGTTGGAACTTAAAATCTATGTGACTGATGCCATCAAACCTGTTCACCGAAGCATTCGACTGAAGAATCCATGTGAATTGATTTAGAGACGCGGGTTGTGATGCTCGAGGCTTGCGAGATTGGACCGAAGACCGTTTTCCGGAAAAGTCAACCGTTCGGGTCAACGGTCAACGTAAAAGTCAACGGAAGATCGGTTCGAGCGAGTCAAGCTTCGGATTAATTTAATCAGCTTTGATCTAATTTATATTTATGTTATTTACTTTACTTGTAATTTCGTTCATTCGTCATGTTTTTCTGTTGTCAGTCACCCTCACTATATATAGTGAGGGTGCCCATTACAAGTAAAGGAGTCTCCGAATGTGGAGATGATGATTTTTCTTGTAGAGTGTGAGATTTCCATTCTAGAGAGAGAGTGAGTCATGGATTCTAGAGAGAGAAAGTGTTCTTCATGATTTCTTGTAACTAATCATTCGGTTATATGAAATCATTCGATATGTTCTTCATCTTTCTTGTTTATGATTATTCATGATCCATCATCATCATCTTCTTCATTTGTTTTGAGTTTTCGAATCCGAACCATGTTCTTGCTCAAGATCGAGATTCTTGTAGGGAAAATCGGTCCTAACACTAACAAACTTTCCAAGTTTTCAGCAGATTCATATGAACTTGGTGCTGAACTTATATCTGAACTTGCATCTGAACTATAATCTTCTTGTTGATCATGAGTGACAATCAAAGCAGATGAGCCAAAATGTTTACCCCAATCATAAACACCATCATCCTGACTTGTTAAAGCTGTCTTTTTTGCATTACTTGATGATGGTTGAGTAAAACCAGGTTTGTAACACTTCAACTTGGATTTATCAAATCCCAATTTGCCATTGAAATCAGATGAACTCCTGCCATGTTTCTTGAAAAATCTTTTTGATCTTTGACCTAGCATAGCATATTGCCTAGCTAAATCTAATTCGTTCAATTGATCATCATCAAGTTCATCAAGATCATCCCGCGTATTTTTTGCATCAGCAACATTCTTGATAACCTGCCTAAAAGATGATGTAATTAAAGCAGAAATCATTTTAGCATAAGCATTGGTTGTTTCAGCAGACAAGACACTCTGATTTGTGAAATTTGGAATGATAAAATTGCAGCCTTTTGAAGAATTAGAATTTCCAGAAACTCCAGTCATAAAAGCAACACTTGGTGCAGAACTCAGATCTGGCTTAGCTTTAGCATTCATGCTAGCAGTATTCTCTCCATGATACAACTTAGGATTTTGTAAAGTAGCAATTAACTTCTTTGAATTTAACATTTCCATTTCCCGAGCATGAAGTTTTCCAGTAAGCTCATGAAATATCAATGTAGAGTATTCTTTATCATGAGTGAGTAACAAAACATAGTTTTCCCACTATTTAGGCAAAGCTTCCATAATCTTTTCTTTCAAGTCTGCATCGGTTTTCTTAATTACAACTACCTTTATTCACTAATCAGATGTGAAAACCGTGAAACAAGAGCGGTAATGTTTTCATTATCATAAATTTGAAAATTATCAAACTCTTTATTCAACACCTTTCTTCGACTCTTCTTGTATTCATCATTACCCTCACATCTTGCTGATAAAGCATCCCACAATTGTTTTGATTTCTTGCACGTACTAAATTGATGTAACAACTCAGTGGGTAATGCCATTGTAAGATAACCAAAAGCTTTTTGTTCAAGCTCATATGATTTCCGTTCAGCAATGTCGAAGGTATGAACTTCCTTGAAATCACCTTGATCAGTCGGATGTTGATAAAGCTTCTTGATTGGAATCCACAAATCGATATCATTCGTGCTTATGTAAGTAGAAAATCGTTACTTCCAATTCTGATAATCTTCCAATTTCAATAATTTGGGAACTTTCTGACTTGTTCCAATTTCGTTATCAAAATTCATCATGGTCTGCATCGCACTCTGCATCGCGGCAAAAGCTTGAAATTCCGACATCGTTGAAAATTGTAATTTTGTTTGTCCGAACCTTATCCGAACCTAACCCTGTGATCCGAACCTATTCCGAACTCCCTCCGAACCTCAAACACTAATCCGAACTTCAAACAAAACTAACTGTGCCGAACTATAGCCGAAAGCCTTCCAAACCCACTCCGAACTCGTCCCAAACTCGTTCCGAAACGCAAAAACTATCTGAACCTCTTCCGAACAAGACTAAGTTTCCGAACTATGACCGAACTTTGGACGAAATCTCTCCGAACTATGTCCAAACTAGGACTTCGGGGCAGTTACTCCGAACCTGATCAGTAAACTCCGAACCTAAACATAATTTTCTCAAAACGCTTGATTTTGAACTGATTTTGACGAGATTTGCAGCAGTTGATCAGAAAAAATGATGAGGAAAGATTTAGGAGCAAAACTTTTACAAAAAAAACTCGATCAGAGTGATCAAAAACTTGCAAAAACACTCAAAAAGTCACTCGAAAATACTCATTTCGTGTAAAAAGTCCAAGAGTAGCAACCACATATCAGTAGAATGAACCAGAAAGCTCTGATACCACTTGAAAAGTCATGAGCGTTGGATCGTCTACTCAATCTAGCTATAACGGATACGAAACAAGTAATTAACCGATTGTTTTATTGATCTCACGAATAATTACAATCAGTAACACTCAGAATACAGACTCGGAGAATCTCACCACAGAAACACACACTTAAGATTCACTCTGCTACACACCCGTACACAAAACAAAGACCAACTCACTATTTATATATTGTTGTCCGAACTCCTAGCGAACCTGGAGTTCGGCTGATCCGAACCTCAGGTTCGGACCAGGTTCGACAGCAGAAACTCTTGTCTTGAACTTGAACTTGAACTTGTCTTGTTTCAACTCGATACTTCACACGATCAGGTATCAACAACCAGCGAATGATCTCATTTCCCTTCATATATGCTGCTTCATTCGGCAAACGAAATGGTTTGGCGAATTCATTCAGTGATACCAAACGAAGTCATTTCTTGACAAAATTTACATTTAAACCCCCTTGATTTGCAACATTTATGCAAATGATCACCACAACAATTTTATAAAAACTTTGAATTGTTAGATCAAAAACAACTTGTAACAAGATGAATATTGAGATTTGGTTGTGTAGGACCGTTGATTACTCAGAGAAATAATCAAAACAAGAACTCTTTACTTGCAGATCACAACCATGCGGAATAAAGTTGTATCTTACTTGTTTTTACTTAAGCTTTGTTTTACTTATACTTGTAGTTTGAATGTATTGATTGCATGAATTAGTGAACACAAGATAATAAATTTCTCGGTACTATTTGCATTAACTCAAGTTCAAACTGTTACAAGTGTAAGCACATAAACTGGTACTTGTGAATGAACTAGCTAACAACTATAAATAGTACTAAGGAGATCAACTACAGCCGTTGATCTCATACGGGCTAATCTAACCGTACATGAAAGTCAAACAATAAACTTACTAAAAGAACATTAGTAAACATACAATAGAGGAAATGTGCAAAATGCATTTATCTATAAGAAGGAGACGGCTAGGATGTGACTTTGGAAGAATAGAAGCTGTTGCAGGTCTGAATTCTGCAAAAGTAATCTTTCTGTACTTTTCCGGTTGAACTCTTTATACTGTTGGATAAAAGAGTTCACCCGGAAATGTTCTTCCGGTTGAGCTTCCGGTTGACAAAACTTCCGCTTGAGCGTTCTTTCTAGCTTGAACATATCTTCAACCGGAAATCTTCGTCTTCATCCGGTTGACTCAGAAAATCATTTCCTTACAATCTCCCCCTAAGATGATGCTGCCAAAATTTGTCCTCTGTATGTTGTTCTTCAAAAATTGACTATCTCCAAGAACTTCATTCTTCAGGAGATGGTGGCCTTTCAAATTGAATCCTTGTTTTGTTCAATTCTCTCATGATCTTCCTGGTCTTAAAGTTTCTGGATGAAAGAAGGGGTCGTTTAGCAATGGACTTCTTCCTTCCAGGTGAAGCACCAGAGGCAGGATCAGCAGATGGCTTGACAGTTTCAGTTGGGACTTTTTCTTTCCCTTTATCTGCTTGAGATGAAGCTTGAACAGAACTGGTTGCGGCTGACTCAGTGGGTTCAAAAGATTTTGTTGGAGATATGGTGGGTGGTTTCATGGCTTGTGGTTGTGGGGTTGAAGAAGTGGAGTATTTAGGTGGTGATGAAGGTTGATTATACTTCCAAGTAGGTGGGCAGGGTTTAGGCTTAGCAGGGGTGATATCAGTCCAGTTATCTAACCTGTATTTTGGATGAATAAACTTAGGCTTGGTAGATCTGGATCCCCTGGGCCTAGGATTCATTCCCCTGGGTCTATGGGAGTAAAATCTGGAAGATGGAATGGGAACACGGGAGGCTGATTGCTTGAGTCTTTCCAACAAGTTGGAGGGGAGAGACTCAGCAAGTAGGTCAGATTCTTCAAAGGGTTCTGGCTTAATGTATGTAGATGAGGGGTTACCTGTGACTGTCTCAGATGGCAAGGGCATTTGGAGACTTGGGATCACAGCAAACTCTGCTCCTTTCACTTGTTTGAGCAGCTCATCTACAATTTTACAAGTATCTTTAGCCTTCATCTTCTCTACTTCAGCAGCAGGCTTGAGACATCTGATGATAGCACATCTCTTGATCCTTTCCAATAGCTCCAGGTTGTCTAAACTCTTGTTTAAGACAGTTGGCATTCTGGAAGCTATGTTGATCAGCCTGTTTTTCTCCTGTTCATCTAATTTAGCAAGGTCGTAGACCTGCATTCTCCATTCAATTGACCTCTTCCTTGCTTCATCTACCATTCCTTCAACCACAAAATCATTAGAGAAAAGATCTAGATCTGCCAAGAATTTGTTGTATTGTATGTTTGATTTGGCTTCTTCTGATCTTATTCTGGATTGATTATCTTCCCAGTCATGCACGAAATCTTCTTCAACTAGATCATCCATAGTCTCTTGCTCTTCTGACTGGTCAGAATCAACCATAGTCTCTAATACCCTTGGTTGAGGAGTTATGCAATCCTTACTCTTCTTCAGTCTGATCATCCTCCTTGGTTTGGTTTGTTTCTTTCTTTTAAAGCTCAGGGGAGGTTCTGAGTCGGAGGTGGAATGCATTTGAATCAATGTTTCAGCAATCTCAGCTTCAGTTGAGTTTTCCGGTTGAGTCTCTTCCGGTTGAGATTTTTCCGGTTGAGACTCTTCCGGTTGAACTTCAGCCGGAGATTTTGTACTTGTATCTTTCAGTACATTGCTGATTATTTCAGTTGTAGCTTCTTCTCCATTTTCACCTTCAACTTCTTCAGTCTGAGTGACTGAAGCATCATCAACCACATCTTCATGAACCATATCAACAACTGGTTCAGAAGCAATGTTAGTTGTGATCTCATCCACTTTAGATTTGGCAATTGCCTCCTCTTGTGGGATAATCACATTGGTCAAGAAATGCTTGACCTGCAGAATGCTCTCTGGCTGAGCACCTGCAACTAACATTGTTGCTTCAATCATTCCCAACAGGCTTGGGTCCCGTGGAAATACCTTCATGAGTGAGCTCATCTTCACTTTAGTCAACCCATCAGCAACTGAAAAAAGGGTCAACATCAGCCAGTTTGAAGGCTGTGTGCCTTACATCTTCAGGTAGAGGCACTGTTTGATCAGGTTCTTCTTCTTCAGTTGTGGTTGCAGCAGCAGCAATAAAGGGTGTTGGAGGATTAGTCTTCTCCCCCTTTTTGGCAGCATCAGCTTCTACAGCCTGACCTCCAAAAGGAAATGGGTTCAAAGAACTAACCTCAGCAGAATGCTGTGTAACCGGTTGAAATTTTGGTGCAAGGGAAGTTTCCGGTTGAGCAGTTGGGGCTTCAACAGGAACTTCTTGAGCTTGAGCAGCAGCAGAAGATGACATTACAAGGCTGGCAACAGTCGAATTGAGACTGATTACCTGAGCTTGTAGTGATTTGTACAAGGCCGTCAATTCTGTAAGTGTTAAACTATCCTCAACTGGAATTTTACCAGCATCATAGGAAAAAGATGGACCATCAACCCTAGGTTGATCAAGTCCACCACCCTGGTTTTCTTGGCGCCTGGGATTCCCCTCAACTATAGTTTTTCCCTTAGGATCCACTAGGGGATCTTCCGGTTGAACTAAAGTGTGGGTTGCCATGGATTGGGTCTTATGAATGTTACTACCATCATCAAAGTTCAATGAGAACCTTTGAGTGGCAGCAGCCCTTTCCACATGAATCTCATCTAAACTCCTGAGATTGACCTCCTGGGGTGAATGGGGGTTAGATGTAGCAGTGTGAGTGTCACTCAGAATGTTCCCATGTAATGTGGTGCTTGGGTTAATAACACCATCATCTGTGACAACTCTTTCTACATCATCATTCACAGGTGAGAAGTGTGAAGTGTAGGGTGAGAAAGTGGATGGGGATTGTACATCCATATGAAATGACTCCCCCTCAGAAGAAGGTTCATCAACAAGTTTAAATCCCAATTTGGCTGACCCAAATGGCTGTGTGCCAAGGGTTGGTTCAGGGCTGGAGGTAATAGGTTGCAAGAGAGGAGTAGGCTCTTGCACAACCTTTTTGAGCCTTTTGAGCTTTGTAGGCTTTGGGGAAGGGGGGATGATGGGAATTGATGGTGGGTCTGAATCTCTTCTCCTTTTTCTTTTGAAAATTAAGGTTGGCTTATCAGAAGGAGAAGGTGGTTGATCAGTGGTGGGTTCAACAACTGTGGATGGTACAGTGTTGTCCACTGGAGCAAGTTGCTCTTCAGAAGCATGTGTTTCCGGTTGAGAACTAGGTTCTCCCTGTTCAACCGGAATCACCCTTTGGATTGGCATGGGATGGTCAGTGTCCCTCCCAAGGAAAGGCTTCTTGTTGGTGGTTAATTTAGAAAAAGTGTTTTCAGATAATGCTCTTGGAACCAGCATCATGTTTCCTTCTAAATTAAGTTGGGGGTATTGTTCTTGCAAAATGTAAGTTAGAAATCTAGGGTACATGTAAAAAGCAAAATTCTTTGCATTACCCTTTAGAGCATTAAAGATTACAGCAGAAAAGTTGTATACCTCCCCTTTCACCACAGCATAGAATGCAGATGCTTGCTCAGTAGCCATTTCATCAAAACCTGATTTCTTTGGCGAGAGGCACACCATGATAGTGTGAGCCAGAAATCTCCATTTGTAGGGTATTTGACCTTTGTGAACCGTGGCAGTTCCTTCAGTAGCACCACCATAGCCAATTGCGTTGAGCAGGGCCATGTATTGCTTCGGTGGTCTTCGAACATACCCGTTCTGGTCATTTAACTTCAGCAATTCCCTTATCAGCGACTCAGTGATGAGAACAGTTTCTCCCTTTACGGTTGACTTCAGTGTATCTTCCTCCACATCATCAACATCCTTCTCAAGCAGTTGGATGTTCTTCCAAAATTCAGAGAGAATTTCTTCATACATATAAACCGCAACAGTGAGTGCGTGATTCAGATATGACGATTTGAGAAAATTGATCATCCCTGTGAAAGTTTCAGCGTGTGTAGAGTTCACTGGTTCGTCAAGAAACGCAACCAAGTTGTGTTCAAGAGGAAAAGGATCATTCTTTACTGGTTGCTTCCCTTGTGCTTTGGACTTCGGTGCCATTGTTGATTTATTTTGAGAGAGAATTTGGGAGTAGGAAGAAATGGTTCTGAAAATTTCTAGGTTTTCGGATTTTGAACGGTTTCTTGCTTTTGGATTATGAGGAGTGTTGAAGGGGTTGGGGGTATTTAACTGGTGGGTTTAACGATGGGTGACAGTTAACAGCGATGGATAAAGTGCGCTGAGTCACAGGAGAGAGAAAGGAAAAAGTGCAAGTGGGTCCGCAAAAAGTGTGCTTCAGGTGGTTGTATAATACAACCGCCTGTTGCGTGTCTTTTGAATTTAATTCAGATATTTTCTCGAGCAATAAATTCAAACACTTTAAATGCACAATCCGCTTGAAAATGTGTGCCTCAACCGGTAAATTAAATAATTCATTTAAAGCAAAAGTTTTCCGGTTGAGATTCAAGCGGAGATTTTTCTCTCCTCACAACAAAATTTCTTTCCGTTTGAAAGTTGATCCGGACAGATTTCCAGTTGAAAATTTTTCCGGTTGAGATTGTCAACAGGAAATAAAATTTCCGTTTGAAAAATTTTCAAAGTTAAACTGATCTTTCAAATAAAGAATTGTTGTTTCGTTTACCAGTTTCAGAAATTGGGATGGTGTGATCAAAACTTGAGTTTCCGGTTGAAGATGACTTTCCGGTTGAGATTCAACCGGATATGTTGAACTGGAAAGTTCAACCGGAAGATAGAAAAACACTTGATTTTGAAGAATTTCATGTATCAGTTATCATAGCTTAACAGTATGACCGACTATGATTTGAAAAGGTGTCTAACTGATACAGAGACTGTTCTTTTTCCTTTTCTTTTTGTATCAAGAGACGGGCTCTTTGACACAAAATGGTCTCTTTTATTAAGTTTGTGAAAACAGTTTAATCAGTCAAAGTTCATCATACCAATGGCACTAATGAGATAGAAAAATCTAGCTTCATCAAATGCTTTGGTAAACAAATCAGCCAATTGTTGATTAGTATGAACTTTAACCATTCTAATTAAATGTTTCTCAGCACAATCTCTAATAAAATGGTACCTGATGTCAATGTGTTTTGCTTTTGAGTGTTGAACAGGGTTGTTTGTGATTGAGATGGCACTGTTGTTGTCTGCAAGAATAGGAGTTTCCATGAACTTGATGCCGTAATCCAGCATTTGATTCTGAATCCATAAGACTTGACTGCAGCAGCTTGATGCAGCAATATATTCAGCCTCAGCAGTAGAAGTAGATACACAGGTTTGCTTCTTGCATTGCCAAGACACAAGTCTTTCTCCTAAAAATTGGCATCCTCCAGTAGTAGACTTCTTATCTAAGTTGCAGCCAGCATAATCACTATCAATGTAAGCTTTGAAGGAGAAATCTGAATTCTTTGGATACCACAACCCAAGCTTTGGTTGTCCTTTGAGATATCTAAAAATTCTCTTCACTGCTAACATGTGTGATTCCTTTGGTTGACACTGGTATCTAGCACATAAACAGACACTAAACATGATGTCAGGTCTGCTAGCTGTGAGATAGAGCAGTGATCCAATCATTGCCCTGTAGAGATGAACATCCACTGGCTTTCCACTTAAGTCACTGTTTAACTTGTGGGAAGTGGAGATGGGGGTTCTTGAAGTTGAAACAGACAGCATGTCAAATCTTTTTAGCATATCTTGAATATATTTTGACTGATTCAAGAATATTCCATTGGCAGTTTGCTTCACTTGTAATCCTAAGAAGAAATTCAGTTCACCCATTGAACTCATTTCAAACTTAGATTGCATCAGACCTTCAAACTCTTTGCATAAGGCAGCATTGGATGAACCAAAGATGATGTCATCAACATAGATTTGTACCATCAAAGTATCTTTGCCATCAGATTTCACAAAAAGTGTTTTGTCAATAGCTCCTCTCTTGTAGCCATTCTCTAGGAGGTAGTTTGAAAGAGTTTCATACCATGTCCTAGGAGCTTGCTTGAGACCATATAAAGCCTTGATTAGCTTGCATACCTTGTTGGGGTGATGAGGGTCTTCAAAGCCTGGAGGTTGCTTGACATACACATCCTGTTCCAAAAGACCATACAGAAAGGCACATTTGACATCCATTTGAAATACCAGAAAGTTTTTGAAAGCAGCATAGGCAAGAAATATTCTGATTGCTTCAAGCCTGGCCACTGGAGCAAAAACTTCATCATAATCAATGCCTTCTTCCTGTGTGTAACCTTGAGCTACAAGTCTTGCCTTGTTTTTGATCACTATTCCTCTGTCATCCTTCTTGTTTCTGAATACCCATTTGGTGCCAATTGGTTCTTCACCTTCAGGTAGGTCTACCAATTCCCAAACCTTCTGTTTATTGATCTGAAACAATTCCTCTTGCATTGCCTCTACCCAGCTTTCATCTTCCAGAGCATCATTGATCTTTGTGGGTACTTCTTGAGACAGAAATGCAGCATGTAGGCAAATGTTTGCATCAATAGACTTGCTTCTTGTCAACACAGGAGCTGACAAGTCTCCTATAATATTCTCCCTTGGATGATTCTCACTAACTCTTCTATTAGTGAACATTGGGAATTCATGGCTTCTACCATTGTGAGGAATATTGAGCTGAGGTAATAACTCAATATTGTTGATTTGTGATGTAGGATCTGAAACTTCTTGAGAACTGGGGACTGAATCTGAGATTAGATGCTCAAAACTGTACTCATTTGACCCAGCATCAGTTGAATCATTGGATTCATTGTTCTCAAAATTTTCTGAAAAATTGTTTTCCGGTTGAGTGACAACCGGAGATTCTACTGTCACAGGATCCGTTTGAACTTCAACCGGAAGTTCAACCGGATGAACTTCTGCATCAGCAATAACAATTTCAGAGACTTTCTTTGAATTGTTGGGTGTCACAGGCTTGGTGCTGATTGATGAAAAGAATTTAGGTCGCATTTGCAGTCCCTTGGTATTCATCTGCCAGATACTCTCAGCTGATCTCATGTGATTCTGCTTATGTTCCTGTTCCTGCACTGTTGAACTTAATGGCTTCTCAATGGTAAAATTGAAAGCAGAGGTTAGTGCATCTATATCAAATAACCAATCCGGTTGAGATACAAAGTTGTTAAGAGATTTCTCATTAAAAGTCACATTCATTGGTTTCCTCAACAATTTTGGTACTTTTATTGTATACTCTGAATGCTTTTGACACACCAGAATATCCAACAAAATATCCTTCATCTGCTTTTTCAGCAAACTTAGGTAACAACCTATTAGTTATCAAGATAGTAACAGGACATCCAAATGATTTGAAAAAGTAAATGTTAGGTTTTCTACCTCTCCAAAGTTCATAAGCAGTTTTATTTTTACCCTTAACAATCAAAGTCCTGTTTTGGACGTAGCAAGCAGTATTTACTGCTTCTGCCCAAAATATCACAGGTAATTTAGAATCTGCCAACATTGCTCTAGCAGCCTCAATTAATGTCCTATTTCTCCTTTCTGCAACACCATTTTGCTGTGGAGTTCTAGGAGCACTAAATTGTCTAAGAATTCCCTTTTCCTCACAAAATGAGTTCAAAACATGATTTTTAAATTCAGTGCCATTGTCACTTCTGATTGTCTTAACTTTCAGTTTTGCTTGATTTTCCAAAGATACAATTAGTGTTTTTAACAATTAAGCAGTTTCATCTTTTGTTTTTAAGAAAAACACCCAAGTATATCTTGTAAAATCATCAATGATGACAAAACAGTATGACCTTTTTCCCAAACTCATCACTCTAGTTGGACCAAACAAATCCATATGTAAAAGTTCTAGAGGTTGAGTGATAGAAGACTCAGTTTTTGGCTTGAAGGAGGTCTTGTGTTGCTTACCCTTGAGGCAAGAAACACAGTGCTCAGAACAGTTGAACTGCTTGTTAGGAAGACCCTTAACCAAGCCAAGATTCACTATTCTGTTCATGTTCTTGTAGTTAACATGACATAACCTCCTGTGCCATAAATCAGATTCATCCACTGAGGCTTTGGATATAAAGCATGCAATTCCACTTGCTGGAGTGGCAGCAGATAGATCCAAAATATATAGTCCTTCTCTCCTAGGTGCTCTGAGTAACACAAGTTCCTCAGGGATGTTAACACCAGGTTTTAAGACTATTGCCTCTCTCTCAGTAAACATCAAATTCAAATTTTTGTCACACATTTGTGAGACACTAAGTAAATTGAAATTCAATGTATCAATAAAATTTACCTTGTCAAAGGTAAGCTTCCCATTACTAACAGCACCTTGTGCAGTAATGTGTCCTTTTGCACTCCCAAAAGCTACAGGACCTCCGTTTATATTTTTGGGGTTTTCCAATACATGCTTATTTCCTGTCATGTGGCAAGTGCATCCACTATCAACAACCCATAGGCTTTGTTGGCCTTTATTATGCACCTACACACAGAGAAAATTGATTAATTTCTAAAGGGAACCCAAGCCTTTGAGGTCTTGGGCTTGCCAGAAGCATCATAATACTTGTACTCTTTAAGTACTAAAGTATTTTGTATTGGATCCTCATTCAACAGATCATCTTGATCAATGTTCAAGTGTTCAGACTGTTCACTTGTTTGATATTGCCTGTTTGTTTTGCTAAGCCTTCTCTCAGCAATTTTCCTCTCTCTGTATTCCCTATATTTCTTTTGTTTGTTAGTCAAAACCTTTGGCACCTCATTGTGTGAGATGTAGGTTTGATCAACACTAGTTACTGGTGAGATTCTAGCCTTTGGATTTGAAAATTTGTTTGACTGGCTAGATCTCTCACTGTGAAATGCAACAGTGGCATTTCCAATTGAACTAGAGGGAATTTCCGGTTGAGAGTTGTGCTTGTTTTTCACAAAATTTTCTCTAGAGGTGGTCTTGCCTCTAGATGGGTTTCTCCTTCCTTGACCTTCAAAATGGTCATACTCATCAGTAAACTGAACCCTGGGTCGTTGTTTAGGTGCAGTAACTGATCTCAGTGTTTTGGAGCTTTCCGGTTGAACTTCATTTCCGGTTGAAAATTTTTCCGGTTGAAGTTCAGCCGGAACCCTGTTCAATTTTAAGACTGAAAAACTTCCATTTTTGTTGTTCCCAATTAAAACTTTGTTTGACTCAGTATCAAAATATTTCAAAGTGTTACTTCTTACAGGTGAAGTTTTTCCTGTAGATCTTTTCTGAGTAAGAACAGTTTTGGGTTTTAACAAATTTTGGGTTTTGCTCAAAGGATTGAATTTGCACATTGCAGCCATGTGCCCTTTTTCACCACAGAAAACACATTCAAACATTTTCCTTTGGTAAGTGTTTGTGTTTTTGGCTGAATCTTCATTTGTGACCTGGTGGTAAGTTAACTTACCCATTTTCTCAGTTTCACTGGGTTTTGGCTGCTCAGGTAGTTTTCCTCCAACTTTTGAGTCTTTGGGCTCATAAATAGTTGGTGGTGGAAAAGCAACTTTTGGTTTTAAAACCTTGGATTGGTCAACAGATGCTGATGTGCTAGCATCTTTGACTTCACAGTTTAATAATGATTCAACAGAATTTGTTTCAGAAGAAGAGCATGTGGTGCTATCAACAGTTAGACTCACACCACACTCCTTCTGAAGTGCTTGGATTGGAGCAATAACAGGTGAATATTCCTTGGGTGGTTCAACATTGTTGTACCCAATACCTGTTTTCCCATGCATTACTCCATTCCAAAGTTTCTCAGCTTTCTTGTTAGCTGTTTGAAATTTGTCACAGGTGAACAAAGCATCTTTTAACTTAATTTCAAGAATGTCATTTTCTGCTTTTGCATCTTTTGTTTCTTGTCTTGAAACAGTTAGTTTGTTCAACAAATCTTCCAATTGTGTTTCCAAAATAGAGTTAGTCAGCTTCAATGCATCAAATTCTTTGTTCAAATTTTCAAGTTTGGTGATGTATGCATTTTCAGTTTTCTTGAAGCAATTTTTTAACTCATTCAGATTAGAAACTTCATCAATTAGATCAGTGTTATGTTTCCTGTACTTTGACACTTGTTCTATGCATGCAGGGCTGCATAGATTTTCCAAAACTTTTTCAGGAATCTCATTTACCTGTTCTGTTGAATCTTCTTTGGCCATCAAAGCATGGTTGATTGGCTCAAACTCAGTGATAAAGTCATCCCACTCATAGCATTCAGTCTGGTTAGCTACAGCTGCCACTACATTTTGATTTCCAAGTGGTTTTGGTTGAGTTGGCTGTTGGTTGCTGTTGCTGTTGATGTGTTGACTGCTGCTGTTGTTGCTTCCATGATTTGATCTCTGTTGGACATTGTTGTTGTTATTCTGTCCATCTCTCCTTGGCTGCTTGCATTCCCTGGCAAAATGACCAAGTTGGTGACAATTATAACATTTAGCTTTAGATTTATCCAACCCAATTGATGATCCCTTTGACCCTTTATAAATTCTTCCTGTTCTCTTATAAAACCTTTGGGCTCTTACAGAAACCATAGCTAATTGAGTTAAAATGTCCATTTCCTCTAGATCATCTGCCCCTATGCATTCCAAGTCTTCACGTGTGAATCCTTGAGATGAGTCAGTTGCCACATAGGAAGAGTGAGAGTTGTCAAACAATGTTGAAGAACTCTCTGAGCATCTAGTTGACTCATTGAAACTGACTGAGGGTGAGTGATATTGAGAAGAATTTGAGATCTTTTGAAAATCAGTTGTAACCAAAGCAGTGGTTTGCAACTGTGGTGATACCTCAGGGAAGTTATTTTGCTTAAGATTAAGCTCCATTTCATAAGCACTAAGGACTCCATGGAGTTCACTTAGTTTAAGCTTTTTGAGGTCCTTGCACTCCCTAATGCTTACTGTGTAAACAGTCCACATTGGAGGTAAGGATCTCAGGAACTTCCTGTTGGCATCAGCCTGTTCTATTGTTACTTCTACCTTTTGCAATTCATCAAGAAGTGAAACAAATCTAAGATACTGGTTGGTCATAGATTCACCAGTTTTGTAAGTGAAGTTTTCATATCTTTGTTTCAAAACATCCTTTTTGTTTTCCTTAACCTCACTAGACCCTTCATACATTTCACTGAGAGCATTCCACAAACCATTTGCTGTCTTATATCCCTTAAACCCTACCAGTATAGAGTTGGGTAATGCAGCCTGGAGTGTCCAGTAGGCCTTGTGATCATATTCAAGCTCATTATAATCAGCTTCAACATATTTGTCTAGTGGTTTTGGTATGTACACTTCGGCATCATCAGCAGATTGAACAGTTGGACTATAAGGACCTACAGTCAACCTGTTCCAAATGCGTCTGTCTAGGCTTCTAACAAAACCTTCCATCCTGAGTTTCCAAGTATCAAAGTCATCAGGAGTGAAAATTGGTGGTTTGTTAGAGCTACCATTTAGTGAACCAAGAGTTAAGTCAGTCATTGTGAAAAACAGTTTGTAAAACAGAAAAAGCTTGTAAAAACTCAAGTGAGCAAGTAAAGTATCAACTTTGAAGCACTAGAAGTCTTCAAAGTGTAGAGCCAAGGCTCTGATACCACTTGTAGGACCGTTGATTACTCAGAGAAATAATCAAAACAAGAACTCTTTACTTGCAGATCACAACCATGCGGAATAAAGTTGTATCTTACTTGTTTTTACTTAAGCTTTGTTTTACTTATACTTGTAGTTTGAATGTATTGATTGCATGAATTAGTGAACACAAGATAATAAATTTCTCGGTACTATTTGCATTAACTCAAGTTCAAACTGTTACAAGTGTAAGCACATAAACTGGTACTTGTGAATGAACTAGCTAACAACTATAAATAGTACTAAGGAGATCAACTACAACCGTTGATCTCATACGGGCTAATCTAACCGTACATGAAAGTCAAACAATAAACTTACTAAAAGAACATTAGTAAACATACAATAGAGGAAATGTGCAAAATGCATTTATCTATAAGTAGGAGACGGCTAGGATGTGACTTTGGAAGAATAGAAGCTGTTGCAGGTCTGAATTCTGCAAAAGTAATCTTTCTGTACTTTTCCGGTTGAACTCTTTATACTGTTGGATAAAAGAGTTCACCCGGAAATGTTCTTCCGGTTGAGCTTCCGGTTGACAAAACTTCCGCTTGAGCGTTCTTCCGCTTGAACATATCTTCAACCGGAAATCTTCGTCTTCATCCGGTTGACTCAGAAAATCATTTCCTTACAGGTTGTTTATCCAGAATGGCCCGGCTCGATATTTTCACAACTTGGTTGATCAAAACATAAAGCAGATTGAAAATATTTTTGAATTCTACAAAATTTTATCAAAACAAACGTAAAATATTTTTGTTTTCTTTTAAACTTTATGCTAAAACAAGCCTAAAATCTTTTTGGATTCTTGAAATGCAACCAAAATCAATTCAGAATATCACAATATTTTTGTGAGAAAGATTACAATATGAGATCAGATCAACAATATGTATCAAGCACACTTCAATTTCAACCTTAATCAGTATGCAAGCTATGAGTATTGCCGATACAACATTTTCGTGCTTGTTTCAGCTCAGACAAATCAATTCTTATGGTTTTCTGATATGATTTAGGTATTAATTTCCAACATTGATAACATGGCACCCACACTATCAGAAATACTGGCAGCACTGTTTATCATATTTTTGTAATTTTCTTTTATTCACATAATTTTTCCAATAGAAATATATTGTCCAAAGTGTTTCATGCAAAAATAAAGCAGGACACTAAATCCTCAACCCTAAGGTCAATACTTCCGTATAATTCAACAATGACCAGGTCGATACTTTCGTCTGCGCAGAGAACGTCCTATGAATTATACGAAACAACAAGGAAAATAAAGCAGAACCTCAAACGAACAACAATCAGGTCGATACTTCGATACGCAAAGAAAGTCCGGTCGTTTGAGAAAACAAAGAAAATCAAACAAGTTGAAATCTTTCAAAATGAAAACATACATACACTAGGACATCTCTTATTCTGTTTTCGCATTTTTTATTATTCTATACCAGCACCACACAACATTTATGAATATGTTTACCACAATTATCAAGTAAGCATTATCTTTATATCATACTAACACATATTAGATTTGTTAAGCACATTAGACAGTTTAGACATGAACCTACAACCTTTAGATCTAATCTATCCATGGTAGATAACAATGCCATCACTTCTCAAAGGTCGGATCATATTTCTCATTTTTAATGTTTCAATTTTTTTATATTTTTTCATCTTCTCCCCCTAAAATACAAAAACCACCCTATTTTTTGATTTTTGAAATAATAGAAAGAAAAATAAAACAAATAAAATAAAAATGATCAACCAACCATGTCGGATTCATTTAGCCGTTTGATTCCATTGATCTGCAAAAAAAAAATTTAATTATGATTTTGTCAAAAGCTTTTGTATACAGATCGACTTTTTGAAAATCAGTATGAATTTTCTCAATATCAATCAATGTCTTTTCATAACAATCTCTTATGAAATGATATAGAATGTCGATATGCTTTGTTTTGGAGTGATGGACGGGGTTCTTAGTGATACAAATGGCGGCCGAGTTATCAATGTAAATAAAGGTAGTAATGAAATTCAAACCGTAATCGCGAAGCTGCTGTTAAATCCACAACACTTGTGAACAACAACTCGATGCAGCTACATATTCAACCTTAGCAGTTTATGTAGTGACCGTGGTTTGCTTTTTACACTGCCATGAGACAAGTCTCTCCCCTAAAAGTTGACAACTTGCAGAAATAGATTTAAAATTAATTTTGTAACCACCATAATCAGAATCAGAATAAGCATTAAGATTAAACTTATCATCATGAGGGTACCAGATACCGTAATCTGGACAACCCTTCAAATAAGCAAATACCCGTTTTACCATCACCAAGTGCGATTCGCATGGATCTGCCTTGTATAGAGCACATATACATATGGAAAACATAATGTCAGGTCGTGACGCGGTTAGATACATCAATGAGCCAATCATTTCCCTGTAAAGTGTTGGATCAACACGTTTACCCTGCTCGTCCGGTGACAATCCATGAATAACAGGCAACGGGGCACTTGGAATTCTGCAATCTTCAATCTTTAATCAGCTCAAGATATCATGCGCATATTTGGTCTGATGGATAAATATCCCAGTGTCAGACTGTTGCACTTGAAGTCTTAAGAAAAACTGCATCTCCCCCATGGAACTCATCTGAAATTGTTTTTGCATCACCGACTCTAAATCTTTGCACAATTTATCGTTTGTACTCCCAAAATAATATCGTCAACATATACTTGGACCAACAGCAAATCTCTTCCAATTTATTTTCCGAAAAGCATGCAGTCAACCTGACCTCTCTTGTAACCGTTCTCAAGAAGATGGGTGGACAAAGTCTCTTACCAAGTTCTCGGGGCTTGATGTAGACTGTAGAAGGCTTTGTCAAGTCGATACACCTAATCAGGATACATCAAATTGGCAAACCCCGGTGGTTGCCTAACATACACTTCTTCTCGAATAACACCGTTGAGGAACACACTTTTTAAATCCATTTGATAAACTTTAAGGCCTTTAAAAGCGAAAAAGGCTAAAAAGATCCTATTAGCTTCAATTCTTGCAACCGAGGCATATACTTCATTAAAATCAATCCCCTCTTGTTGCGAAAAGCCCTAGGCAACCAATCTTGCTCTGTTTCGGACGATAATCCCTCGATCATCACGTTTGCATTTAAACACCCAGTGAGTTCCACAAATATTAGGCACGTTTGGTGGTTCATCGACCAAATGCCATACGCCGATCTTTTGGAACTGCAATAACTCATCCTGCATGGCCTCAACCCAAGAAGAGTCTTTGAAAGCTTGTTGAACATTGACAGGTTCAATTTGAGAAAGAAAACAAGAATATTGAACTTCATTCTGAATTCCAGATTCCCTAATTTCAGTGACTAAACCATTAACATTTGTCAATTGTTGTCATGTGCGAATGCCCGACTCAGCATCTCGAATAATCTGATGTTGTGGATGATATGCATGAATTTTGAGAGTTGGATGAATTGGAACCATAAAATGATCATTAAGATTGTTTAAGTTGAGTTCTGCAACTTCCGATTCAGCAGCTTGTACAGTTGTACTTGAACTTGGATCAACTACAGAAACTTCAACTGGTTCCGATTGAGCTTCAGGAAAAACACTCTTATCATCCAAAGAACTTTCATCATCGCCTTCATTTTGTGGTACTTGATTTTGAACTGGTGGAGTTATATTATCAGAATGAAAAAGAACCGAAGAACCATCTTGAGAATTAACATACACGGACTCAAGTTCTTCGTCAGAATTCCCACCATTCACATTTAGGGAATCAAACAATGACTTGTAATCAAATAACCACTCTGGACCTTTTCCTGGAGGTGGCACAGTGTAGTGTTGACAATCTACATGTAGCCACTCTTCAACAATACCAGTCGACACATTGAAGACATGCTATTTAGGAGTTCCATACCCGACAAAGTATCCCTCTTTGACTTTTTCATCAAACTTCCCAGCCGACTGCAGTATCGTACATGGTGATCCAAACAGTTCCAGAAACTTCAAATTCGGTTTATGGTTATTTAAAATTTGGTAACCGCTATACTCCAGTACGCTTAATCGTGAGGACCCGATACAGAACATAACAAGCCGTGCTAACCGCTATACTCCAGAAAAATAACCGGTAACTTGGAGTCGGCTAGCATGGTCCTTGCAGTCTCAATAACTGTGTGATTCTTGTGTTATGCAACTCTGTTCTGCTATGACGTATAAGGAGCACCGAATTCATGATGAATTCCTTGCTGTAGATAAAACGTTTCCATGGTTGAATTCTTGAATTCAGAACCGTTATCAGTACGAATGCTTCGCACTTTCAGCTTATATAGAGACTCAATTTTCTTGATAAAGTTGACCAATAATACTGTTGTTTCATCCTTAGTATCCATAAACATAACCCAAGAAAAGCGTGAAAAATCGTCAGTAATAACCAAACAATATGAATCTACATAAATACTCTTCCTATTCACAAGACCAATAATAAGTTTATTTTCTTTGTTGGATGAGACTTTCTTTTCTGCTTTCCCTTTTTGCAAGAAACACAAACATCATTAAAAACAAACTGATTATTTGGAACACCTTCGTCTAAATATTTACGAACTAAATCATCCATCTTCCTAAAATGAATGTGTCACATGCGTCTATGCCACAAAATAGAATCCTTTTCAGTTGCCTTTGAAAGAAAACAAGTAGCAGCAATTGATGTCTTGGCAGAATTAATGTTGAGAACATATAAAACTTTAAATCTTGGGGTTCGCATCACGATACAATCTTCAGTGATTTGGAATCCAGGCTATAATATCAAGCAATCCGTATTTTTGGAAGCCGTTGTATAATGCTTATCACAAATTTGAGACACGGACAAGAGATTATGTTGAAGTTGCTCAACATATTGTACATGATCGAAGCTCACACTTCCATTTAAAAGCTTGCCTAAAACGGTAATCTGACCTCCTTTATTACCTGTGAAGGTAACATAATTGCCATATATGGTTTTCACATCATCCAAGAGCGATATGTCACCAGTCATGTGCAGAGATTCCCCACTATCCACAATCCAGAGATTATGAATAGGTCTTCTGGAAGCATCTTGTACTCACAGATAAATATGATTATTTTTTGGAGGGACCCAAGCCTGAAGCTTTGGCTCGACTGGTATCCTCCACAAAATCTTCATTTGCATTTGAGACATTCTTAGGTCTCCACACTTTCTATTGTTGGGAGGTTTTAGATGAGTCAGACTAATGAGACGTATCAATTTCAAAATTACCAACTTTTCTCATATCATATAAATTTCTTTTACGAAGAGATTTCCCTTTTGGTTTGAAAGAAAATGATTTTGACCCATCATGAACCCTTCCCTTATAGTCTACAAACATAGTAGAGCTATCAACAGAAAAATAACCATCAGAAAGCTCAAGATAATTCTTTCTGATATGTTGATGTGTTGCAAAAACATATATGTTTCCCATGCATTTTGTACATTAATCGAGTCAGTTTTAGTCTCATTTTGTGTCAATTTATATGTTCTGAGTCATTTTCTATTATTGAGTCTTTATTGTGTTTTCACTTGGTGTATTATGTTTTTGTAGGTGAATAATGGATTCCCGAGGCCACCCGAGCATTTGAGAAGTTGAAGATTGGAACAAGAGAGAAAGAAAGATTTAGTTGCTGAAACATAGGGTCTAGGCGTATCTCCTAGACCATGTTAACTTGTAGGCGATACGCGAGGGTCAGAAGTCAAAGAAAGTCTAGGTCGGCTAGCTGCCCGACTATTTTATCGTATCCGAGCCCGAGGCGTAGCGCCTGGAGAAAAGGTTCCTGTGAGCGAAACGCTTGCCAGACAAAAACCCGCAAACTAAGCAAATCGGTTTAAATACGATTTTTAGGGTTTAATTCGGGGGATAGACGACTGGCGACGGTTCCAGATTAGACCAGAGGTGATTTAGAAGATTGAGAGAGACTTGGATTAAGAAAGAAGGCTAGGATTTAACATTCGAATCCAAATCATTAGTCAAGTTCTAGTTTTCTCCTTAATTCTTGTAGTTAATTTAGACTAAGTTATGTTTCCGGGAAAAAACTTAAACTTCATGAAGTTTTCTGCCATGGATATAATTATAGGCTATTTACTTGTGCTACCTAGACTCATTGTGATGTATTCTCATTATTGATGATTTCAATTGGTTTGTGACTAATTAATTGATGTGCAATCTGTTAATCTCCATTGATTGCCATGAATGTTGCATATGTGTGGCATGATTTACCCGCGAATGTCTTTCGGTTTAGGTGAATTGTCTAAAGTGGATAACTTTAGGGTTAGTTGCAATAGAGTGGTTTAGGTTATTTCTTGAACTATTGTGATAGTTGTAAGTTAGGGATTTGATTGCAATATGCTGCCTATTCTGAAACTCAAAAGGTAAAGAATTGACGGGTAGTTTAGTTGGTTAATAAACTAGGGTAGCATTATCTCAAAAGGAAGTGTCCTAGGAATTTGGCTAGATTGTTATCCCGTATCATTTATGGTAGTTAGTGGTAGCTCCTGCTAGCCTAGGGTGCCTTAGATTATACGAGGGTGGTTAGGTTTAGTTGAGGTAGGAAGACCTTAAAAGGTGAACTCGTGTTCGGGCGTTAGGATTGTATGCTAGGAAGAACTTAAAAGGTGAACTAGCCTCCATCAGATTAGTCATAGCCGTTTGAAGTCGTTGGTAGTGATTAGGATTCCGAGTCTAGGTGGTGCCTTTACCCGATCTTGTTTTCGTCCTAAGTTTTCTCAGTCTCGGTTGTTAGTTGAAGTTGTTAGTTAATTTAGTTAATCAATTCTACAAACCCAAATCCACTCAAATTTTCTTTCTTAAGTCCTAGGTTAGAGTCTAGATACGTAGTGTCCTTAGGTTCAATAATCCCGGTCTTTCGACAGCTATTCTGCAATCCGACAGGTACACCTGCCTTTAGGGTTCGGTTAAGTTTAGGAAACTCGTTAAATTAGGTGTGTCTAGGTCTAAGTTAGGTATTGGTTTTAATAATAATTTTTAGGTATATTTCGAACACATCATATGTCCTATTTGCAAACAGAAATAACATTTACGTTGATCAGTAATAAAACTAAAACAAAAATTTTCAAACTGATCTGAGGAACCATCATCATAAGAAAGAACAACTGGTTTCTTTTTCTTTAAATGTGATTTAAACCATGATAGTAACCATAATTGTCACCGAAATTATCATAAAAGTCTTGATCATATCTGTTGAGGGTATATTTTCAGGATGCTCGTAGGAAGCTCACATAGTTCAGAAATCCTATTTCCGTCTGGGAATCCCACTCGTTCAAGTATCCTGATTTGTTTTATTCGACTAACCCTTATAATTACCACGTGTTTATTTGACCAGGTACCGTTGAAGTCATCAACTACCTCCGAGATTCAAGTTCTAGCTGAATGAGATCGTGGACCAAGTGGATGAAGATGGCTCTAACGGTTATATTAGTTAGACGATAGAATCCCGGGAATCCCGGATAGTTTGTTATTATTGTAATCCTTATATAATCGAGGATTCGATCGACTTAGGCACACACAACTCGTTCACACTTTAGCTCTGATAGCATATAATCGCTGTAACACTTAGCTCGATAGATCAAACCTCCAAAACACTTGTAATTCTTTATTTCGTATCAATAAAATTGCTAGGCACCAGGCTCTTCAGGCCGGCTCCCGATGTTTTTTTGCTAGGATTCCTAGAGGCAACTCGAAGGATCCTGGATTTTTCCCTCGTTACATCCTTGTGTTCAACTTTACATTTCGAGCATATTGACAAGCACACTACCTCACATTCTAAGTTTGGAATACGAAATTCATTTGTGAATTTTTTACCAAAACAGTTTGGCGCCCACCGTGGGGAAAGTGGTGCTTCATTTTATCAAAATCCCATACTTCGTTCACTTCATTTGATCTTCGATCCGAAGAATGTCGAACCAACAAAAATCTGTTTTGGCCTCAGTATCATCCTCTGTTCCTTCTCTTCCTCCCGCTCCAGGAAGCCAGAAGAAGGCCAATGATCACCAGAAGAAAGTGGATGAGAAGCCAAAGAGAAAAAACTGACTATCCTATCTTCACAGGATCCCAGGTTCAATCTGTTGATCCTGTTATTACTAACAATGATCTGTTTTCCTTGATTAAACAGGTGAAAAGTCAGATGGATTAGCAAGAAAAGACCAATCAAACGGTGATGAAGGAAATTGAGGAGCTTAAGAAGTCTAACAAACCTACGGAGGAGCGAAGTCCTCTATTTCCCAGGAACCTTGACTTCAATGCCTCAGGATCCTCAGATCCGACTTGCTACAATTACAAATCAGCACCAGGCTTCACTACGGCCCCTACAATGACTTCCCAGGCCATTGGATATGCAGGGAGTAATGTTGGATTCTCAGGAACTATCCCGCCAGAATCCTCGCAGCCGCGCTCCAGGGATCCTTGGATTCCACTATCATTGGGATCCTTAGCCACACCATCTCCAGGATATCAACATTCTAACCCTACTGTTTCTGCAGGAATCTTCAAGACCGGCTCCTCAGATGTGCATGATGGTGACTTCATCCCCATGCAAGCAGCAGCCACTACGGAGCCGAGCATCCCAGCGAGCTATGGATATAATCCCAGGATCCCAGTCCAGAATCCTGGCCCAGGTAATGTGTCAAATTCAATTCTTGTCGTTTATAACCAGGGTGCTCATTATGATGTAGGTATTCATCCAAGTGTCGCTAGGGAGCTCCAGAAGTTGAAAGAGATGATATCAAATGTTCCAGGAATCCTGAAACCTATTCCTGAGGTTCCTTTGGAAAGCCACAAGATCTCCAGATTTACCTGGCTGATTTCTCAAGTGGAGATCCCGAAACGTTTTCAAACTCCAAGCATGAAGCTTTATGATGGAACTATGGATCCTGAAGAACACGTGGCACATTACAGGGAGCGTATGGAGATCAACCCCATTCCGATAGAAATTAAAGAAGCCTGTCTGTGCAAAGGCTTTGGTTCAACCTTAACAGGACCAGACATGAAATGGCTACTGAGCATCCCTCGTAACACTATTACGTCATTTTCTCATTTAGTTAACCTATTTAACAATCAATTTTCTTGTAGCAGAACCTTTGAGAAGCGCACAGGTGACCTGTACCGAATAGTTCAGAAACCAGATGAGCCTCTCGGAGAATATATTGCTAGATTCGGACAAGAATCCCTTGAGATCTCTAATCTAGATATGGCGGCAGTCGTCGAATCCTTTAAAATGGGGCTGTTTAAAGATTCACGTTTTTACGATGATCTTGTCATGACTCCTTGCAGGAATATCGATGAAATACGCAACAGATCCTTGAGGTTTATCTGTTTGGAAGATGACAAGATCCATCAAAGATTGGATATTCCTAAGTATGATCCTAACAGTAAAAAGGCGGAATCCCCTAGGAAGCCGTATAGATCTTGTCCATACTCCAAACCGGATAATCACAAAGTCAATGTTGTGGATCAGGATGATGATGATGAGGAGTACCCTAAGGTATCTGAGTATTATTTTTTCTGTTAACATTGGTGGTCTAATGTGTGCAATGCATGATCTTGGTGAAAAGGCAAGATGGCCTAGAAAAAATGATAAGCAGAGATCCTCGAAAGACAAAACCAAGTGGTGCGCCTTCCACGAAGACTTTGGCCACCTGACAGATGAATGCATAGCACTTCGGAAGGAAATTAGTTATCTACTCAGTAGGGGGCATCTTATAGAGTTGATAGGCAGAAAGAAGGTCAAGACTCAGGAAGCCGACAAGGTGCCTCAGAGAGCAGCTTCTCCACCTCAGGATGCTCAAATAATCAACTTCATCTCAGGAGGCTCAGACATATGCGGCACTTTGTATTCCTCAACCAAGAAGCATGCTAAGGAATCTAAATCTGAACAGGGTGACAGACCTATCCGGACGTCCACCCTAACCTAAGACAAGCTCATATCCTTTGATGAGATCGACCGTTCTCATGTTCAGGATCCTCATCACAATAGTCTTGTAGTTACTTTATATATTGCTAACCAATTTATCCGCAGGATTCTGATTGATAATGGAAGCTAAGTAAACATAATCCGTCTTGATGTGCTCAAGAAGATGGGGATCCCAGAAACTGAGACAGTTGCAAGATCCTCAGTCCTAGTTGGCTTCAGCGGTGAAACTAAAAGCACCATTGGGGATATCAGGTTGCCAGTATACATAGAGGGGGTAAACTCTATGCAAAAATTTTGTGTTATAGATTCTCTTTCTTGTTGCAATATAATTCTTGGCAGGCCCTGGATACATGAGATGAAAGCGGTCCCTTCAACCTTTCATCAACGCATCAAGCTTCCTACACCTTGGGGAGTTGTGAGGATTGAAAGCGACCAACAGGAAGCCAAGAACTGTTACTCAACGTCAATGAAGACTACCACAAAGGTGACGAATGGATAGAAATTACAGAAAAGGGCACTTGAAGTACAGGAGGACAGGGAGCTTGATGTTAAAGAAGTCATTCTTGACCCCAAGAATCCTGAAATCAAGGTGCTCATCAGAACAGGCATCCCAGCAGGTGTCGAACAAAAATTGGTTCAGTTTCTGATGGCTAGAACCTCTACTTTCGCCTGGAAGCATGAAGATATGACAGGTATCCCTAAACATGTTATTACTCACAAACTTGGTTTAGATCCTTCTTTCAGGCCTATACAGCTAAAAAGGAGGAAGTTCGCTCTAGAGAAGAATATAATCATCCAGGAGGAAGTTGACAAGCTTCTCAAAACCAGGATGATTAGAGAAGTCAAATATCCTAAATGGCTAGCAAATGTGGTGGTGGTCCAGAAGAAGAATGGAAAGTAGAGAGTTTGTGTTGATTACAAGGACTTAAATAAGGACTGTCCTAAGGATCCTTTCCCACTTCCCCATATTGATGCAATGGTTGATGCCACGGCCGGCCACGAGATGCTCACTTTCATGGACACCTCAACCGGATTCCCACAAATTTAGATGGAACCATGTGACCAGGAGCATACGGCATTTATGACTCCAACTTGTATCTATTGCTATACTGCTATGCCTTTTGGTTTAAGAAATGCAGGTGCCACCTACCAGAGGCTCATCAATATGATGTTTAAAGAGCAACTGGGGGACACGATGGAAGTCTACATAGATGATATGGTTGTGAAATCCAAGAAAGCAGAAAATCACATCAAGGATCTCCAAACTGCCTTTGACATCCTTGACCAGTATAACATGAGGCTCAACCCCTCCAAATGCCACTTCGGGGTGCGAGCTGGAAAATTCTTAGGCTACATGGTTACCGAAAGAGGGATCGAAGCAAGTCCAGAGAAAATTAAAGCAATCCTAAATTTGAAGTCCCTATCAAATGTATAAGAGGTACAAAGGTTGACAGGAAGAATCGCAGCACTCAACAGGTTCATTTCAAGATCCTCAAAAAAAGTAAGGATTCCTACAATATCCTGAGGAAAAATAAGAAATTCGAATGGATTAAGAAGCACGAAGAAGCCCTGAGATGCTTGAAAGACTACTTGTTATCAGCCCCGTTGTTGATGAAACCAAAAGATGGGGAGCCGCTATATTTATATCTATCTGTTTCCGGAAGCTGAGTCATTACAGTCCCGGTAAAAAACCATCAAGGTCAGCAGCATCCGGTATATTACGTAAGTAAAACTCTGCTAGACGCAGAGTCCAGGTATTGTCACCTCGAAAAATTAATTCTAGCTCTTATAATGGCTTCCACTAAACTTAGACATTATTTTGAAACTCATGTTATATTTGTGAAATCTAACTATCCTATTAAGGAAGTTCTCAGGAAGCCGGAAATGTATGGTAGGATGGCTAAGTGGGCAGTCAAGTTGAGTGCCTACGACATCAAATATGAGCCAAGGACAATAATCAAGTCCCAAGCCTTGGCTGACTTTGTGGCTGATTTCAGCAGTGACATTGAACTAGAGGTTGAGAAGGAAGTCCAGCAACTTGAGAAGCTGGGAGAAGATTGGATCCTTTACACTGATGGATCGTCAAATGTTAGAGGAACAGGACTGGGCATCCTGCTAAAATCGCCACAGGGGGACATAATACCATTATCCATATCTTGTGAATTCCAGGCTACCAACAATGAAGCTGAATATGAAGCTTTGATTGCCGGGTTACAATTAGCTAAAGATATGGGCATCCGGTGCATTCAAGTATTCGTTGATTCTCTTCTATTAACTAGCCACTTTAATGGCTCTTATGCAGAGAGAGGGAAGAATCTAATCAAGTATCTTGATATTGTTAAAAAAAATTCTTTGTTTTTTTCCAAAGTTTTAACATCTCATAGGTACCAAGAGAAGACAATTCAGAAGCCGACGCTTTAGCAAACCTAGCTTCATCTCTCAGGATCCCTGAGGATATCAGGATTCCTATCACGCATATTCTGACGCCGGCAATAGCTCAACAGGAAGCTCACGCTATCGACGATAATGAAGAAGCAGATGTTGGGAGTCCCAAGGATACCCAGGAATCCTGGACCCCTCCAATTATTAAATATCTTAAAAACGGGGAGATTCCTAAGGATGAAAATCCTAGGGCTTTTCGCGCCAAGGTAATATCTTACTTTATAGAGTTAATTACGGTTTGCGTCCCTGTGGTTTGGTGAAATATGCAACGGCGACCAATAGTTTCATGTCCTTCAAATTGTAGTCTAACGTTTACATTTCTTCTCCATATGAGTCCCTGACCCTAACTCTGTCAATTTTAACCGTTATATGTGAGGGTATTTTTGGCATTAAAAAAATTAACCCCACTTGACTTTTTCACTTATCTTTTCTTTAATCCCTTTACCAATATAAAACAAAACCCGAATGTCACTCTCTCTCACTCGTCACTCTCAAAAACCCTTTGAACTTCACTCGATAAACTCTGATCGGAGCACCAGCGACCTCGTTTCCATGAACTGATTGCGTTATTAAGTCTACCATTAGGGTATCAAGGATGGTTCTGACGTTATGGCAGGTTCGTTCTCCCGAAGTTGAAGCATTTGATCCTACCGAAATTTATGGTATGTATGTTTGTCTGAAAATTCTGGTACATTATGGTTATTTTTATGATTAATCATATCTTTAAGAGTTTTGAAACCATTTTTTGTGTTAATCTCAGCAAATGAACCTACTTTTTTCTCCTTCAAAATCCACCATGGGGGAGAGTTTATCAACTGTCCAGGAATGAAGTATGTCAGAGGACAGGTTGCATATGTTGATATGGTCGATGCTGATGAGTTTTCTGTCCACGATTTAGACCGTATGATTCAGTTGATAGGTTATCCGGCTCAAGAGGTAATGTACTATTACTACAAAATTCCAACAGAGGACTTGAATATAGGTTTGAAGCCTCTTGGTAATGATTTGGATGTCTTAGGCATGAGCCGGTATGTGGATAGATTTAAGCTTATTAATGTTTATACTGAGCATGGGACTACCCGGTTGAATACTTATTTTCATCAAAGTGTTAACATGTCTAGTGTTATAATTGAAGATATTACAGATGATCAGGCTGGGCCCTCTAATCCTACTAATCCTAGACTCTTACAAATTGGATGGGAACAACAAGAAGTAATGGATTTGGTAATAGGGGATTTAGGAAGTGTTCAAGAAGATGAGAATTCACATAATCTTGAGGCTGAAACTGAAATTGGTAATTTAGGGAATGTGGTGGCTGAAAATGAAATTGGTAATTTAGGAAATGTGGAGGCTGAAACTGAAAGTGGTAATTTAGGGAATGTAGAGGGTGTAGTTGCTAATTTAGGGAATGTAGAGGTTGTAGGTGACAAAGGTAGTGCTGATGGTGTTGTGGATGTAGCCAATGTTGAAACTGTTGTGGTGCAAGAGGATGATGATCCATTTGATGGTCTGGATGTCATTCTTGGAAATGGAGACAACCATGCTGATGTGAATGAGAATGATCAGGTGTATAAGCCTGTGAATGAGCAGGTGGATGCAAGTACAGATCTTCAACCCAATGTAGGTAATGAAGGTGTTGTGGATGGTCAAAAAATGATTGTAAATGATGAAGTGTTTTTGGCATGATTTGTATTCAATTATGAGGCTGAGAATAGTGTGGCTAATGATGTTGAGTGTAGTGATGGTGAGGATAGTGTGGCTGATGATGATGAGAGTATTGATGGTGAGGATAGTGTGGCTGATGAGGTTGAGGGAGATGATGATGATTCTGATTACTCAGATTTCAAGGTTGAAGAGGATAACATTATAGAGGATGTTGCAGTTGACATGGAACATTTCAGAGCTAATGTGGATTTCAATGTTGAAAAGGAAGTAGAGATGGATGATGATGATGAGGAAGCTGAAGAAATAGACTTAGATAAATTTGATAGTACAGACTCTGAGAATGAAACTGCTTTGGGTAAGGGTCTTAAAAAATTGAAGAAGAGTAAAGCAAACTGGAAGGCAGATTACCCATGCCCCTTCTATGTTTGTCAGATTGTTTTGTGTAACAAAGAGATCACTGATATGGTTGTAAGAAGGGCTGTTAATAGTAGAAGGCAATTAGTGTTCTATAAAAATGATGGTAGCAGAATTAGGGTGGTTTGTCATGGTATTAATCCATATAAGGTTTGTAAAAATATAACACAACTTGAAGAATCTTCTAGTGGGCCCAAGAAAAGTATTAAAGCAACAAAAAGGGTAGGTGGAAGTGACATAAGTAAGAAACCTACCAAGAAAAGATTCCCTACCCCCACTTGTCCTTGGGTTTACATGTTTCAAGAAAAAATAATGATACTTTATGGTGTGTGAAAACTTTTCATGGTGAACATAGATGCATGACCACACGAAATGTGAGACTTTACACTGTTTTAGCTATTTCCAAAGAAATTGAACCAATTATTGAGGCAAACCCCACCATACACATAAAGTCTCTACAACAACACCTAGAGCAGCTTCATCAAATAAATGTTTCAAGTTCTAAAGTCTTCAGGGCAAAGGCTATGGCTTCCCAGAAATTGAATGGTGATTATGAGGCTCAGTATCGCAAATTAAGAGATTATTCTGAAGAGTTAATTAGATCAAACCCTGGAACAAGTGTTAAAATAGATGTGGAGCAGGGGTGTAACCCAGCTAGCCCAACTAGACAGTTTACTAGGATATACATTTGTTTTGCTGCTTTAAGGGATGGGTTTAAGGCATGTGGGAGGGATCTGTTAGGATTGGATGGTTGTTTTATGAAGGGTCCTTTTCCAGGACAGATATTGACTGCAGTAGGTCTTGATGCAAACAATGGGATTTACCCGGTGGCACATGCTATAGTTGAGGCTGAAACTTTGTCCTCTTGGACTTGGTTTCTAGAGTGCCTTGGAGATGATCTTGACCTTTGTGCTAGTTCTAATTTCACTTTCATTAGTGAGAGACAAAAGGTAATTCTAAATGTTTAACAATTACATATTTTACTATGTTATCGTACTAACTTATCTTAACTTTGTACGGCCTTATTCCTGCTTTGCAAAAGGTTTTCCCAGCTTCTGAACACAGGTATTGTCTTAGACATATTCACCAGAATATGAAAACAAAATGGAGAGGGAATGTGTTGAAAGATCTACTTTGGATGTGTGCAACTGCTACAACAATACCATCATTTGAAAGAAGAATGGAATCAGTTAGAAAAGAGGATGAATCATTGCATCAGTGGTTAAGAGAAATCCCACCAAAGCATTGGAGCAGGGCCTATTTCAGTGGTAAGTTTACGTTGCATCTTAAATCTGCTCTTATTAAATCTGATGTAATTAAATCTACTGTGATAAAAAAGCTACTGTGATTAAATATGCTGCTGTGATTAAATATGTTGTTGTTATTTAAACCTGCTGTTATTAAATCTGATGTTATTAAATCTTATGCAGAGAGACCACAGTCTGATATCCTATTGAACAACCTTTGTGAGGTCTTCAATAAGCAGTTAGTTGGGGGGGGGGGATAAACCTATTATTACTTGTTTGCAGTATATCAGGGAGTATATGATGAAAAGGATAGGTTTGGTGCACAAGACAATTGCAAAGGCTCCAGGACCATTTACTCCAGCTGCAACAAAGACATTCAACATAATCAAGACTTTAGCTAATGATTACAAAGTCATTATTGCTAGATTCAAAAAGTATCAAGTGAATGGGCCATGGAATGACCAATGTGCTGTTGATTTGGATAAGAAAGTTTGCTCATGCAGGAGGTGGCAACTCTCAGGAATGCCCTGCAAACATGCAGTGGCATGTATTTGGGATTATTCAAAGGATCATCCAGAATCTGAAAATGCTGAAATATGGGTGTCCAGAGTTTATTGGCTGGATACATGGAAGACTGTGTACAAACATACATTGGAGCCAATCAATGGTCCTTCTGAGTGGATGCCATCTCAATGCCCTACCACTCTAACACCTCCAAAGCATCACACTCAAGTTGGAAGGCCCAAGAAGAAGAGGAAAAAATCTGCTGAGGAGTTGGCTGAAGGAGTTAGCAAAAATGGTAAGTTGGCGAGGAAGGGGAATACTGTTACATGTGGTAAATGCAAGAAACAGGGTCACAACTCCAGGTCTTGTAAGGGGCAGGGTTCAACACAAGGAGCTGTAGTAGGTCAAAACTAATGTTTCTGCATTTAGGTTGTTTGACTAGTTTATGTTGTTAGTATTTTGAACATGTTGGCCGGATGTTTGCTTTTGGGATGTTTTCTTTGCTTTAGACAATGGTGGATGTGGTATGGACCACATTTGTTGTGGTCCACATTTTGGTACTTATTTTGTTATGGAACACATCTGTTTTAGCTACTTATTAAGGTCCATTTAAATGGTACTTTATGTTTTGCATATTTTTGTGTTTTACACTTTATATTTTGTAGTCATTTTCATTAAGTCCATTTAAGTGGTTGTTGACTTAAAATAAGTCAAATGCTAAAAGAGGACAAGCTAAAATGGTCATTTACTCTTTTCATTCATTGCAACTTTAAATGCTAATACAACTTTATATTATGGTCCATTTAAATGGTAGTTGATTTGAATAAGTCAAATGCTTGAAGAGGAGAAACATAAATTGTCATTTTCATTCACTGCAACTTTAACCAACCATTTTCATTCAATGCAAAATGACCATACAACTAACATTAATTGCAATTTCTTCATCCATTGTTAATACAAAGCTAACTACCTAACATTAATAACCTAACATCAATTTCCAATGAAATACATCACTAAGAACACCCAACTAAGAAGCACTACAAATCGCAGATATTTCACTTCAAGTTCCAATTTTTTGCAATTATCTTGGTACTTGCGGAGGATTTCAAGAGCTCCTTCAGAAACTGGAGGATCAGCCCAACTGACGAATCCACATCTTGAACCCTGTTTACCAAGTAATTAAGTCAGATCGGGATTTGCAATTTCACACACATGATTTTTTTTAAAAAAAAGCTTACCGGCCAAGCACAGCAATGGAATCGCCTACCAGGATTTGTTGTCGTGGTGGAGGTGCGTATGGATGTTGCAAACCCACAGCATTTACAATTCACCATCTTCGCTTCGTTCCTCACAGCAACGAGAGAGAGACGAGAGGTTGAAGGAGGTGCGTATGCATCTAGGGTTACGGTGGGGTTTTTATTAAGTGAAAAAGTCAAGTGGGGTCAATTTTTTTAATGCCAAAAATACCCTCACATATAACGGTTAAAATAGACAGAGTTAGGTTCATGTTAGAGCTTATTTATGTTGGCAACACAAACTATTTATCTTTTTGATGTTTATTTGTAATTTTACTTTGGTTTGTACTTAACTTTGATTATGTACTTTGTTATCTTTGATTATGTTTATATATGATGTTTTTGACTAAGTGTTAGCGTACTTGTATTTCTCCTTAGCGAACTTCTTGTATATTGAACTTAGCGGACTTGATTAACTCTTAGCGAACTTGTCATTGTACTTAGCGTACTTGTTTGTTAATTGTCCTAGCGAACTTGTTTTGCTCCTAGCGAACTTGATTTGTTCCTAGCGAACTTAAACTGTTCCTAGCGTACTTAAGTTGTGCTTAGCGTACTTGTTAGCGGACTTGTTTGTGTCTAGCGAACTTGTTAGCGAACTTGACAATGCTTAGCGTACTTCTTAGCGAACTTCACAAGTTCTAGCGAACTTGTTTAATTCTTAGCGTACTTCTTTATATGCTTAGCGTACTTGTTATTCTGTTAGAATATTTTGCTGAATTCTAGGCAATGATTGGTTTGTGTCAAACATTCTATTTGTCCCAGGCTCTCTTGTAGTATAAATACTAAAGTGAAAACCCTAAAACGTGTTCCTCCTGGTTATTTCTACAAGAGAGCCTTTGTGTGTGTGTTCTTGGTGTATTTAGTGCGTGTTTTTGAGTTTCAGAGATCTATGGGGTGAAATCAACCAAGATTGATCATCACACTTGTTTTCCGCACCTGTGTGATGAATCGAATGAGAACATTGTGCTCAAATCAGGTCCTAACAATTGGTATCAGAGCCTTGTTCTTCATTTTTTGAAGTTTTTCTCAAAAATGAAGAAATCTCATTTGAGTTATCAATTTTGGTTGTTTTTGCTAGATCTATGAGTTGATTCTTGGTAGAAATCACTCTAGGAACTCAAAAACATGCTTAGATTTGTGTTTATTTCATGTTTGATTAGTCAATTTTTGAATTTGGTGAATTTAAGGTTCGGCCGTATTATTCACTGTTCTTGAGAAAAAAATTTCAAATTCATTTTTATGATGATTCTTTGCTGAAATTGATTATTATCGAGTATTAGACTACTAAAACCGAAATCATTGGCACTGATTTCACTCTTTAACATCAAGTATTGAAGATTTGTTAAGCATTTTTCGAGATTCTTTAACTTTTTCACATAATCTACTGTTTGATCCAATTTCGGTCACTTAGAGTGATTTTTGAGGTTTGTGTTAGTTGTATCTTTTGATCCTAACATCATTTCGCATCTATAGATGCCCTCAATCATCATTTTTATGAACTTTGATTTTTGATGATTTGAACTTGCTCAAGAACAAGCTGTTCAAAATTTTGACTAAGTCCAAAATTTGAATTTTTCAATTTTTGCTGTTTACACCTAAATATTAGTGTTTAATTACTCCATTAATGTTTATGATTGCAGGATTTGTGTGAATTCAAGCAATCTTCGTGTTTACAAGCAATTTGGAGCTCTTGTTCTTCGTTCGGCCCGTTTTAGCAACTTTTGCTGAAATTCTGCATCTGTCTCATCTGAGATGTCTGAAGGAAATCATTTCACTCCGGTCATGCAAGGAAACAACCGCCCTCCAAAACTCATGGGTGCTAGTGACTTTGATGACTGGAAGGGGAAGTTCATACTGTTTCTGGAATATTTGGATTTTGACCTACTCACTTCAGTTCTCACTGGTCCAGCTGTGTTTGAAGTTGAAGAAGCTACAACACCTGCTGCTGGTGTTGCAGTTGCTACTGTTGCTGACCCTCCTAACACTAAGAAGAGGATGCTCCCAAAGCCCTTGGATAAGCTAACTCCAGCTGAACATGCTCAGCTGAAAATTGATAGGCGTGCATTGGGTTGTATTAAGATGGCCATTAATGATGATCTGTTGCATCAGTTTCGGGATGCTACTTCTGCACATGAGATTTGGGAAGGCCTAGAGAAGAAGTATGAGGGCAATCCAGCAACCAAGGAGAGAAGGCTAGAGAAACTCAAACTCGCCTTCAATACTTTTGCTCACAGGCCTGGAGAGTCGTTTGAGACACATGTCACACGATTCTGCAGGATCATCACTGAGATGACCACTAAGAAGATTCGTCCAGATACTGGCGACATCATAAGGAAGATTCTGCACTCTTTTCCTCAAGAGTTTGCCTCCTATGTCATCTATCTGATTGACAGCACTGATCTCCTCAACGCTGATTACATGGACATGATTGATAAAGTTCGTGATTATGAGGTTAGAGCAGTTGAACGCACAGGAAAGTCACTCATGGGTAATGTGACCTCTAAGGGTTCGTCATCCAATGCTCCCAATGCTGCGTTTGCTGCTGCCATGTATGAGGATAGTCATCAGTTTTCTCAATCTTCTGGTCCCAGTGTACCTGTTCCTGCCTCTACTCCAACTCCGACTCCAAATCAGCCTGAAGTTCAAGTATCTCATGCAACTCATCAACCATCAAGTGTGTCATTTGTTCAAGCTCCACCTTCTGGGTATTATGGTCAATCGTCAGCTCCTGTTTCTTCAAACTCCACTAACATGGATCAAGATCTGTGTAATGCTTTCCTTGCTTGCATGAACTCTCAGATGTCAGGCAACATTGAGACTATGACTGTGTGTCAAGAAGATCTTGACCAGATTTCTGCTGATGATCTTGAAGAGATCGATATTAAGTGGCAGATGGGAATGATTGCTGCCAGGACAAGAAAGTTCTTCAGAAAGACTGGAAGGAAGCTGTTTCAACCTGCCTCCAATGCTAACATCGGCTTTGATAAGTCTAAAGCTCAGTGTTTCAACTGTCAGGAGCTTGGTCACTTCGCCCGTGAATGTCCTAAGCCCAAAACTTGGAATGTTCCTGTCAACTCGGGTGGAAGCAATCACACTTATCAGAAGCAGAGTGGAAATAGTAACCAGTCATACCAGAAAACTGGCAACTCTTCCTACCAGAAGCCACAGCATACCACTTCTAATGTCTCTCATCAAGGATCGTCAAGCTCATCGTCTGCACAAAGAGTTGATAGCACTGGAAAAGCTTTGGTATCTCTCGAGGATGGGAACTACAATTGGACGTCTTCAGCACCATCTCATTCTGCAAACCAGCCTGATTACGCTCTTGTGGTGGATTCTGACGGAAAAGAGAACTCTGAGTCTGTTGTTTTTGACCCTCTTTTCCCCACCAACTTCTGTCTGATGGCGGGTATTGATGAAGATTTTGATGGATCTTCTCCCTCTGCTGGTTCAGCCACTGCTGTAAGTCACACTGAGGTCGAATCTGAAGCTAGCAAAAGACTTCTTGAACTCCAACGTGGATCCATTCCCGATGAGGTAAAAGAAAATTTATGTTCTGAAAATTGCCTTGAAACTGTCGCTAGATACCGCACATACAATCTAGAATTGCATGCTAAGGCGGCTGAAAGCGAAAGTCAGGTTGAAATCCTCAAGGCAAATGAGGAAAAATTCCTTGAGAAAATCAAGTCACTTCAAGATGACATTGAAATCATGAAGCACACAGAATCAACTTTAAAAATTCAAATTGAGGATCTTTTGAAAAATCAAACCTCTTTGAGAAATGAATATGCTAAAGCTCGTGAAGCTATTGATTTAATGAAACTTAATCCTGGTAACTTGGGTAATGCTGTTGCTAAAGACATCATGGCACGGCTAAGAACTGGTTTGGGTTTCTTAAGGGAAATTTGTGATAGTGCAGCTGAACATCCACTTAATCATAACTATTTGACAATCCCTGAGTTAACTAAAATCAACCCCAAAAGTCATATTAAGTTCATTGATCCAAGCATGATTCCGAGTGCTTCTGATATCCAATCGATGGAAGCCCAACTCTCAGCCACTGAAACTGGCTCTGGGCTCCCGCCGATTGATGAAACTTTGAAGTTTGGTGACTTTGAATCTTTCTCTGTTAGTTCTGTTGACTCGCTTGTTTCTGAAGCGTGTGTGCAAAAGGCTGCTGAATCTGAGTTTCTAAATGTTTGTACTCAAAATGCCTCAAATGGTCAATCATTTCTGTTTAATGAAAATTTTGATGTTTTCAAAACTAATGAAGTTCCTAAAAGGACAAAAACTGTTCGGAGGCGTAAGCCCAAAATGAGTGTTGAAAATGTGAAACTCGATTCGCAGCAAGTTGTCGATGATGATGCTTTTGCGAAGGCATTCGCAGAAATGGCTTTGAAACATGGTAAGACTGTCATGCACACACAAGCCGGTCTTACAATCACCGATGGTAAGGTGACATCTGTTCAGAAAAGGCCTCCTGCTTCTGTTCCAATCGCAACATCTCCAGCTGCACAAGCTGTACCTCAGCCATTATTTCTTAAGCAAAAGGAATCATCTGTTCATGCTGCTTCCAATGAAGCTGGTACTTCATCTGTGATTTTTGTGAAGACTGGGAATCCAAAGAACAAAAGACCTCAAAGTGATCCAGTTATCACTGTTCCACATGATAATGAAGATCAGTATCAGTCGGTTGAGCAAAGTGAGTTTGTTTTGAACATTTCTGAAAATGAAACTACACCAAAGAAGAAGAAACAGACTAGGAGACGGAAGAAGAAGCCAGTTGCTGAAAATGAAAAGGGTGAAGGTGTTACCTCAAATGAGCCTCAACAAATGGCTCCTCAGTCTGTTGAACAATCTGCTGCAATTCCTGCTAAGGGTACTGTCGAGAATGGAGGGTGTTCTGTCTGTGGAAACCCGCATCATGATGCCAGGGTTTGTGTCTACAATACGGGATACTCTGACTTCAACAATGCTCCAGTGCCTCCTGCTCATTTCTACCAACAGCAGCAAGTAGGTTCGCAAGGAAACCAATTGGCTCCAATGTATTATGGGAATTATGGGGAAGATTACGTGGATCAGCGTCTTGACACCATGTTTCAACAGTCCTACCCAAATCAGCCCTACATTCCAAATCAGGCCCCGTATGTGCCACGTGGTCTTGGTAGGAGTGTGAATACGTTCAGGCCAAACGTTCAACAACAAATGAGAATGGCTGCACCAAACACTTTTCCTGTTAGGTCTTGGACGCCTCGACCTAGGCCGGGATTCATTCCTAGGCCTCTCATGGTTCAACAACCTGTCACGGCTCCTCGACCATCTGCTACATTCAAGGCTGCTCCATCTGCCTCTCCTGCTGTTGTGAACGCACCAACTGCTCCCTCCACCTCGAAAGCACCTAAGAAGAAGGCTCCTGGTCAATTTGGCCAGGGTCCATCCTTGAACTAATCACTTTCTTTTTCATGTGCAGGGAACGGCCCGGAGTGCTATGAACACATGGTACTTGGACAGTGGCTGCTCTAGGCACATGACAGGGAACAAGGACCTGCTATCTGATGTCAAAACGATAACTCATGGCGGTTCTGTTGCCTTTGGGGGTGATGTTCGTGGTGGTAGAATAATTGGAAACGGTCTTTTATCTAATGGAGAAATTTCGTTTGACAAAGTGAATCTGGTCTCTAATCTGAAGTTCAACTTGCTCAGTGTATCACAGATTTGCGACAACAAAATGCCGATGTTATTCGATGATAAGGAGTGTTATATCCTGAAGCCGGGATTCAAGGTTCCCGAAGATCAAATTCTATTTCGTGCAAAACGAAACGGGAATATGTACGCCTTAGATATGTCTGCTGCAAGGCCGACTGGTTCAGTGGCGTGTTTCTTGGCGAAGGCTTCGGAAGATGACTCAACTTTATGGCATAGGCGAATGGGACATGTGAACTTTCGAAACATGAACCGCCTTGTAAGAGGAAAACACGTGGTCGGTGTGCCGGAGAAGGAATTCATCCATACCGATAACTGTGTGGCGTGTTTGAAAGGAAAGCAGCGCAAGACATCTCACAAGCCAAAGCCACCTGGAAGAACGACGGCAATTCTTCAACAACTCCATCTCGACCTTTTCGGGCCAGTGAACGTCTACAGTTTAGGGGGAAAATCGTACTGCTTGGTTATTACCGACGATTACTCCAGATACTCGTGGGTGTTCTTCCTGAGAGAGAAGTCTGAGACAGCTGAGATCCTGAAGGATTTTGTAACGCGGATTGAGAATCGGTGCAAAGAGCGAGTTAAAGTCATCAGATCAGACAATGGGTCAGAGTTCAAGAATCAGACATTTGAAGCTTTCTGCAATGAAAAGGGCATATTTCGACAGTTCAGTTCACCGTACACGCCTCAACAAAATGGCGTTGCAGAACGGAAGAATAGAACAATCATTGAGTGTGCCAGAACTCTACTTGCTGATTCCAACCTTAAATTGTCTTTTTGGGCAGAAGCTGTGAATACAGCCTGCTATGTTCTAAATAGAACTCTCTTGGTTAAACATGCTAACAAGACGCCTTTCGAGCTGTTTTCAAAAGAAAAACCAAACTTAAAACGATTAAAACCGTTTGGATGCGCTTGTACTGTTTTAATCCAGTCGGAACAGTTAGCTAAATTTGCCCCTCGGGCGGATGAAGGCTATTTTGTTGGATACTCGATGAGCTCTCCAGCATTTCGAGTGTTTAACAGAAGAACTCAAGTTATTCTTGAATCGTGCAACGTTACTTTTAACGAGCATGCTCAGAATACTAGAGATCCTGCTCCTGATAGCATGTATGACCTTGAGACTTTTTCTTCTACTTTTAACATGCTTGAGTCTGATGTTGCAGGTAATTTGTTAAATCAAGCTGAACAAGTAAATGAAGAAGTTCTTCCTTCTGTTGATATGTTTGCTCCAATTACTTCGTCTATCCTGGATTCCATCTATTCGGTTGATACTTCGACGATATCAAGGGGAGAACAGTCAACACCATCAACTGATGTCACTGAAGCGACAACAACAACTTCTTTACCTGATCAGCCTTCAGTTCAGATTTTCGAGCCTGTAATTGTGGAGACAGAACCAGCACAAGCAACAACTGAGGCAGAAAACTTTGTTGGAAATGAAGCTGAAACTCATGAGTCAGATTCAGATGACATATCTGAAATTGAAACTGGAGAGACCCCAGGCGACGATCTTCAAATTGGGAATCTTGACTCGTCTATTCCAGCACCTGCTGTTGAAGAGACTCGAATTCATAAGAATCATCCCACTAGTCAGATCATCGGTCCTGTTGATGTGCGTCTCACTAGGAGTAAAACAAAGGATCTGCACACATGTCTGTTTTCGTGTTTCATATCACAAGAAGAGCCTACTACTGTTGCTGCTGCCCTTCTTGATGAAAATTGGATTGATGCTATGCAAACAGAGCTTCTTCAGTTCAAACTGCTCAATGTCTGGCACTTGGTGGACCCGCCAGAAGGTTTAGAACCCATTCCTGTCAAATGGATTTTCAAGAACAAAAGAGATGACCGTGGAATCATTATAAGGAATAAAGCCCGATTAGTTGTAAAAGGGTATAAGCAAATTGATGGCATTGATTATGACGATGTCTATGCTCCAGTCGCTCGTCTAGAGGCAATTCGGATTTTCTTGGCGTATGCTGCGTCAATGAACATCACCGTCTATCAGTTGGACGTGAAAACCGCCTTTCTCTATGGTGAGCTCGACGAAGACGTGTACGTAGACCAACCTCCGGGGTTTGTGAACAAATCTTTTCCCAAGAAATGTTACAAGCTGGATAAGGCTCTTTATGGTCTACACCAAGCCCCGAGGAAATGGTACGAGACATTATCAACATATCTGCTGTCAAATGGTTACAAGAGGGGTGTCATTGATCAGACTCTTTTCATTCGTCATGTTGGTGAAGACAAGCTGTTAGTACAAGTGTACGTTGACGACATCATTTTTGCCTCAACAGATGTTGCTCTCTGTCACGAATTTGAGGAACTGATGAAAAAGAAGTTTGAGATGAGTGCTATGGGTGAACTGACATTCTTTCTGGGAATTCAAGTGAAGCAGACACCGGATGGTATCTTAATCAGCCAAGGGAAGTATGTCAAAGAAATCCTGAAGAAATTTGGTTTCAATGATTCTAAGGGCTTTTCTACACCCGTCGTTACGCGTCATAGACTCAATCAGGATCCGGAAGGTATTTGTGTGGATGAGCATCTCTACAGGTCAATGATTGGTTCTCTCATGTATCTGACAGCCAGCCGTCCCGACATCATGTTTGGAGTCTGTCTATGTTCCCGATTCCAATGCAAGCCGAAAGAATCGCACTTACTAGCTGTGAAAAGGATTTTTCGATACTTGAGGTCCAATTCAAACAGAGGACTCTGGTATCCTAAAGACCCGTCCTTCGATCTTCGAGCCTTCTCAGATAGTGACTATGCTGGTTGTGAACTCAATCGTAAGTCGACAACGGGAGGAGCTCAGTTCTTGGGTAACCGGTTAGTTTCATGGCAATGCAAGAAGCAGACAACAGTGTCAGTCTCAACGGCTGAAGCGGAATACATTGCTGCCGCATCGTGCTGCTCTCAAGTGCTTTGGATTCAGAATCAGCTTCTGGATTACGGTTTGAACTTCATGGGTACCCCTATTCATATAGATAATACTGCTGCTGTTTCTATTGTTAAAAATCCTATTCAGCATTCTAAAACTAAGCACATAGAGATTAGATACCATTTCATTAGGGATTGTGCCGAGAAGAAGCTAGTCACTTTAGTCCATGTTAGCTCCGAGGACCAGTTAGCAGACCTATTCACAAAACCCTTTGATATGTCTAGGTTTAACTTTCTGGTTAGTGCAGTAGGCATGATAAACTATGACTAAGCTTTCTCCATTCTCTAGTATGTTAGTATCTTAACTTTATAGGTTTAGCTGCTTAGAAGTGTTATCTCTGATTTCTTTACTTACAAATTTTACATTTATCTATTTTCTTGACTTATTTTATCATTTGACCCTGATTTGACCTAAACTTTTTGTTTGTGGTTGTCTAGTGTCAATTTTGTCTGTCTTAAAAGATCAAAAAGATTTTTCTTGTTTACTTATGTTTTGTGACTGTCTGCCGTTCCTGCATTGTGGAAGATAAACCAAAAACATTAACAAAATTTATCAAAAATTAAAAATAGTGTTATTTCTGTCTTCAAATAAGTGTTTTTGAACTCAAGTCAACAAGACTTTTGAGGATTGGCAAAAACAATGAAAAATCAAACTTTTTGGTCTGTGGTCGGACAATATGTTAGGAACATGATATAATTCTGGTCTTGTCGATCTAACCATAGGATATGATCCAATCGATCGGTAATTCTATCATTTGATGTGTCGGTAGGCTCAACATACTGAGAAGTAAACAGCTCTCTGTGATTACACACTAATTTCACTGAGAAATGTGGACCACGGAAGTTTAAACAGTCGCATATTCTTTAAATTAGCCCGACTCAGTAGTCTTAGTAAGAAAACTCTAATCACACATCCTTTGTTTCTTCAGTATTAAGTTGACTTATTTCAAAACCGAGCACATCATCTGTCCAAATTCCTAAATGTATTATTAATACAAAGGACATTTGATGGCGCTCAATGAGACTCATCTGCTGAGGAAACTCTGACCTTGAGTTCTCATCCGCCATATAATAATGCTAAGACACATCTGCTGAGGAAACTCTGACCTTGTGTTCTTACGCATTCATTCCATCAAATAAAGTGAGAGGTCATCTGCTGAGGAAACTCTGACCTTGACGCTCTCACACCGCCAATCATCACTTTTTATAGTCATGAAAGAAGGGTTATCATGATTTCATGACTATATCCATGAAATAAGTCACTTAACACTAAAGAAAAGGGGGAAAGATTACTTTTAAATGTGTGATTGAATCTGAAAAGCTACTTGACGTTAGGTAGAATACTGTTAACTTCCAACCAAATAAGGACCCCACAAAATATTTCTCTGAATCGGACCAAAACATGATAAAATCACATCACATGAGAAAAGTTGAAAATTACCATGTTTGAGCTTAAGTGGATAACAATACCGACAATCTGACTTAGGTTACCTGATAGGAAAGGTGATTTGAATTATAAGTGTTATTGATCACGTAAATGATCGGTTTGATTCTAAACATGTCTGACCACGACCATTCAAAATATGTGAATTCTCTAAGCCAATGTGCTTAAATTTCCAAGTTTGGTGAAAAATTGACCAACTTGTACTATAACTAATCTAGGTATTGGTTTGAAATTTACCAACTTGAAAGAAAAATGAATTCTTGAGTTCGGGTGGAAAATTGACCCAATTCGGATAATTTTGGAAATTTTGAGTTTGGGTGGAATTTTGACCAATTAAAGTCAAAACTTAGGTACTAGGTGGGTCATCATCAAATTTGTTGAAATTAACATGTACTTGTCTTTTAATTCAAAATTTATCTTCCTGGTAGGTTACCGGTGGCAGGCATGCATTTCTGTTTTTAGTTTTGTAGCAAATTTGCAAGATTTAAAATTTTGGTAAACTTTAAGACTTAGAATTTTTCTTATGATTTACAAAATTCTGGTCTTAGCGAACTTGTTTATGCCTTAGCGAACTTCATCCTAGGGCAAGTCCGCTAAGACCAGTCAATAACATTGATCACAGGTTTGCCCTTAGCGAACTTGTTTGAAAGTCTTGTAAATTTTCTTTAAGTTTTTCATGAAGTCCGCTAAGAACAAAATATTCTTAGCGAACTTAATTTGTTAATATATATTCTCCTTTTGAGTGAGAAGTCCGCTAAGTTGAATTTATCCTTAGCGAACTTCTCCTGAAACTTTCTTATTTTTGGTTAAGTGTGTGATGAAGTACGCTAAGAAGGTTTTTGCCTTAGCGAACTTCTCCACTTTTATTTAAAGTCTTCTGAGGCTAAACTGTTCTTAGCGAACTTGTTTATGCCTTAGCGCATTTGTTTTTACTTTGAAAAATTTGTTGGTGTCTCAAGTTCATTTGGCCTTAGCGTACTTGGGTAAGCCTTAGCGAACTTCTTAACCTAGCGTACTTCATTTAGGCTTAGCGTACTTGTTATGCCTTAGCGAACTTCATGGGTTAGCGAACTTCATTAGGCTTAGCGTACTTGTCAATGGCCTTAGCGAACTTGTTTAACTTTCTCTTTAGCGTACTTGATAATTACCCTTAGCGAACTTGTTTGTCTGAGATTTTTTATCATGTTCGCTAAACCTAAGTGTATAAATAGGGCACTTAACTCTGTTTATTATTCACACTTTCAAAATTTCTCTCACCCGCTCACATCCACACGAACCGACTTCCATATCTCACTGTTCGATCGAAACTCTCTCGTATCTCTCAAATCTGTCACTCTCATCGCGATTAGGGTTGATTCACTCACTCTTCTCGCATATTCAGGTTTGATTTTGAGATTATGTGTGTTAATTTTGGTCTCGGTGACAGTGATTGAGCCGTAGGTTCGATGTTCTTAATTTTAGGGTTCTAATGTGTTACTTTTGTTGATTGTACAGATTTGAGTTACCTATTTCTTGTTCCTAATTACATTTGTGTCCAAGATTAAGGTATGTGAATCTAAACTCACAAGTTTCACTTTTTACTCTCAATAAAATTATGTACAGGGGTTTGTGTGATTGTATATAAAGTTGAAATCTCTTATGGTTCCTTTGAGATATTCATAACAGTTGGTTGTTGATATACACCTGTTAATCAGTTTAAACCCATTGCTTGTTTAGATTGACAAATTTGGATATTGTACTCCTCTGTTATTTGAATACTTGGGAATATTTGTTTTTAATTGTCATTTATTTGGAATTTTAGCTTAGCTTGATAGAACTCAAAGTGGCTACTTTCAACTCAGTTTAGTTAAGTCAAACCTGTTTGTGCTAGTGTGCCTGTGAGTTTACTTTTGGCTAATTAGAAGTTTCAAGCTGTTTTTATTTTATGATTGGATGGACTTCATGAATTCCACTTTGTGTTGAAATTATATTGTCTCCAATCATGTCATTGTTACTCTTTGCTGTTTATGTTTACATTGATGAGACTTAAACTAATCCTGAATATCTACTGATTATGGTTGATAAGCCTAGTCACACTTCAGCATGATAGATTATGTTTAAATTTCTCAATGTTATGTCTTTAAACTCTGGTTGCTTATAATGCTCTATGTTTTGTTTAAGATTTTGAAGTTTAACTTAACTTGTCTGATCTCATTAACAGAAACAGTTACTATTGTGATTGATCAAGATCATCACATCTCTTCATTGTGATCTTAGCAAACATTAGATCCTCAAAGAGGTATGTTGTTCTAAAATTCAAGCAATGTTGAGTCTAACTCAATCTTAGCTACACAGGGGCAATCTTTTACTTTATTTCAGTTAAATGAAGCCAACTTGATTTCTAAAGTTAATTTGCTTGATCCTAGCAGATTACTCACTGAGTCATTGAGAAATTTACTGCATCTTACATTAGATCATAGTCTACCTTAGATCTTCAGAAAGGTATGTGTTTTTCAATTCATGCACTCATGTTATTAATCAGGTAGTGAATCACTTTACTCTGTTTGTCTCTCTCTGTGTTAATTGACATCCAATTGAACCTAACACTGGTGGTTTAGACTGGTTATGATCTACATGGGTCTGTAACTGGTCAATAACTCAGGTGAAAGGATCTTGGATCAAGTTGACATTAAGTTAGATAAATTTTTGAAAGTCCTGACCTATCTAAGTTGACTTGATCATGTTTGTGACCAATGGTGAGCATATATGCATAGGATGTGATCTTTGACACCCATAGGGTTCATATGAACTGTTCTAGGCATTTAAGCTCTAAGTGAACACTTACTTGGTCATTTTGACTTTAATAAGTCAAACTTTGCATGAAACTATCCTTATGTGAGATATGTGAATGTTTTGTGATTGAATGTGTGTTTGATGACTTGGGCATGTGTTGTTAATCCAAATATACCTATGTTTGTGTGTTAGGATTGAACTTGACATATAGTGGCCTCATCTAACCTGTCAAACTTAAATAATCACATTTTTGTCCATAAATGATATCTTTTAGAAACTTGACCCATTAGGACCTCTTACTTGATCATTAGTGTGAATATGACTTTGTTGCATCTAGACAATCCTTGTTAATGTTGATATTTGATTTACCTTTTTCTTGATTTTCATCTCTAAGTATTGTGAATTTGCATTTGAATTCATTCTGTTCTTAGCATACTTGAATCTATTCCTTAGCGTACTTCTTGTTTTGCTTAGCGTACTTAATTTGCTATTAGCGAACTTGTGCCACTGCTTAGCGAACTTGTTTGAGTTCCTAGCGTACTTGTTCACCTCTTAGCGAACTTGTTGAGTTTAGCGGACTTGTTTGTACTGCTTAAAGGACTTGAGTCAATTTACTAAATGTTTATATTTCCAATTCACTAGGATTGCTCTAAATGTTTGACATGTCACTGTTTCACTTATTGCATGCATCTGATTGGTCTTTGATAGTTTGTCTTACATTTGAAGTGCTGTTTTAACAAAATTTGTTTCTTGTCTAAATCATAAGACTTCAATTAAAGGAGTTCACAAGTTCGGGTGGAACCAAGTCCCAATGTGACTTTCCCTGAACTGACTTGGCAGACTGGGATATCACAACTTCTAGATGTTGATCCCAGATTGCCAAGATCACCTTTGGTTGATGTCTCTGACTGCAGTTGAGACCAAGTTGTAGAATTTTACTTGAAATTCTCCTTGACTCTTCAACAAATCAGATTTTTGTTAACTCTATCTCATTTGGGTCACTTTTTCAATACTCATGCAAAATCATTCATTTAAGTCAATATTATTGGAGATTTAGATCTGGCTCCTTGTTTTCCAGATTTTCATTACACACTTGTTAATATTCAAGGTCACCTGGTGTTTATCATTGTTAACACAAATTCATGTTGTATCTATCCATTATGAGGCAAATGCACTGTGTGATTCATCTTTGTAACTTTGATATTCAAATGAAAAGCTCAGTCACTATCACGAGTCTAGTGTGACATGACATTCATTAAGTGTCAAATTGATATAATCCTGTTGATCTATATGTGCAGATGCCTCCCAGACAAGAGTTAACATATGGTAGATTACACAACGGAGTATGTGTTTTCAACAAATTCTGGGAAGATGCTGATGAGCAAGCTATTGACCTCATCTTGCAATCAACTTGGGCTACAGCAATGATCATCAACCCAACCATCTACAGGATCCATATTGAATCATTCTGGAATACAGCTCAATCTGTTGAACTTGATGATGGATCCAGTGTGATCAGAGCTAGTATTTTGAACACTGATGTGGAGATAACCGAGGAGAAAATCAGAACAACTCTGGGATTGCAGGATGCTGATATGCCTAAATCCTTTCCCAGGGATGAATGGCAAACTACCATCATGAACATGGGTTATTCTGGCGTGTTACTCCCTAACGTCAGCAACAAAATCAAGAAGACTCTATTTCCAGCTAACTGGAGGTTTTTGATCAATTTCTTCACTGCCGCTTTCTCTCACAGAAAGGCTGCTCCTGATGATTTCGTTGAAGAAACCGCATGTGCTCTGCACGGGTTTATCTCAGGACAGGGTTTCAATCTATCCCATCAACTTCTGAGATGGATGATTGCTAACTTACACCCAACTGGAAGGGCAGTAAAGTTCTTTTTGTACCCGAGGTTCATACAGGCTATCTTAGATAGATATTATCCTAATTTGCCGAAGCAAGGTGATGTGTTCAGAACAAGCTCAATGAACTCCGGTTCTTACAGCAAATTTCAGCAAGGTAAGTACCAAGGTGCTCCTGTACCTTTCTTTCCTGAAATGATTGCTCGTTTAGCTCCCGCTGATGCCGAAGGAGATGTCCACATGGGTGAAGCTGCAGTTGAAGCACAACCTGAACCTTCTGAAGTGGCTCAAGTTCACTCTACATTGGACTTGAATGCACCAGTTATACCAGATCCTGCTACTGCTACTGAAGACCTTGGGAATCTCCAGGGTGATAATGTTGATGCATCTGAGCATGCTGAACAGCTTGGTTCAGTGAATGTGTTATCTTCTGATGCTGAGAAAGGTGATGACACCGATGATGAAGAATCTAGCTCCTCAAGCTCAGATGACACTCCTGACCAAGCTGAAGCAATTCATCCAAGGAAAAGACAGAGGACTGGAGAATCTTCCAGGGCCTCTATGACACAACCATCATCGTCGGATGACAGCTATAAACCTTCAGAGGATGATTTTGATGAAGATGAGACTTCAGTGTCTCTTGATCAAGCAGATCTCTCATATGATCTACAAGATGAACCTGAAAGCCCTCCAAAGTCTCCTCCTACTTTTCTATCTAATCAGATGACAAGAACTGCTAATGAAGGCAATCAATCCTCTGAATTAATTACTATTAGAGCTAAGAGAAGCAAGTCCTGCACTGAAAAACTTCAAGTTAGAAGAAAGCCTGGCTCCTCTAATGAGTATGAAATTGTTGGTTCATCTGGAGCTCAACCTGAAACAACCTTAGCAACTACTTCTGTCTCTCCATCTCCTATGATTCAAACTGAAAGGATTGATTTGGATCTGAGACCTCTAGAAGTTATTGCAGAAACTGCTGTTGCCACCGTTGAAGCCACTGGTGCTGTCTCTTCAAGCCCGACAACTTCCGAATCTGAAAGAGTGTTGGAACTCCAAGCAGAAGTGTCAAATCTGCAGAGTCAGAATGACCATCTTAACTGTTCTCTGCAAGTGGCCAACCAGAAAATCTCTGAGCAGTCACATGTAATTGCTGAACAAGCTGCTGAGATCCAAAGGCTTAAGGAACTGCTGGCCAAATCAAATGAAGAAACCCAGCTCGGTGACAAACCAGACAGTGGTGATGCAGGTGATAAAGATACTGAGCTTCCAGAAGAACAGCTGTCAACTCATCAAGGAACTGATAGTGCTAATTTTCCATCTGGTAAAGAATCTAAAGGAGATCATGACTCCTCAAGTTCCTTAAACGACAGTGACTTTGATGTTGATGATACAGTAATTGAAGGAGATGAGCCTAGCATGACTGATGATGAAGAATCATTTGTGAATAGTCTACTTCGTGATGAGCCAGTTGATGAAATCCTGGACTCACTCAAGAAGCTGGCTCCATTGCCAGAGAACTTGAAGCTGCCAAGGTTTGCACCGGCACTCAAGGCCATTGAAGAATCATCCAGTTTGGAACCAGTAGAATCAGAGATAGATAACTCTCTTCAACTTGCAATCGTCCCTTCTGGTCAAGCTGCCACTCTTCCATCATCTGCTATTGTTCCTGTAAATGAAGGTGTCCGTAGATTTCACGTCGACTCGACCTTCTTGGACTTCTCCATGGCAGACTTTCGTGAGTATTATGCTGAAAAGTTATACACAAGAAGAAATTCATGTGGGATACTCATTGAAACCATTGAAGATGATAGTGGAGCAACCTATGAAGAGCATCCTTACACGGTAGATTTCAGTGATGTGGAAGATATGAATGAGCTGGAACAAAGACTAAATGTTCTAGTTAATCAAGCTAACCCACTGAACTACATTGATTTGGATTTGATTGAAAGTGAAGATGAAGAAGAAGAACTTCCTATTCCTACTCCAATTCAAGTCAAAATGGAGGTAGATGATGGAGTGTTTGTGAATGTCTCTCTGCAAACTGGTGTGCCAACTGATGAAACTCCTGCTCTTGATTCTTCTCCACATGTTACCGGTTCTATTCCTGAAGATGCTGAAATTATCAATCTTGAAGAAGCTGCTACTCCAACCATTTCTCAAGTTAATCCTGATGTTTCTACCGATCAAGCTCCAAATGTTCAGATCCATTTAGCTCCTTTCCATCCTTCCTTCCTTCCTATTTTTCCTGATGAAAATGTGACTACGGTAACTCAGGAACCTGCTGTCTCTGAACAACCTGGTCCCTCAGCCACAGACAAAGGAAAAAGGATTCTTACACAAGAAGAAGTCGAAGCCGAAGAGTTAAGAAAGGAAGCTGAAAGAGACCGATCACGTAGAGCTCTTATTGCAGAAACACTTGATGAAGAAAATAGATTGGTCAGAGAAAGAGAGCAAGCTTTGAAGAGGTATGAATCAGATCATCCTCCAGCTGTTGTTTATGGAAAGGGTTCAAATTCGTTACCTGAAAAATCTGCACCATCCAAGGACGATGAGCCAACCATCCGCATCGTCACTAATCTTGAAGGAACAGACGTTGATGTGGATGATGTGTCAGAAACTGCTCAGATGGTGAGGTCTCTTATGAAAGACAGGATTCCTCTGGAATATCTTCTTAGACTTACCGATCTTGAGCTAACTAAGTTGTATACTGACGAGGAGAGATTGAATTCTAATCTCCCTCGTGTTGATGAAGCTGAGAAGATTCCTGAATCATTGGTTGATCCTCTGTCAGATCCATTTGCTGATTCTGACAAAACATTTGACTTTGCACCGATCCGAGATCGTCTTTCTGACCTTGTGCTTGATATGGGTAAATCATTTATCCCTGATGATCCTGCTGAAGATCTACCTGATCCAGACTCTGTTGAATACATCATTGCTACCACTAACAGAATGTCTTTTGAAGACCTCCGAAACTATCTCAGATTTAAAAATGTTGAGAGGAAGTCTTGGATTCGCAAGAGGACCAAAGGCCTCCGTGAGTTCGTGACTGAGTATAGGAAGACTGAGAGGTTAGCAAAGTTGGAGCAGATCAGACTGAAGGAACAGGAGAGAGCTGAAGCAGCCAACAGGAATAAAAATCCACCCATTTATGATGACTGGGTGAGAATGGCTCCGAATTCTAAGGCGATGTTGAGATTCACTGCCAAGAACTTGAGGAAGATGCCAGCCAACCCCAATGTTAATCATGGAATGAAGATTCTGGGTTGGAAATATGATGAAGCCTTCGATGCTTTTATTGTGAAGAGACGGAATGGATACGTTCAATTCTTTGCTGACTTCAAAGCTCTTACAAGCCTCTTCTCATGGGAATTGAAGCAGCTCAAATACCTGGACTTGGTGAATCATACGAAACACAGTAAAGGTATTAGAGCTGAACATCTGATCAAATCAGCCTATGATGACAAAAGGTTCAATCTGAATCCTGAAGAAGAAAGAAGAGCTCAGATAGCCGAAGAAAAGAAGCGACTCCGTGCACCACATAAAGGAATCTTCAAGAACATCGGTGATAAAATCAATGTCAAATGGATCCCAGGGAATCAGAAGAAATTCCCAATAATCAGCTGGTATTACAACGGGATGACACATGAGTTGGTGATCGAAAGGGAAGGTGCTGAGTCTATCAGATTATTTGCTGCCATTGAGTTAAGAATGCTGTCAAGATCATACATCAAGCTCATCTATTACCAGAAGATGCGGACCATCCCTACTCAGCTTAGACTATACGAATGCTACGATGCTAACTACTTCTTGATGTTTCTGAACTGGTGGTGCAATCAGCTTGCTGGTATTGGTAGGTTCAAGCTTGACGAAGAGATGTTGAGGACTGCAAACTGCTGGTTGATGGAAGAAAATGGTTCAAGTGTGGTTCTTGACAAGGCAAAGAGGTTAGTCGAGCTAAACAACTACAATGACCTGAAGAAACTGGTATGGCAAGACCTCTGGAGGCTGTATGATCTGGGAATTCATGTCCTTTCAGACAGTCACAGAGAAGCTGCTAGAGAAAACTTGGAGGTTCCTGCTCAAGTTAGTCGGTCAAGATGGTTGAAGCTCGAGAGGTTTGCATTGCCAACATGGGTGGAAATTGTTAGAGCTTATTTATGTTGGCAACACAAACTATTTATCTTTTTGATGTTTATTTGTAATTTTACTTTGGTTTGTACTTAACTTTGATTATGTACTTTGTTATCTTTGATTATGTTTATATATGATGTTTTTGACTAAGTGTTAGCGTACTTGTATTTCTCCTTAGCGAACTTCTTGTATATTGAACTTAGCGGACTTGATTAACTCTTAGCGAACTTGTCATTGTACTTAGCGTACTTGTTTGTTAATTGTCCTAGCGAACTTGTTTTGCTCCTAGCGAACTTGATTTGTTCCTAGCGAACTTAAACTGTTCCTAGCGTACTTAAGTTGTGCTTAGCGTACTTGTTAGCGGACTTGTTTGTGTCTAGCGAACTTGTTAGCGAACTTGACAATACTTAGCGTACTTCTTAGCGAACTTCACAAGTTCTAGCGAACTTGTTTAATTCTTAGCGTACTTCTTTATATGCTTAGCGTACTTGTTATTCTGTTAGAATATTTTGCTGAATTCTAGGCAATGATTGGTTTGTGTCAAACATTCTATTTGTCCCAGGCTCTCTTGTAGTATAAATACTAAAGTGAAAACCCTAAAACGTGTTCCTCCTGGTTATTTCTACAAGAGAGCCTTTGTGTGTGTGTTCTTGGTGTATTTAGTGCGTGTTTTTGAGTTTCAGAGATCTATGGGGTGAAATCAACCAAGATTGATCATCACACTTGTTTTCCGCACCTGTGTGATGAATCGAATGAGAGCATTGTGCTCAAATCAGGTCCTAACAGTTCAGGGACTCATATGGAGAAGAAATGTAAACGTTAGACTACAATTTGAAGGAAATGAAACTATTGGTAGCCGTTGCATATTTTGCCAAACCATAGGGACGCAAACCGTAATTAACTCTACTTTATATTAGATAACGTATTATATAGAAAATCTCTTGCAGGTGTCTACTTAAGGTGCTTAGAGAAAGCAGAAGCTCTTGAAGTGCTTGAAGATGTTCACGCCGGAGATTGTGGGAATCACACTGGGGGCAAAGCACTCTTCTCCATGATTCTCAGATTTGGCTACTATTGGCCTACAATGAAGAAGGATGCCATGAGCTTCTCACAAAAATGTGATGCCTGCCAAAGGCACGGCAATATTCTGCATCAACCAGCCAAGCATCTACACCCTATAGTATCCCCATGGTCGTTCATGAAGTGGGGCATGGATATTGTAGGCAAGCTACCCAAGGCTCCTGGAGGAAAAGTATTTATGCTTGCAATGACAGACTGTTTCTCCAAATAGATTGAAGCAGAAACCTATGTGCAAGTAAGAGAGAAAGAAGTGATATTCTTCATCAAGAGAAACATTATTACCAGATTTGGGATTTCGGCAGAAATCATACGCGACAACGGCTCCCAGTTTATCGGCAAAAGAACAAAAAAAAATTGTGCTAGTTAGGGAATAATAATGATCACTTCAACACCTGTCCATCCACAAGCTAATGGGCAGGCGGAATCCAGCAATAAGATCATCATCAATAACCATAAGAAGAAGTTGGGCTCCAAGAAAGGTAAATGGGCTGAGGAGCTGCCTTTTGTTCTTTAGGCAGATAGGACAACACCTAAGAATGCTACTGGTCAAACTCCATTCTCATTAGTGTTTGGAGTTGAGGTCGTGATCCCCACGGAAATGGTGTTACCTACAGCCAGGATTAGCTGTCAGGATCCTGAAACCAACAGCCAGACCTTACTTCAGGATCTTGAAACAGTCGACGAGCTCAGGGATATGGTGAGAATCCGGATGACATTCTATCAACAGAGGGTGGCGAAATCTTATAACAGGAATACCAGGTTGAGAAGATTTCAAGTAGGGGACTTAGTGTTGAGAAAATCGTTTCAGAACACTACCGATCCAGCCGACGGGAAGTTGGCACCCAAGTGGGAAGGCCCGTATTTGATAGACTCTGAAGAAGGAAAAGGGGCATATCGCTTGTTAAACATGGAAGGAGAACCCCTACCAAGAGCCTGGAATGCCATACATCTCAAAGCTTATTTCATGTAGGAATCCCACTGGAATCCTAATGGAATCCTAAGGATTCTTACTACTCAAATATTACAAGGTACGTATACTAGTCCAATTTCGATCCTAATCCTATTATTTTTATCACATGATACTGACTTAAGCATCAGAGTGGTGTTAGGTGTTAGCTAAGCTAACACCCACCCCTCACCAAGTGTTGAGTGTTTTGCAGATTTCGAGAAACCTAAATATTTTGGGCATATCCCCAGTTAGAGGTTGGCCACCTCTCCTACGATTAAGGTATACTGAATACCTTCTAAGGTTTGAGAGGCTGACTCCTCTCCTAAGTTTGGGTAATCGCCAGTAGCGTACGACCCTCGCCAGGAGCACACATTCTCCACCAGTATGCTCAAGATGGCCGGACCAGTCCATCCTAGGGGTGGCTGACAATCTTGTCATTGTAGGCTGCTGGGCGGATTCTCAAGGTTTATAACACTAGTGTGTTATCTAAGGTTTTGACATATTCGTGTCACTTACGAATGGGCTTGACCCCAGTTTTGGCTTAGTTCCAAGTTTATCGGGCTTGACCCTAGTTTTGGCTTAGTCCCAAGTTTATCGGGCTTGACCCCAGTTTTGGCTTACTCCCAAGAACCCCGGGTTTATCCCCAGCTTATTTCTAAATTTGCCATCTTGTTCCCAGAAGGATTTGCTTCGGCCGAAGGCCAAGAAGCTTCTTAGATTTGTTTCAGGTTCCCGAGGAAGTTGAGATAATTCCAAGAAAAATGTTCTTAGGATTCCTACCGGAATCCTGAATAAGATGAAAGAAGAAATGGCAGTTTGAATTGAGGAGTCGACTAATGTAAAATGAAGGTCAGGTAACTTAAGTTTTTATTATTTTGGAACATAACGTATTCAATTGTTCAAATCTCAAACTATTTCCCAATATACAAGTCTTTTTTGAGATTCCTAATAAATTTTATAATTGATCCTATCTACAAGATTTCAATGCAAAACACAGCTTGAGAAGCCAAAAGATAATTATATTAACATACGAAAAGGGTTCTGAGCTTCCCAAGTTTCGTCCTGTAAACCTCAGGATCCCTCCGCTCAAGAAGCTCAGAGGTCAAAAGTTTGTTTTTTAGGAATCCTGGTTTCGTCTTGTAAACACAAAATCCCTCCACCAGGATCCCTATCATTGTTTGTTGTTTGTTACTTGTTTCTTACAGGAACCACAAAGACAATGTTTCAACAAAAAAAAAACCATCAAACTAAAAAAGTAGGCTCAGATCGTTGCATTATCTTCATCACCCACTACCTTCCCTTCTTCCACCAGCTTCTCCATGTCCTCCAGCTTCTTGCCCTCTCCCAGCTCCAGCACATAAGCCCTTTTCATCACCACCGGAGAATCCGGAATCGTCTTCGAGGAGCCACCATTGTTGCCATCCTTTCCTACTCCGGCCACATCACCGTCTCCTCCTCCCAACGATTCCAAGACTAGCCTCCAGCTTGCGACATCCCAGCCGGGCAAATGAAAACCGGCCTCTTCAGCCTCAGCTGCCATCTGGATCTTGCAGTCCAGGACGCTCCAGGTAGCTGAGAGTTGGCCTATTTCAGCATCGGAGGGCATTTTGGCTTCCAGGGCCAGGCGCTGTTCGGTGAGCTTATGCTCATAAAATAGGGTCTTACCCTTGGCCGTGTCGGCTTAGCCTTAATCTTCTCGTTTGCCCTGGCCAGCTTCTTCTCCATGTCCATGGCTTCGGTGCTCAACTTCTCAATACCCTACACAAACAGGAATCCTGGTCAGTAGCTGCAACAGGTATGAAACTAACAAAAACTTTGTTTGAGCTTCTTACCAGGTTTATCATGGTATACATCGAGAGGATCTTGTTGCTGACCTCAGAGGGAGCATGATCTTCGAAGGTTTCCAGGTACACGGGAGCCACGGAGAAAGATCTTGGAAGCCAGGGCCTTTGGCCGGCTGACAGGCGGCTTGCAGGTGGTGGGCTGTTCTAGCTGCTCCTTTTTTACCTTGAGCAGATTGTCAAGATCCTTCAGGGAGAACGAAGAGCTAGACTTGGGGGCTACGAAGAAAGACATACTATTAACATTCAGGATGCTTGAATAAATACACAGTTCAGGATCCTATAAGAACTTACCAGACATGGCGGGAGTGTGATTGGCGGAGTAGCTGTGTTCACTGGCAATTGCTTCAAGGACTAGGGCTCTTTCGCTGGCAGGAATCTTGTAGAGTACTTCGAGCTTCTTAAAATCCGGTGCTTCTTGACGAGATTCTCAATCTTCGGCCCTGCAAAAAGAAAACAACAGAAAAGTCAAATGTATATTCAAAATCCAGTAACAACAAAAGAAATTGACATCCTACCCTTCTCAACCCACTTCAACGGCAACTCCGTACCCCCAGGAATCGAATCTCGCTTGACGAAGAAGAAACGCTTCTTCCAATCATGGTCATTGTGGGAAGCTCGGGGAATTAACTAAGAGGTGGAGGTGCAAGCCTTCAAAACGAACCGACTGCAACCATGGGTTTTGAGCTGGTATGCTTCACAAATCTCAAGAATCCCAATGTCGAGATCCCTGGTTTGGTTCAACTGGTCAAGGGAATACAAAATTCTCCAAACCATAGGCATGTTTTGGGAGTAGGAGAGTCGGGTGATCTTGAAGAATTGGGTGATGAGTTCCGGAAAGGGAATGTCATTCCGAGCAAGAAGGGGTAATACATAAAGCAAACCCAGGTGGTGGAGATGAAGTCAGACTTAGTATGGGGATCAAAAGGTCGGAAAACGGTTCCCGACGGAAAGATGGCGGAATTCTTCAAGTCGTGAATATCGCCGCCGTCGAAAGTGCAGGTTTCATCCTCGCCAGGGACAACATATCCCTGATCGTGGAAGTCCTCGACTACCGGAGAGCTTAGCGAAGAAGAAGATCGGGTATTTTTCTTGGCCATGGCCGAAAAATCAGAAGAAAACGGAGAAGAGGAAGGAGGGCTGACCTGGAAAATCGGAGAAGCTCGAAAGGTTTTTGAGAAGAAGACGGTGAAAATATTAAATTATGGTCTCCTATTTAAAGAAAAAGTGAAGATAAACATCACATCGCTTGGACGCCGAGAAATCAGTCACATCCCAACCATAATTACCGTGTTAACACCGTGAAAAAGGGATCTTTTTTAATTTTAACAGCTGTCGAGCTTATCCACATCTGTTGAAATTCAAGGGGCAATTGTTGAGGGTATATTTTCAGGATGCTCGCAAGAAGCTCACATAGTTCAGAAATCCTATTACCGTCTGGGAATCCCACTCGTTCAGGTTCTGATTTGTTTTATTCGACTAACCCTTATAATTACCACATGTTTATTTGACCAGGTACCGTTAAAGTCATCAACTACCTCCGAGATTCAAGTTCCAGCTGAATGAGATCGTGGACCAAGTGGACGAAGATGGCTCTAACGGTTATATTAGTTGGACGATAGGATCCCAGGAATCCCGGATAGTTTGTTATTATTGTAATCCTTATATAATCGAGGAATCGATCGACTTAGGCACACACAACTCGTTCACACTTTAGCTCGATCGATCAAACCTCCAAAAAACTTGTAATTCTTTATTTCGTATCAATAAAGTTGCTAGGCTGCAGGCTCTTCAGGCCGGCTCCCGAGGTTTTTTTTGCTAGGATTCCTAGAGGTAACTCGAAGGTTCCTGGATTTTTCCCTCGTTACATCCTTGTGTTCAAATTTACATTTCGAGCATATTGACAAGCACACTACCTCACATTATAAGTTTATAATACGAGATTTCTTTGTGAATTTTTGACCAAAACAATATCCATAATTAAAATTATCATAATAATAACAATCATTCTGAAACTGAAATTCATTTGAGCTTTCAGAATAAAATCCTTTTGAATCTTCAAAAGATTTGCGTGAAAAAGTAGATTGTTTCTTACCCTTTTTCCCACCCTATAGTTTTTTTTTTATTGAAACTACATCGAGAATCTTCCTTATTAAAGAATACATGAGCAACAAGTTTTGGATCCACACAAGCAAGTGGAAAACAATTCATCAGAATAGAGTTTATCCAAACCCTTCAATTGATACATGTGGTATTTCACAATTTTTATCAAAGGGTTTGGACTTTTGGGTCTCATTGTCATGCTTTCTCAGAAGATTTAGAAGCAACCTTTTTAGACTTGGGTAAATCTATCTTGGATTTCCCGTTCTCAGATTTTTTAGTCTCAAATCCCGTACCAGCCTTTTTATGACTAGTTTGTTTTGAAGATTGAGCCTGAAAACTTGAAGGCCTCTGATTCTTTGAAATTTTTGAAAATTCTGCTTAAACTTCTTGAACACTTTTCTGTTCGTAAAAAAGTGATTCATAGATACCAATATGAGATAAAATTTGGTCAGTTATTACAATTTTCTCTTGTTCAGACGGAATTGAACTTGAAAGAAAATAGGCAATTTTCTAGATTCAGTTTGATTCTTATCATTTAACCTAGTTTTCTCAGCAAGCAACTCAGCATTGAGTTCTTGATGTTTGAATTCCTTATCAGCAAGTTCTAGGCCAAGTCTTTTGAAATTATCACAAGTTTTTTTTAAGGTCATCATAATCCTTTTCTATAATATCATAGTTGGAACAAGATGAGGAAACTACCTTTTGTATGTCAGCCATCAATGCATAATATCCTTCATTAGATTCCTCGCTCACACTTACGTTAGATTAAGTATCAGTCAAGCATTCATCAACCTATACGGTTTTAGCAATAAAAGCATTCTGATTAGTGAACGTTTAACTCCAGTCATAACCTTCATCTAGTTGCGAAACAAGAGCTTTTTGTATTAAAAACCACAGAGAGATTACACACTCAAAACACACAGTAATTTTCCAAGAAGTTCTTAAACTAAACAAGAAACAAGCTATTTATACTAGACTCGATTATCACGAAGTGGACATGTCATGAACTGCCACTTCGTGTCAGTTCATGAACTGCCACTTCGTGTCAGTTCATGTATCAGTTCGTGTACAGCTTTCGAACAGCTCAGTTTTGTTTCTGATACTTCACACGACGATCCAGATAATGCTCTAACAAACTCCCCCTCAACATGTGCAGTATCTGTTTCACCACATAGTGTAGTATCTTCAACCAAACTACCTCTCAACTTGATGGTTAGTCTGATCTTGAATACTTGACATTGTAGCGCGTGTTATCTCTTTATCAACAGCTTCATAAGACTTGAAGTTGTAACATTCTCCTTTCACTTTAGAACCTGGCCAACATAAATAATCTTGGCGACGATTCTTCGAGACTCCAATATATATTGATTTTAAAATTTGATTAGTATCCCGTGTTGATCAATCAAAAATAAATAAGAAACAAAATATATTTGATTTTTTAAAACATTATATCAAAACACACCTAAAATCTTTTTTATATTTTCTGATATGAAAAGTAAATGCAAAACAAAATCAGACACTATTTTTGTCTTCTGTGAGAAAGATCGCGACTTGGGATCATATTGGTCATAACGTGCCGAACTGCATTTCAATTTCAATTACTTTAACACATAAGCCATGTCGATTGAAGATATATTTGTCCAACTTTTAACTCAGGCAGAATCATACTCATAACATATGGATATGTTAAGGTATTGATTAGATTTGCTTTGACCAGTGTACCCCACACTATCAGACATACTCAGATATGCTTTTGTATCACAGTTTGTGTTTTAACACATAATGTATGTATTTATGATATAGTCAACTGCGTTCTATGCAAAAAGAAATAAGAACGTTAAATCATCTACCGTAAGGTCGATCTTTCAATACGCAGATAAGGCCTCGTATTTAAGAAAAATAAGAAAATAAAAACAAGTTGAACTTCTATAATTCAACAGCAATTAGGTCGGTCTTATGGACATGCATAGAAAGTCCGATGAATTATACGAAACACCAAATAAAATAAAGAAGAACCTTAAATGAACAACTATCGGGTCGATACTCCCATATACACAGAGACAGTCCGATCATTTAAGAAAATAAAGAAAATCAAACAAGTTTAAATCTTTGCAAAATGAACACATGTTTACACAGTGACTTCTCATTTTTTATTTTCACATATCTTTTTCTTGATATCTTGAAATATGCATCAAGATGTTGTCCACTAGGTCAAGTATCAGATTTAGTGTATATCACATCTGTATACTTTCTGATTTGCCGAGCCTACCTAGCACATCGAACAATGATCTTTTGGCCTTTTCACTTACTTTATCCATGAGTCAGATGATATGTGCTACATTATTCATATTTTTATATCAAATATTTCTCACATTTCGGGTTATATCTGACTGACTATTATCAAAACGGTATGATATTGTTTCCTTTTTAGTTTTTCAGTGTAATCCATGTGAAAATCACAAAAGAGGTCAGAAACGCTTAAAGTTGAAGAAAATATGAAAACTTCCTGATTTTGTGCCAAGAACCATGCTAAAACCTTGCAAAATGGATATAATGCCCTCATACGACCTTCTCTCGAGTCAAGACAAGTGGTAACCCCGAACCTCAACCACACCCTGGAGTGCAACTGCTAGAAGACGGTGGTCTGCTCAACAACCGCATCAAACTTAGTAGGGGCATATCTTGAGCTAGGAAATGAGTTACGGGGTCCTTAAATAGTGAATTTCGAGTATCTCAACGAGAGGGAGAAGATTTCGGGGTCAAACATGATTAAGTTTAACACGCCCCATTCCAAGTATGGCACGGGTCGTGCCAAACTTAAAAATTAGTCTGAAAGCCTTCTAACACGACACGCCCCGTGCCTCTGAATCGAGTCTGTACCAAATGACCCATGCCTACCCAAGCACGCCCCATGCCCTTGACCACCTTGCAGAACGGCAGAAGTCTCTGACATAGCACGCCCCATGTTCTGTGAAGCATGCCCCGTGGCACTCTGACACAACACGCCTCGTGTCTAACTTGGGACGGGTCGTGCCCACTCTGACTGGTCTATAAATAGGAGAAGCCATCTTCATTTCTTCTTGCTCATCTCCTCCCTCCTTTCTCTAGTGTAGTTTTTGTTTTTTCTCTTGAGCCATTTGGCAATTTTATGTTTTGTAAGTCAAGTTTATAAGAAATATAACTTAAATAGATTTTGCAAAGTATTTGTCTATGAATCTTTCTTTTTCTCTTAAGAAAATCTTTAAAGCCATGTTTGGCTAAACTCTTATACTTACTTGGGAAGTAACAAACCTTTGGTGGGTTGGTCAATGGCTTTATAAGCTTGTTTAAGGTGTTTCTAATGATTTTGTGAAAACCCTTTTTTATTGAAAGTGTATTATTGATTTTATGAACCAAACGTGCACTACGTATCAAAGACCATTTGGGGAGTAGAAATCCAAAAGGCCGGACCTGTGACACCCGGTCGGGGGACGATGCATGATCCGAAAGGTGACTCGCGCCCCATGCTACATGATACGTTCGAGGTCCTTATATCTATGTAAGAAACCTCGGCTAAACACGCAAGTGCGGGCTGAAAGTATTTGGTTGGGAAAGGGGGTTGGTAATATTTTGTCACTTCACGGATGCCGAGATGGTACGTGTTTGTGAACTTGCATCTGGTTACGCCGGACGTGCATGCACGAGAGCGGTGCATGGAAGAAACGGACCTTAGTCCCTTAAAAATATAATTTTCATAATAAAATAATCTGGCATGCACAATTATTCCCCTGCTGGTTCATGACGGCGTGTCGAGTACGGTAGTTCGGCCGGTTTGAGGGACCCTGTAACTAAGTGGCATCACACCACTTCATTTGTTCGCTAGCATCACCTTCACTCGGCATTCGTACTCCTCATAGACGATTAGCAGTTGGATGGTGAACCAGCCTAAGATTCCGAAAGGTGGTTGGTCTTCTGCTAGTGAAAAATCTTAAGGAAGATTATAAATGTATGTTCAACCTTCCCTAACCATTGGTAAGGTCTCCCAAGTAATAATAACTTCGATTTACAAAACTAAAAACACCATCTTTTTGTTATCATTATCTTCTTTTCTTCTTTTCTTCTTTTCTTCTTTTTATTATAGTCTACTTAAACATTTTCTTACTAAATAGATTTGGTTAGACGTTAACAAAGATAAAGTATTAAAATCCCCACTTTCCAGTGTGTCATTGATCGACCCCGATTCAACTTACCACTACTATACTGCTCCACGATGGGTGCACTTGCCCGTGATGTAGTGAAATAATAGTTGTCACTAAATCATGTTTTATAAATTTAAAAGCTTCAAATACTAAAAAGGTGTCTCAAAATAAAATTATATTTTATATATACACCACAGCACACCAAGCTTTTTGGCGCAGTTTCCTGGGACACAAACGAGGATTTGAGAAAAATCCGAGTTAACGGCCTAACTTTTTATTTTCTTAAAACTTTTTTTTTTATTTTTTATTTTTTATTTTTATTTTTCTTTGCTTTAGACTTCTTATTTTCTTTTAACCTTTTTATTTATATTTTTATTTTTCTTCTTCAAACCTTGTTTATTTCTCTGAGAAATATTTCAAGGATGGATCAATATCCGGAGGAATACTTCGGTTATAATGATGGTTGGCCCCAATCTGTGTGGTGCAGAATCTGCCGCAGTCCCCATTACTCTCGGGACTGTTACATATTAGTGAGAACGCCTGCGTTCCTACGAGTAAATGATACACCACCAGAGGAAGGTCCAAGTCATTTTTCGCATTCTTCTCCACCACTACAACCGACCGAACACAACTCATATTCTCCTAGATGTGTCCTTTTCCATGGCGAGTGTTTCATCTATGAACAAGAAAACATAAGAATGCCGGTTGTGGAGGATGATTTTCCACCTTCAATTTCTAAGTGTATACATGGTTTCACTTTCTTTTGTTTACGGTGTAGTGAAAATCATTATAGGGATGAACATCCCAAAAAATTAAAAATAACTACCCACCATATACAATAGAAACACCTTTTTCCCCTCCTAAAAGTGACCTTGAAGAAACAACATTGTTAGAGCATATTCATATGCTACATTATGTCTCATGTATTGTATCTATGTGAGAGCATGAGTATGTGAGTCTTAGAGACAGCGTACCATGGTCCGTACGAGTTGGTACGGAACCAACGTACCAATGGTATGTTGGATGGTACGCTGGGCAGTTTGAGTCACCTATAAATAGGTTGACATGTTTTAGCATGTTAGAGCTGCTGGTCATTTCATCTACACTAAGTGTGTGTTTCTAAGTGTGTTCTAGAGAGAGAAACCAAAGCCTTGTAATTGTTTTTTTGGTGAATCAATAAAACAAAGCTTATTTACATTCTCGTGCACTAGATTGATCGGTTCATCCAGTAATAAGATCCCTCCGTGGTATTACAAGTGGTATCAGAGCATATCCAGGTTACTCTGCTGGTTTAAATTGATCAAAATTGGGTTTTTCTAGTGAGAGAAGTGGGTTTCATTGATTTTTCTTCAATTCTTCTTAATTCCGAGTGTTTCCAAGGTCAAAAATGATTTCTGAACGTTCCTAGAGTGTTTTCGCATCTCAGTGTTCCAAATTTCAGTCTCAAAAGTCGAAAATTCGTTTGATCTCAGCTGGTACGCTGCTGGTATGGCAGAAGAACACTTTGGTACGTTGCTGGTACGCACGACAATCTCCTTCGTGGTTCTGGTACACTAGATTTGGTCTGTAAGGCAATTTTCTTAGGTGGTCCGTGGCGGTTACTCACTGGTACGCTGGCAGTTACGACGTTCCAAATTGGTACGCTGCTTGATCTGGTATGCTTAGATTTCTGGCTGGATTTTGGTACATTGGATTTTTGGTACGCTGGTGGTACGTTGCACTATGTTGGTACGGAAGTCGTTGGTTTGGTACGCTGAGACTAGCTTTGGTACGCTGGCAGAAAAGTGGTGCTCACTAAAACTGACGTAATTTGAAAACCGTTAAGAGTTACGGGAGATAATACCAGCCAAAACGTTTGTCTCGATGAGATCTATACTTTTACCAGCCTAAAGGACAGTACCCTCTGGTTTGACCCCCAAAATCCACTTGGAAGACCTCTATTTTTGAGTTTGAAGTTTTGATATCCAATTTCACAATTTTCAAAATATATGCAATTGATGCATTTATTGCGAGTCATAGTCAGAATGTGCCGAAGTTGATAAATCTTGAAGATTATCATGGTTGGGCAACAAATTTTAGAGCATACATTGTTGATTTGGATAAAAGGTTGTGGTTACCGATTTCAAATGGATATCAGTATCCAACTTTTGGTGGTAATTGTAAGATGAGATGGAATTTTTTCACTTGAAGTAAGGGAATCATATGATCAAAATGAAAAGGCTATTGCACTTCTTCTGTTAGCTTTGCCTCTAACTTTTAAAAGTCAAGTCAGGGATTGTCAAACAGCAAAGCTAATATGGGATTTTGTAAAGAAACAGTGCGAGGAACATATGTCTACAATTTCTCATAAAACAGTTGATCAAGAGTTGAAGTTTAAAGGTAAAATTGAAAAATTAGAGAAGAAAGAAGCAAAGTTATTTGAAGAAAATAGTATTCTGAGAAAAGAATTGGAGGAATGGAAAAATAAAATTCATGATGGTTACGAAGCAAAACTTCAACAGAGTGCATCTTCCTCTTGTACAACGTGTACCGATTTTGTTAAAATTAAGGAAGATTGGTTGAAAGAAAAAGAAGTGTTAATTGAAGAATGCAATAAAGCTAAAGTTCATGGAAAGGAAGTTGTTGAAAATTTTGATGCTTTATTTGCAAAATGTTATCCTCTTCAACAAAAATATGAAAATGTTAATTAAATTGTTGTCGAAGTTGCTGATAGAGTAATTCAACTTCAAGAAGAACTCACAAAGTTGCGTGACAAAAATGGTGAGGTTCAAAGTCAAAATGACATTGTGAAACAAGATGTTGCCTCTTATAAGAAACAGGTAGAGAAGGTTACTGCAGATGTTCTTGCTGGATGTGATAGAATGTATAGTCAAAAGCTTAAGTATAACGAGTTATTTGAGAAATTTATTGCTTCTCAGAGAGACTTACTGGAAGCTAATACAAAGATTTCTGAGATAAAAATTGAAATGCTTGACTTGCAAAGACAACTTGAGAATTGCAATACATCAAGTGTGTTTCAGAATTATTTGTATTATCTGGAACGAGATGGCAAACCAAGCAAGGATGTTAATAATCATGAAGTTCCTTCTCAAGTGGTTGATCTAAAAACGTCATCTAATGATGATTCAACCAAGAAGTTGCAAGATTATCCTGAAGGAGATGGTGTTAAGTCAGAAAAAACAAAGAAGTCAAAATCTAAGAAGAATAAAAAGGAGGTTGATTACAGCAATGGATTAAAGTTTGATTCAAAGTCTACATTTCTTGAAAAAGAAAATATGTTTAATGGAAATCCAGGAAAAGTGAAAGTGCCAAAGTTTTCAGAGATTGTGATAGATGATTCGTTGATTTCCGAGAAGAATGCTTTGAAAGGAATCAAGTCTGAATTTACAAAGCTTGCCAAACAAGGTCATGAAATACCGAATTTCAAGCAGAAGAATGGTGGTTTAGGATTTGATGGAAAAGAAATGCAAATTCAAGATTTCGACAAGAAGGAATTCAAAACTAAGCAGAAAAAGAAACAGAAGGTGTTTTCAGACAAGAAGTCTCAATTTTGGAAGCAGAAAGTGTCTTCACCATCTGCATATGAAAAGGTTTCTTCTGAAGAGTCTTCTTGCATATCTGATGCAACATCACAAGGTGGTAAAAATTCAGATTCATTTCATTCTGCTAAATCGAACAGGTTTTATCATCAAGATAAATTCTTTGGTTATGGAGATGATTTTTGTTTTTATGATTCTCCAAAATGTTTTTCCAAAATTTCAGAAACCAAAGAAATCTAAACCTGTCTTTTCAAAAGTGTATGATAAATGTTTGACTGATCAGTTTGCAAAACCAATTTCATTCAATTCAACTGGTAGTCGACTTTGTTATGTTTTTCGTCAGAAGGGTCATTATGCAAATAATTGTCCTACGACAACTAAACATTCATCATCAAATGCCAAACATACAATGTATGTTGATCCTGATGGCATTATTTTTGGTGAACCAATACCCAACACTAACCTTTTCTGGAAAAAGAAACTTACTTCAGAAAAGTTGGGTAGTAGTTCTGATTGTCACTCATCAGTTGACAATGGTTCACCAGAAAGTTTAAAACCAAAACAAGAATGGAGACCAAAAGTTGTCTCCACAGCCAACACATATTTTTTTGAAGACACTGGACGACCTATAATCGTTATGGATGAGGGTCGGGGTTTTAAGAACTTATTATTTTCCAGTTTTTGCAGGTATTTCAAGAAGACCTGATAGTAATCGAGAGATTGTTGACAGTGGAATACTTGTGGTTGATTTAAGTTAAAATGCATCGTTCCTATCTTTGAAACCAACTGATTTTCAAAACTATCATTTTCAAAAATGTATTAAGTGTTGATCGATCATTTTTCATTTTTGTTTTTCATTTTCTTCTTTCATATTTTTAGGGGGAGAAAATTTGAAAATTCAAAAAAAAAAATAGTGTTTGTTTGAATTTTAGGGGGAGAAATTATGGAAAATATAAAAAAATGAATAAAATTGAGAAATTGATCCGAGGAAAGCGAGAAATGATAGTACATTAGCATATATGTTTATCTGCCATGGATAGACTAAGTCTAAAGGTTGTAGGTACTTGCATAATCTGAGAATGTGCATGAGTAACATGATATCTACAAGTAAGATATAAACATAAAGCTTGCCTGATGATCTTTGGTTGTTTGCTTCTTGATGAATGCTGTGTGATGATTCCAAAAATAGAATAAGAGATCTCCTGATGAATGCATGTTTTCATTTTGAAAGATTTAATCTTGTTTGATTTTCTTTATTTTTCAAACGATTGGACTTTCTATGCGTATCGAAAGATCGACCTGATCGTTGTTCGTTTGAGATTCTGCTTTATTTTTCTTGGTGTTTCGTATAATTCATCGGACTTTCTCTACGTATACGGAAGTATCGACCTGATCGTTGTTGAATTATACAATTTCACCTTGTTTTGCTTTATTAGTTTCTCAAATACTTGGGCTTTCTCTGCGTTTCCACAAGACCGACCTGATTGCTAGGTATTTGGGGTTCTGCTTTATTTTTGCATGACTCATCAAGGATGATTAAATCTCTAAGAAAATTTGTTTCTATATGATAAACATGATGATTTGCCACTATTTCTGATAGAGTGGAGGCCGAGTTATCAGTGCATGATAATATTACTTTAAACATATCTGAACACGATAAAAAATGATTAGTGCATTCTGAAATAAACATAAATGTTGTATTTGCGATTATTTTGGCTTGCATGCTGATTAAGACTGAAATTGAAATGTGCTAGATGCGTTATGTCTGATATGATCTTGTGTCATGATCTTTCTCGCAAAATACCAAAAATAGAGTTTGTTTCTGTATTGCATTTTATTTTTTATTTCAGAAAAATCAAAAAGATTTTTGGTGTGTTTTAGCATAAATTTCATAAAAGCTAAAAAGATTTTATTTCTTATTTGTTTTCATTGATCGACACAAGATACGAAAAACATTTTCAAATTTATATTTTGGATTCTCGAAGAGAAGTTTTGCACCAAGATTAACTTATGTTGGCTTGAAAATGGAAAACCGCATTTCTGTCTTCTGAAATTGCAGGTTGTTGTTTTCAAGACTCAAGCATGGTGAAATGGGGAGTATGAAGTATCTTTCTCAAATGGATTTTGAAGTTCAAAGATTATTCAAGAATGATCCAGCCATGCAAGCTCTATTGCCGATAAGAAATTTCAAGTGAAGATCAGATGCAACAATGCTGAAGATTGAAGACTGAAGTTTAGTTAGCAAAGATACACTACACGTTAAGGAGGAGTTTGTTAGAGCATATTCCTATGCTACATTGTGTCTCATGTATTGTATCTATGTGAGAGCATAAGTATGTTAGTCTCAGAGACAGCGTACCATGGTCCGTACTAGTTGGTACGGAGCCAACGTACCAATGGTACGTTGGATGGTACGCTGGGCAGTTTAAGTCACCTATAAATAGGTTGACATGTTTAGCATGTTAGAGCTGCTGGTCATTTCATCTCCACTAAGTGTGTGTTTCTAAGTGTGTTCTAGAGAGAGAAACCAAAGCCTTGTAATTGTTTTCTTGGTGAATCAATAAAACAAAGCTTATTTACATTCTCGTGCACAAGATTGACCAGTTCATCCAGTAGTAAGATCCCTCCGTGGTTTTACAAACATAAAAAATGTTAGAACACATCATGGTCATAGAAGAGTACTTCAAAAGAATATGGGCGGAGGAAGATGAAGCATGAAATTGTGTAAACCAAGAAGTCATGAGGAACCTCAAAATACTCCCGTGACATCTAGTTTTTCAGAGACGAAGGAGTTGGACGCAACAACTTTGTTGATACATGGTTCCGGATCGTCATGTGAAGTATTGAATACAAGACGAAGATATGCAAGATAGCTGTGGTCCGAACTCAGAGTTCAGATTGGTCCGAACAGGTAGTATATATATAGTTTTTCTTGTGTAGAACTTGGTACACTTTGTACATTTGAATCTTACTTTCTATCAAATGTACTCTGTGGTTCTCTGTGGTCTAATACAAGTATCTTTGTATTTACTCTCGATGTTCATCTCGTTTTACATTGATTTGGATACGACTAAGTAGACGATCTACCGCTCACGCATTTTCAAGTGGTATCAGAGCATTTGGTTTGTTCTACTGGTCGGAAATCTCTGTTTTTCGGAGTTTTGAGTCAAAATTTCACGTGTTTCGAAAATGAGTATAATTTTTTAGTTCGTTTGATCTTCTCGAATGTGCTTTACGTGAAAAATCTTCTCCTAGATTGTTTCTCTTGAGTATATCTGAGAACCTGTCAAAAATCTCATTCAAAATCTCTCGAAATCGAGAAAATGGTGTCGAGTGAGTTAGAGTTCGTTTTAGGTTTGGATTAAGCTGAAAATAACCGCTCCAAACTCCAGGTTCGGACGAAGTTCGGTCATTTCTTGGTTCTATGAGAGTTCGGTCGACGTTCGGTAGTAGTTCGGCTTAGGTTCGGTCAACGTTCGGCACGGTTTCGGTCCAAGTTCGGATGATTTTTCTGAAGATCAGGTTCGGAGGGAGTTCGGATAGTTTGATTTCGGATAAAGTTCGGCCTAAGTTCAGAGATAGTTCGGACATGGTTCAGAACGGGTTTGGAGTGAACAGTGACAGAGTTATTCAAAATGTCCGATTTTCAAGCGTTAGCGGCTATTCAAAATTCGGTTCAAGCAACGATGCAAACTATGATGAATTATGATAATGAAATCGGAACAAGTCAGAAAGTTCCCAAATTACTCAAATTGGAGGATTATCATAGTTAGGTTAAAAGATTTGAAGCGTATGTTGAAACTAATGACATTGATATGTGGTTGGTGTTTACCAAGCAATATGTCTATCCTAAGGATGAAACTGGTGAACCCATTCTTCAAAGAAAAATGTCATTTGAACAAAAGAAAGCTTATCAAGCTGAAAAGAAAGCTTATGGTACTTTGACGATGGCTTTGCCTAAAGAGTTACTACATTAATTTTTGGTAACTACACATCAAAGAGTTTGTGGGATGCGTTGGAAAAGAGATGTGAAGGCAATGACCAATATAAGAAAAGTCTTCAGAAAGTATTGAAGAAGGAATTTGATATTTCAAGCATTATCAAAATGAATCAATTCCAAATCTTATTGCAAGATTCGCTCACTTGATGAGTGAAATGTGTTTGGTGAGTCTTACAAAAGAGGAAGCCGATATGAAAGAAAAGATTTTGGAGGCTTTACCTGAGAAATGGGAGAATTATGTGATGATGATCACCCATGATAAAGAATATCCGAGATTATCTTTCAATGATTTAATTCAAAGAATTCAAGCAAGGTGTTGATACCTGATATGTGCGTCGTTTGAAGTATCGAGTTACATCAAGTCAAAGTACAAGTTCAAGTCAAAATGTAACTGGCCGAACTTGGTCCGAACCTGAGGTTCGGACCTGTCGAACTCAGAGTTCGAATGGAGTTCGGCCAATGCCTATAAATAGCGAGTTTGTGTTTTGTTCTAGGTACGAGTGAAAGTCTAAGCTTCTGTTAAGTATGTGTTTCCAAGGTGTTTCTCTGTGTCTGTATTTCTGAGTGTTTACTGATTGTAATTGTTCTTCTTTATCAATAAAACAATCGGTTAATTACGTTTTGATCTTCGAATAGCTAGATTGAATAGACAATCAAATGCTCTCGCAATTTCAAGTGGTTTCAGAGCTTTCTTGTTCACTCTACTGATTTGTGGTTGCTATATTCGGATTTTTAAAAATTTTTGGTATTTTCTCGAGCTTGTTTACAAGTTTTCAGTCATTTCTATCGAGTTTTCTGTGTCAAACTTGCTCCTAAATCATTTCTTATCATTTTTCCTGTCCGACTGCTGCAAATCTCGTCAAATTCTGTGCAAAATCGAGAGTTTTTGAGAAATTATGTCGAAGTTCGGACATTCCTGGTCAAGTTCGGAGTAACCGCTCCGAAGTCCAAGTTCGGAGCGGGTTCGGTCGGTGTTCGGTCGAGGTTCGGAGAGGTTCGGAGAGGTTTGAGATTCGGAAAGAGTTCGGAGCTAGTTCGGACCAACTGGTGTTTCGGAAAGAGTTCGGACAGAGTTCGGAGTTTTGTTCGAGGTTCGGACTTTTAATTGAGGTTCGGAGGAGGTTCGGAACGAGTTCGGAATACATAGATAGCTTCGGAGAGAGTTCAGTCAATCAGAATCTTAAACTTTTCAACGATGTCGGAATTTCAAGCTTTTGCTGCTATGCAGAGCGCAATGCAGACCATGATGAACTTTGACAACGAAATTGGAACAAGTCAGAAAGTTCCCAAGTTGTTGAAGTTAGAAGATTATCAGAATTGGAAGCAATGATTTTCGGCTTATATTAGTACGAATGATATTGATTTGTGGATTCCATTCAAGAAGCTTTATTAACATCCGACTGATTTGGGAGATTTCAAAGAAGTTCATACCTTTGACATTTCTGAAAGGAAATCATACGAGCTTGAACAAAAAGATTTCGGTTATCTTACAATGGCATTACCCACTGAGTTGCTTCATCAATTTAGTACTTGCAAGAAGTCTAAGCAATTGTGGGATGCTTTATCAGCAAGATGTGAGGGGAATGATGATTATAAGAAGAGTCGGAAGAAAGTGTTGAATAAAGAATTTGATAATTTTCAATATATGACAATGAGAACACTATTGCTCTTGTTTTAAGGTTTTCACATTTGATAAGTGAATTGAAGGTTGTTGGGATTGAGAAAACTGATGTTGATTTGAAGGAGAAGATTATGGAAGCGTTGCCAGAAAAGTGGGAGAACTATGTTTTGCTGCTCACTCATGATAAAGAATACTCTACATTGACATTTCACGAGCTTACTGGAAAACTTCATGCTTGGGAAATGGCAATGTTAAATTCAAAGAAATCAACTGCTACTTTACAAAATCCTGAATTGTATCATGGTGAGAATACTGCTAGCATGAATGCTAAAGCAAAGACAAATTTGAGTTCTGCACCAAGTGTTGCTTTTATGGCTGGAGCTTCTGGACATTCTGATTCTTCAAAAGGTTGTACTTTCACAATTCCTGATCAATCTCATCAAAGTGCGATTTCTGTTTAATTGGTGGATGAATGTGCTAAATTGATTGCTGCTCTCATTTCTTCATCTTTTGGAATGATTATCAATGATATTGGGAAAGCACAATTGATTAAAGAAGATTTAAATGAGCTTGATGATGATCAATTGAATGAGTTAGGTATAGCATGGCAACTTGCTATGTTAACTCAAAGGTCACATTGATTTTATAAGAAAACTGGAAAACGAGCGTTTAGTGGTAAATTGGGTTTTGATAAATCAAACATCAAGTGCTACAAATGTTCAAAGCTTGGACATTTTGCTCGGGAATGTCAACAAACATATTCTAGCAAGCCTGGTATCTCTCAACCTTCGTCCAGTAGTTCCACAAAAACAATAGCTTTAAGGTTCAAGATAATGGTTTTTATGATTGGGGTAAACAGTTTGGGTTTGATTCATCAGCTTTGATTGTCACCCATGATCATCAAGAAGATTATAGTTCCGATACGAGCTCCGATACAAGTTCAACACCAAGTTCATATGCATCTGATGAGAATATGGAAAGTTTAATGAAAGAAAATATTTCGTTAGTAAATAAAATTCAAAAGATTTCTCAAGAGTTGAAGTTGGTCACAGCTGAATTAGAGATATCTAAGGACAACGAGAAGGAATTTATGTTGAAAAATGATTCTTTGATGAAAGAAGTGCGTATGCTTAATAAAGATCTTTATTCAGTCAAAGAAGATGTACAGATGTTCGTAGTAAGGAATGAAACATTACAAGACGAAAGGGACATGTTGTTCAAAGAAGTTACGAAATGGAAGGCTGAAGCGGAAGATGGTGCTTCTGATTTCAACAATTTGTTTGAAAAATCAAAAGTCAAACTTGATCTGCTTACAAAGAATGCTGAAGAATCTGCTGCTAAGATTGAAGCATATAAAGTTGACATGGAAAAGTTGTTAGATGAGAAACGTGAGTTGGTTAGTGTTAATAAGGTTCAAACAGCAAATCTGGAGATTCAAAAACGCAATGAAGATATTTTGAAAAAAGAATTGTTTGAAGGCATGAAAAATCTTCGCATGCAAAAATTTGAAACACACAAAGTTGCGAAGCGATTGATAGCTAATGAGAAAAAGTTAGCTGAAGCTCAAAAGCAAATTTCTGATCTCAAGATTCAAGTCATTGATGCTAATCGATTGCTAAACAATGTTTCAAATTCTCAAGTGTTTACAAGCTTTTTAGCTAATGATGCTAATTTTGAGAAGATGTTTGATGAAACTGCATCACCCCCTGCTCAATTTAAAGAAGCGTTCAAAGAAGTGAAGGAACGGGTTGAAGAGTTTGATTATTCAAAAGTTTCATCATCTAATTCTGAGGAAGAGAAGGTTGTACAGAAAAAGAAAAACAAGAAGAACAAAAAGAAGAAGGGAAAAAGATCTGAGATTCCTCCAGCTCCACAATTTGTATCTGGTTCTTCTTCTGCTGAAAATGAGAAATCGGCTACTTCAAGTGACAAGATACGGTCTCAACCTGACTTTGATGAGACAATTTTCTATGATCAAAAGAATGTAGCTGCAATGAAAGCTGAATTTTCTCGATTAGCAAAGAATGGACATTTCTACATCCGAGGAGAAGATTTCTGGAAAGAATATGGGTTTGGGTTTTCAAGAGATGAAAGATAAAGCTGAGTAAGTTCCAGCATCATCATCCCAAAATTTGTAGAAACTTAAGATGAAACAGGTGAAGAAGGATGTTTTTAAAGCTGAGAAGGTTCAACCGGAGCGTTTCTACAAGCTCAAAGGTTCCGACCAGATTTTCTCCGACAAAGAGTTTCCTCTTCATTGTGTCGATGCTCGGAAAATCTCTGAAGTTTTTGAGAAGAAGGTTGATTCAAGAACCTTGAAGAATCAAACTGCTAAATGTTCTTCTGAGGGTTCTTATTCTCAAAGCCTAACATCTAAATGGGTGCATGATCATCGCCGACAGGTATATGATTCTAATCCTGATCATGCTCGAGATATTCATATTTGTTGTTCTTCGCAGGTACCTCAAAAGTGGGACAAAACAAAACGAATATGTTATATTTACCGCCGAACAGGGTATATGGCAAAAGATTGTCCACTGCCTGCTGATTCACCTCAGCGGTTTCACAAGAAATCAGTTTTTGGTCAACCTGCCAAACCAATGTTCTTTAATGAAAAAGGTAGAGTTTTTGATGAAGTTGAGCCTACATTTTTCTTAAAACAAAAATGTTTTGTTCCAATTTTTTATCAAAAGACTTAAAAGGTAGGTTCATCATCACAGTCACCTGTGATAACTTCATCAAAAACTGACTTACCAACACAAACACAATTCTGGAAACCAAAGGTGGTTTCGAAGCAGAATCAGGACACTGGTCGACCAGAAGCGATTCGCTTCGGGTCATTTATGAACTAATCAGTCTGACCTGTGTGAAGGTACTTCTAGAAGACCTATCGACAATTGCAAAGTTGTTGATGGAGGATTATTCTGTCTTAACTTAAATTTCATGATATATCTTTTAATCCTGCAATTTATCTAAAAATTCTAAAACCTGCAAAAATATTCGTGTTGATTGATCACTTTTACTTTCGTTAAGCATTTTTCTTTGATAAAAAACATAAATAGCATCTTGTTTTTGTAAAATGAAAATCCAAAAATAGAGTTTTTATTTTACGCGGGGAGAAATGCATGTAAGGGGAGGAAGTAATAGTGAAAATGCATGTTATGTGAGGAAGGTGAATACATGCCAAATATATAAAGAAGGTGAATACATGCACAATATATAAAATTATGAGAGATTGATCAATGGGAAATGATGGTACATTAGCTTACATATCTGACTCATGGATAAAGTAGATGAAAGAGCCATAAGATCATTGTTTGATATGTTTGGTAGGCTCGGCAAATCAGAAAGTATTCAGATGTGATATACACTAAATGCTATTGCATGACCACGTGGATAACATCTTGATGCGTATTTCATGACAAAAAGAAAAATAAGTGTGAAAATAAATGAGAAGTCACTGTGTATACATGTGTTCATTTTGCAAAGATTTAAACTTGTTTGATATTCTTTATTTTGTCAAACGATCGGACTTTATATGCGTGTCCACAAGACCGACCTTATCGTTGTTCGTTTGACGTTCTACTTTATTTTCTTTGGTGTTTAGTATAACTCATCGCACTTTCTCTGTGTGTACGGGAGTACCAACCTGATTGTTGTTGGGTTATACAATTTCAACTTGTTTTATTTTTCTTATTTTGTTAAATCCGAGGCCTTATCTGCGTATCGAAAGATCGACCTTAAGGTAGACGATTTAACGTTCTTATTTCTTTTTGCATGGAACACAGTTGACGATATCATGAATAAATTATGCGTTGTGAAAAATCACAAGTGCTATCACACAAAAGAAAAAGAAAGAAAAGGAAAAAGAAAATGTCTGAATATGTCTGATAGTGTGGGATACACTGGTCAAAGCAAATCTAATCAATACCTTAACATATCCAGATGTTATGAGTATGATTCTACCTGAGTTTAAGATCGAAAAATTATACCAGCAATCAGCATGACTTATGTGTTTCAATTAGCTGAAATTGAAGTGTAGTTCAGTGTGTCATGTTCAATATGATCCCGTATAGTGATCTTTCTCATACCAAAAATTGTGTTTGATTCTGTATTGCATTTCGTTTCATTTCAAGAAAAGTACAAAAAGATTTTTGGTGTTTTACTATAAGTTTGAAAAATCAAAAGGATTTTAGGTTTGTTTTGATATAAACTTTCTAAAAGCCAAAAAGATTTTGTTTCTGCTTTATTTTCGATCTGATCAACACGTGATGCAAATTAAATTTTCAAAATCATATCTTGGAGTTTCGAAGAGACGTTTTGCGCCAAGATTATATAAATGTTTGAGCAGGTTGCTAAAGTGCAAGATATCACAACTTCAAGTCTTCTGAAGCTGTTGATAAAAGACCAGAGATACACTAAACATCGTCAAGTATTCAAGATCAAGCAACAATTCAGTTGAGGGAGAGTTTGTTCGAAGATTTATTTCATTGGACGAACGAATTCTGCATAGTGTAGGGTACACTGGTCAATGCAAATCTAATCAATACTTTAACATATCCAAATGTTATGAATATGATTCTGCATGAGTTTAAAGTTAGACTAATTATATCTGCAATTGACATGGCTTATGTGCTACAATAATTGAAATTGAAGTGTAGTTCAGCATGTTATGTCCAATATGATCCCAAGTTGTGATCTTTCTCGTAAAAGAAAAAAATAGTGTATGATTCAGTATTGTGTTTACTTTTTATTATCAAAAAGTACCAAAAAGATTTTAGGTGTGTTTTGATATAAAGTTTCTAAAAGCCAAAAAGATTTTGTTTCTTATTTGTTTTCGATTGATCGACACGGATTACAAAATCAAATTTCAAAATCAAAATATCTTGAAGTCTCGAAGAGACGTTTTGCGTCAAGATTATTTATGTTGGCAGGTTTGTAAGTGGAAAGAGAACATCACAACTTCAAGTCTTCTAAAGATTGTTGATAAAGAGTTTACACACGATACAATATCATGTATTCAAGATTAAACTCATCGTCAAAGAAGAGGGAGAGTTTGATTGAAGATACAAGATACAAATTTTAAGTGGAAGATGATACTGCACATGCCGAAGGGGAGTTTGTTGATACATGGTTCCGTATCATCATGTGAAGTATCGAATACAAGACGAACATATGCAAGATAGCTGTGGTCCGAACTCCTGGCGAACTCAGAGTTCGGACTGGTCCAAAAAGGTCCGAACTGGAGGTTCGGACCATCGGGGTTTCAGCTAGTATATATAGTTTGTCTTGTGTATAACTTGGTATACTTTGTACGTTTGAGTCTTACTTTCTATCAAGTGTACTCTGTGGTTCTCCGTGGTCTAATACAAGTATCTTTGTATTTACTCTCGGTGTTCATCGCGTTTTAGATTGAATTCGATACGACTAAGTAGACGATCTACCGCTCACACATTTTCAAACTTCGGCTCCCTTCAAGCGATGGGACGCTGATGAAGTAAACGATGCTCCGGATGTGTGGTACACATCCGATCGCTTATTTCCAAGTCCTTCGCATGTGATGTTTGCCAGAAGTGTTTATGCAAGAAACAGATACATGCGACTCCTGCAGATGCAAGGCTGGAAGATTGTTCTCGGAGCCTATAAATAGTTGAAAGTTAGAATAGTTTGGGGACACTTGTACTTTCTGTATTACACATGCAATTGTACTTTCTCTCTCTATGAATCAATGAAATCTCATTTTTTTCTCTAATCACTTAGTACCCTTTCTATTATTCTCGAACCTGAAATGGCGGCAAATTATCTCCGGTGATTAGTTGCTTTTTCAGTGGCGCCATCCGATAATTGACACGACTTAAGAATGATGGAATCGTCTAGTGATTTGGAGAAATCATTGATCAATTTTTCGTCGGGAAGTAAGAACGTCGAAGGAAATTCGTTTAGAAATGAAATGTTGACAGATTTGTCTTTTACGCCAAAAAAGAAGCAGTCAGCAACATTGCAAGCTGAGAAGAATGTCATTGTACCAAATTCGAGGTTATTTTCGGAACCTGGATCATCTGGTAAGAAAACGCAGGAGGACGATGGTGCAGGTACCGGCTCGTCAAAACGTTTTGTTCTGGTCAATAAAAGTGATGGAAATAGAGATTCGCATGCGACAAAATACGATGATTTAGATGAGTTGGATGTTGAATTCTTATTACGAAACAAGGAATTATTGTTACAGTTGAAGAAGAGACAGTTACGAGAAGATTTGCAGAAGATAGAAGAGGATACAGTACGGAAATATGGAGAGCGAAAAAGTGTGGAATTAGTGAAAGAGTGGGATGATCAAATACATCAAAAGGAGTATATGCATGAGGAAGATGATCTTGTACGAACACTGGATAAACACAATGTTAACAAGTTTGCTACGGTGAAAGGTATATATTTTTCGATAAACTAATTTCTCAACATAATGATATGAACGATTAAATACGATTATAATTTAGTCAAGTTTCATCGTAAAGCCATTTATTATAAATAAATGTTTTGTCGAAGTAGTATACATATTTAACTTTATACATCTTATATTACAAGTTTTTATATTTGTGAAAAAATATATGATAAACAGATGTAGTGGTACCATACATTCCTCAATCAATGAGGTCACATTCGAAGTTTTCATTATGGATCTCTGAAGCGGTTTTTCCAGAAAAAATTAAAATTACCTTCGGTTGTGAGGAAATATGGAGGTTTGACTAATCCGGATGACCATATTTTTGAGTTTTATTATGCGGCTCGTTTAGAGCAATGGTCTGAGGAGATATGGTGTCACATGTTTGTCCAAACTTTCACGGGGATAGCTAGGGTGTGGTTTGATTCCTTAGCAGCAGGAGAAGTGAATAGTTTTGAGGACTTAAAAAATAAGTTTTTGCGTCAGTTTAATCAACAAAAAAGATGTATGAAAGATCCGACAGAAGTGCACAATATACGAAGGAAGGATAATGAATCAATAGAAGATTTCATTACAAGGTTTAACAAAGAGAGTATGGGAGTTGAGGGCGCTGGTGATCAATTGCGGATATCTGGCTTTTGTCATGGGGTAAAATGCGCCCAACTTGTGGAAAAGTTACATGAAGATTTACCAAGGTCAATGGATGTGTTAATGGATAAGGCAAGAGCATTTGTCAGGGGTAAAAACGCATGTGCTTATTTAAGCAATGTTAATGGTGGATCCGGACAAATGCGACAGAATTCTATGGTCAATGGGCGTACAAATGGAGGACCAGTAAGGGCAATGGGTCATTTTTCACAAAATAAATGGGGGAAAGGTTTCCATTCAAGAGGAAAGAATTTTGGTGGATCCTCAGGACATGCGCATGGGGATTATAAGGGAGTAAAGTTGGTAGAGCTGGTTAAAACCCCCACGCAGATTTTGGCAACAGAAAAAGTAGATTTACCTGCACCACCAAAGATGCGAAATGCACCCACAAGAATTTTGGATAAGTATTGCGAGTATCATAAGGACAGAGGTCACACTACAGATACATGTTGGACGTTAAAAAAGGAAATCGATAAAGCGGTGAGATTAGGAAAATTAGGACATTTGGTGAAGGTAATTAGAAACAATTTGCTAGGAGGGGATGCACCCGTGATCAATATGGTGCAATTACAGGGGTCGGATCAGTGTAGGAATGTCAGAGGAAGGAATAATAAGCAAATAGATTGGAAGTACCAGGAAATAACTTTTCCTCCTATACTGGAACAAATGGCAACAGAGGAGCCAGTAGTTGTGTCCGCAAGAATTGGGGGGTTCATGGTTAAGAGAATTCATGTGGATTGTGGAAGTGCAACAGAAATTATGTACGAACAGTGTTTCCGACAGATGGGACCTACCACATGTGCACAGTTGCGGCCAACAACGGTACCTTTAGTGGGATTTGCAGGTGAAGTAGTTAGACCAATTGGGGAAATAACTTTACCTATGGTTATTGGGAATGGTTTGCAGATGCGACAACTGGAAGTTACGTTTTTGGTAGTTTCGGCTTCATCAGTACATAATGTTATTTTGGGAAGACCAATGTTGAGGAGATTAGGTGCCGTGATATCTGTGACGCATGGAATGATACGATTTCCAACACCAGGGGGAGTTGCTACTTTGTCAGCAGATCCGGGGACACAGGTATGCAACGTGAATATCCACACATGTTTAGATAAGGTGGATAAGGAGGAGATAGGAAAAGAAAAGTGGGTGATCAACTCGAAGTTCCCAGATCAAATGTTGCAGATAGGAACCGGTTTATCAGAAAAAGCTCGAGAAAGATTGTATGCTTTATTAAAAAAGAATGTGGATGTATTTGCTTGGGAACCGTCGGATATGACGGGGGTTCCTAGAACGTTATCTGAGCATAAGTTGGCCTTATATTCAGGAAGTAAACCTGTGCAGCAAAGACAAAGAGGAATGGATACCGAAAGAGCAAATGCTGTCAATGAGGAAGTGGCGAAATTAGTGGAAGCTGGAATTCTTAGAGAAATACAGTATACAGATTGGGTGTCGAATCCGGTGTTGGTAAAGAAACCGGATGGATCTTGGAGGATGTGTATCGATTTTAAGGATGTAAATAATGCATGTCCTAAGGATTGCTATCCACTTCCCGAAATTGATTTGAAAGTTGATTCAGTGGTTGGCTTCCGGTGGAAGTGTTTTTTAGATGCGTATAAGGGATATCATCAGATCCAAATGGCAAAACAGGATGAAGATAAAACTGCATTTATTACAAGAAAAGGTATGTTTTGTTATACCAGAATGCCTTTTGGTCTTAAAAACGCAGGTGCAACTTATCAACGCCTTATGGATTGGGCTTTTCAAAAACAAGTGGGTAAGAATTTGGAAGCTTATGTGGATGATATAGTTATTAAAAGTAGAAGTGAAGATGACATGTTCAAGGATATAGAAGAAACATTTGCGAAGCTTAAAGAAATAAATATGCGTTTGAATCCTAAAAAGTGCTCTTTTGGCATGAGTACCGGAAAATTCTTAGGAATGATAGTAAATGATGAAGGTATTAAAGCTTGTCCAGAAAAAGTGGATGCAATACTTCAAATGGGATCTCCAGCTACTGTTAAGGATGTGCAAATTTTGAATGGAAGGCTTGTGGCATTACAAAGATTTGTATCAAAGGCAGCAGAACGATCGTTACCGTTTATGCAAGTGTTAAAGTCAAGTATTGAAAAATCAGATTTTTGTTGGACCGTGGAAGCAGAAGATGCATTCAAACAGTTAAAAGAGTTTTTGGTAACCCTTCCCACATTAACTGCACCAATTGTGGGAGAGATTTTGCAAATGTATTTGGCGGTGTCGGAGGGTGCTGTTAGTTCTGTTTTGGTTGCTGAAAGAGGGCAGAAGCAGATGCCAATTTATTATGTAAGCAAGGTCTTGAAGGATTATGAGATGCGATATTCGCTCATGGAAAAACTTGTATATGCGCTCGTTTTGTCAGCCAGGCGTTTGCGGCGTTATTTTCAGGCACATACGATAGAAATTTTGACAACATCCTCTATAAATCAAGTGTTAAGAAGACCTGAGGTGTCTGGGAAAATGGTAAAGTGGGTTGTTGAATTGGGGCAATATGATCTCCAGTTTAAACCTCGCACAGCAATAAAGGGAAAGGTGGTAGCGGATTTTCTTGCGGAAATGCCTGTTGGAAATAATAAAGCGCATATGACTAAAACCAATTCAAACACATCCGAGAATGCATCTAAGGAAGTTTGGAAGTTGTTTACAGACGGGTCCTCAGGAGAAAATGGTGCTGGGGCAGGTTTGATGTTTTCTTTTTAATTCCCTATTTAAAAAATTTTAGTATAAATTTTTTATTTTATGGACATGAGTATATCCTATGTATTTAACAGGGTTGCTGTTAATTAGTCCGGAGGGGGATGAGTTGACATATGCTCTCAAATTCGATTTTAATGTATCTAATAATGAGGCAGAGTATGAGGCTTTACTGGCAGGTTAATAGCTCATACATCGAAGCTGTATTTTTGGTTTAAATATTAAGTAACATAAGAAGAATGTGTCAAGAGGGGGTGTTGGGTAAGCTAAATCTTTGTATCACCTTTGTGTTGAGTTTACAGGTTTGCGACTGGCAAAAAGGATGGGTGCTGCTGATGTGAAATCGCATGTTGACTCCCTATTGGTAGCTAATCATATCAAAGGAGATTATGAAGCCAAAAGTACTGTTATGGCTCTCTATTTGGCTCAGGTCAAGGATCTAATGAATTCTTTTGCAAGTTGCGAGGTGGAACATGTTTCAAGAGGGAAGAACAAGAAAGCGGATGTGTTAAGTAACTTAGCATCTACTTCGTTTCAACATTTGGCTAAAGAAATAAGAGTGGAAGTGTTAGAAGAGTCGTCGGTCTTAAATCAACAAGTAGGAGAGGTATCTGTTACGATAGGAGAATGGTTTTGGCCTATCTGGAAGTACTTGAGCGAGGGATGTTTACCTGAAGATAGAGAAGATGCGCGAAAGGTTAAGGTTAACTCATTACAATATCAGTTGCAAAATGGTATCTTATATAGAAGGACATATCTGGGACCATTGTTACGATGTTTAACAATGGAAGAAGCAAAAAGAGTTGTTCGGGAGGTACATGGAGGTATCTGTGGTAATCATATGGGACCTCGCATGGTTGTAAACAAGTTGGTAATTTTGGGATATTATTGGCCCGGGATGCATAAGTTAGTCACTGAAGAATTAAGAAAATGTGACAGTTGCCAGCGGCATGCTCCGGTTAGTTTGAAGGCAAAGCATAATTTGGTACTTGTTACTTCTGCATGGCCTTTTTAAAAATGGGGAATAGATATAGTGGGGCCATTTCCGGAAGCTGCGGGACGGGTCAAATTCCTTATTGTCGCAGTAGATTACTTTACGAAGTGGACAGAAGCAAAGGCGGTGGCAAGCATAACGGGACAACATGTTAAAAAGTTTGTGTGGGAATACATTGTATGCCGATTTGGGTTACCATTACACATTGTATCAGATAACGGCAAGCAATTTGCTGATGACCCATTCCGAGGATGGTGTGAAGAGTTGGGCATAATACAGGTTTTTGCATCAGTTGCTTATCCGCAAGCTAACGGACAGGTTGAGTGTATTAATCGAAGTTTGATAGATGGAATTAAAGCTCGTTTAGATAAGGCGGGTGGGGGCTGGGTTGATGAGTTGTCACATGTGTTGTGGGCGCATCGGACCATGCCGAAAACCAGTAATGGTGAAACCCCATTTAGTTTAACATATGGAACTGAGGCTGTTATCCCAGCAGAGGTTGGTTTACCCACTCAAAGGATGCTTGAACTAAGGGATAATGATAGGGAATTAAGGGCAAATTTGGATATGTTGGAGGAACGAAGGGAAATGGCTTCTATTAGAGAAAGTAAATACAAGTCTGAGATGGAAAAATATTATAACGCTCATGCTAAAGTGTATCAGTTCAAAGAAGGAGATCTCGTTTTAAGAAATAATGATGTTAGCAGAGTTGAGCCAAAAGGAAAGTTAGTTTTTCAATGGGAAGGACCTTATAAAATTTCCGAGGTGCTAAATAAGGGATCCTATCTACTTGAAGATGGAAATGGTAATGTGTTGTCCCGCACCTGGAATGGAGTGCATTTGAAGAAGTATTATCTGTAAATGGATATGTTCCATTATGTTAGTAAAATTTCCTGTAAAAATTGGATATGTTCCATTTTTAGAATAAAAATCTTTTGGTTGCCATGTGCGATAACCATTTTTCTGAAAAAAGAAAAGCTAGACATACGTATGCGATAAAACTCAATCCACAGGGTTGAAGTATGGTTGGCCACCATGCATCTTAAAATAGATGCGGTTCAATAGAACCAAGGAAATTGATCAATGTATGCATCTTTTAGGGTGCGACCTATGTGGTCATAAAAGGTGGTTATGCACTATCCACACTTCCGAACAAAAGTAAAAAATCGGAGGTAGTCCATATGACTAAAGAAAAATAACTATGGGTTATCAATTAATAAGACTTAGAAAATGTGCATGGTTACAATTAAAAACTTAAGGTGATGACATGGACGCATGTGATCATTTAGGTTGATAATGTAAATCATACACATGTAACTAAGCAAAGTAAAAATCATACTTATAACAAAGTTATAGTAAAATCATAATAAACCATTCAAAATCACACATCATCATCCATCATAAAGCATTCATAAGATGCACAAAAATAAACTGTTTTCAAACAAAAGAAGCCCTACACATAACGGGCACAAAAGAAGCAAGTCCGCTCGCAGGCGGAGCAAAAGTAATATTGTTTTTAGGAAAGTTGATTAAAGGAAAAGATTTACTTGAAAGTCTTCAGATGCGAGGAATGCTGGCAGGAGGGAGGTCAGCTGTGAGGATCTTCTTAATCTCCTCCAAGGTGGCATCTTGCAAATCTTTACAAGCTTCAACAAAAGGAAAAGACAACTTTTGGAAGTTTGCAGTAGCATCATTCAGTTTTTTGGGCGCTTCAGCATCGAATCCTCTGCAAGATTCGGCCGTCACCATTGGGTCGGTAGATGCAAAGAAAACCCCTGCACGCATACCCTCATTAAAGCCACAAGCATTCATGGCGTTAAGGGCATCAGTAATAGCTGATTTCAAATGTGGACCTTTCAGAACTTTGTCAACCGCTGCAGGGATACCTTCGCTGACTAACCACTTCCTTTCCATCAGCAAATTCTTCTGTTCCTCTTCCAACACATGCTTCTCCGCATCAAAGGTGGATTTGACAGTATCAAACTCTGATTCAATAGGTAATTTGGAAAAAGTATGGTAAGAGTTATTTTTTAAGAGAAATACATGAGCAAATATGCATAAAAAGCTAGGTGATACCTGATTTCCTCTCTTGAAGGCGGAGTTGCAGGGCTTCCAATTGCTCATCTTTTTCCTTTAGACTTTGCATGTATTCGGAACACTGGTTTTGTTTTTGCTTTTCTAAGCTATTCACCAGGTTTATCGAACTGTTCAAAGATTTTTCCACATCCGACAATCTGGAAGAGATGGCAGTGTTGGAAAGAGTTAGCTCCTGATTCTCTTTTTGAAGCATTTGGTTTCTCTCTTGCAAATCAGACTTCGCAACAGCAGCCAGTTTAGCATTCAGTGTTTGTAATTGAAACTCGGCTTTTATCCAGCGGTTATACAGTTTCGGAATAAGAGTGCTGTTTGCTGCATATGTTGACACAATCTTCGATGCAAATTCTGGGGCAGACATTTCCTCAGATCTTCTCACGTCGCCTCGACCAACAACCTTCAGGAAAAAATCTTTTTCACAAACAGGATCCACCACACTGTCGCGGTTGGTAATGTTCCAGTTGGGAATAAACAACTCATCTAAGCCTACAGGCGATTTCTTGCAAGTGCCCATAAGCTTTGCTTCATTGCGAATCCACATCGCATCAGAAAAGGTATGATGACTGAAAGATGGTAAAAAGCTTGATGACCCACTGTTGTAAAGCTGCGTAGCAAGTGGGGTTGATGAAACAACCGGCGAAGGCACCACAGCTTGAGTAAAAGAGGGTGGTAACTCTCATCCAGGGGTAGAAACAGTGGGTGATGGGTTACTTACGAGATCAATAGTCTGACAAGGGGATCGGATAAAATCGTCAAAGGAAGTGCTCACAAGATGTGCCAAGCTGGGGGGAGACATAACCGGTAAACTTTCACCATCGGATGAAGGAGAGGGAGTCCTTTGATGCATTTCACCGCCAAGGTGTTCGGAAAGTGTTTCCACAGTAGTATTAAATTTGGCTTTGGATCTGGTAACGGGTGACTTACGGGTTCTTTTGAGAGTTGGCTCATCCTCATCCTTGTCTTCCTCAGCAGCATTTTTGGATGGTCTGGCACATTTCTTTTTTCTCCTTTGAGCCACAGGGGACGGATGATGCTGTCCTTCTGATTGCAAAATGGTTGGTTCAGAAATCTTGGAAGGGTCAACAGTTTTCTCAATAGCAACCTCGGAAGTGTTCACAAGTGGTGCATCCGTAGTAACAGGAGTGGTCCAGATGAAGGGGCAGTGGATGAAGAGGCTTCCTTGCTAACTTCGGCTTTGCTAAATTGCAGTTGGCTAAAATCCTTTACCATCAACGCATCTGATAGATCCATAGCTGCACAAGAGAAACAAAATTTGTTGGTAAGTTACAATAAGGACGAAAATGTATCAAGAAGTATCATAAAGGAAACGCACTTTCTTTCCCGCATAAGATAACGGGACGCTTCCTAGGGAAAAACCAGTTTCTACTGATTTTAGCAAGAACCAGCATCTCTTCCGGGATGCGGCAAATAGGATGCACAAAGTTACTAATAAGATCATATGTCGCCTTATGAACATCGGCTTCTTCAGGAATGACATCGTGAACAGTTATGCGAATGTCACGCCACACCATTGAAGCCGGGAGACAGGAGTCATCAAGGTAAAAAAACTGATTCTTCCACTGGCGATTTGTGGGGGGTTCCTAGTGTACAAAGGGTTGATATTTCTGCGCTTCTCAAAGGTGTACCAGTCACCAGACATGGTAAGTCGGTAAAAAGCTCTGAATTGAATCAGTTGCGGTTCTAGACCAAGGGCTCTACAAGAAAGTTCAAAGTGACTCAAGATTCCTAAAGCAGGAGGGTTACATTGTGAGAAATGGATTTCAAAATAGGCTAAAGCTTCAAGAAGAAAAGGGGTACAAGGAATTCGGTAGTTATACACACTGATAGAGTCAAGGTAAACACCAAATTTATTTTCAGGAAACGGATAGATTGGTTTCACTGGTGTTGCAAGTACAGGCTTTAGGTTTCCAGGAATTCTAAACTCTCTCACGAAATCATCCAAATCATTTTGGGTGATTATAGGATATGAAATCGAAAGATTGTGTTTCGATGGCACTTTCTGGGTGGTTGCCATAACAGAGTATTGATAACAAAGTGAAAAAGCAAGAAAAAGAGGTTGGAAACACTGACCTTAACACTTTGCTCTGTGAAGGAAATGCAGGGAGAAAATGGCGGAAAGTGTTTAGGTTTGTGGTAAAAAATTTTAGGGAAAGGAGAGGGTCTATATATAAGGAATAAAAGCAGTTTTGCAAGGCGGTTTTTACGGAGGGCAATTTTGGGAAGTTAAATCTCAAACATTTTGAAAAGATTGCTTTTTCATAATTATGATTGCGACAGGTAACTGCTTTGGGACGGAAGACTCGACGCGTGGCATTGAAAGGACGTCAAGGTCATAATTACAATTTCGTGTGACAGTTCAAACCAATGCAAATGTCGGATATGTAAAAACCGTTTGTATTCAAAAATAAGTCTATTAACTTCATTTTATTTACTTAATAGACTTGGGGGACTTGATGAAGTAAACGATGCTCCGGATGTGTGGTACACATCCGATCGCTTATTTCCAAGTCCTTCGCATGTGATGTTTGCCATAAGTGTTTGTGCAGGAAACAGATACATGCGACTCCTGCAGATGCAAGGCTGGAAGATTGTTCTCGGAGCCTATAAATAGTTGAAAGTTAGAATAGTTTGGGGACACTTGTACTTTCTGTATTACACATGCAATTGTACTTTCTCTCTCTATGAATCAATGAAATCTCACTTTTTTCTCTAATCACTTAGTACCTTTCTATTATTCTCGAACCTGAAATGGCGGCAAATTATCTCCGGTGATTACTTGATTTTTCAGACGCCATCCAAGAAGAACCAGCAAACAACCAGCAACTCGGAGGCAACGAGTTGTCCATGAAGGTAAAGCTAGCACTCCAACATTCCTCTAAAGACGGTGCTCCTTGGCACTCAAAAGAAGATGAAGTAATCACCCCTGGAGAACATGAAGGAAGAGGCTCGGCCTCCTGAAGGAACCCCTTCGGAGCCCATCCATCTAGCTGAAGACCTCGATCGAGAAAAGGAGCACCTTAATAGATCATCCCTTGAAGAACCACCTTATCTCGAGCTCAAGGAGCTCCCCGAGCACCTTGAGTATCCATAATCACAGATGCCTGTGATCATTTCTGTGCACCCGTCAAAGGAAGACAAATTGATAAACTTTTGGGATGTGTCGTGCCTCATTTATAGAGTTTTGCTTGAGGACAAGCAAAGGTTCAAGTGTGGGGATGTTTAATATGTGCTAAATTATACATATTTTTATATCAAATATTCCTCACATTTCGGGTTATATCTAACTGACTATTATCAAAATGGTATGATATTGTTTCCTTTTTAGTTTTTCAGTGTAATCCATGTGAAAATCACAAAAGAAGTCAGAAACGCTTAAAAATGAAGAAAATATGAAGACTTCGTGATTTTGTGCCAAGAACCAAGCTACAACCTTAAAAAATGGACATAATGCCCTCATACGACCTTCTCTCAAGTCAAGACAAAGTGATAACCTAAAAAATCAACCACACCCCAAAGCGCAACTGCTATAAGACGGTGGTGTACTCAGTAACTGCATCAAAATTAGCAGGGGCATATCTTAAGCCAAGAAATGAGTTACGGGGTCCATAAATAGTGAATTTCGAGTATCTCGACTAGAGGAAGAAGATTTTGGGGTCAAAATGGCATGATTAAGCTCAAAACGCCCCGTGCCAAGTATGGCACGAACCATGCCAAACTTAAAAATCAGTCTAAAAGCCTTCTAACACGACACGCCCCGTGCCTCTGAATCAAGTTTTACCACACAGCATGTGCCTACCCAAGCACGCCCCGTGCCCCTGACCACCTTGTAGAACAGCAAATTCTCTGACACAGCACGCCCCGTGTTCCGTGAAGGTACGCCTCGTGGCCCTCTGATACAATACACCCCGTGCCTAGTTTGGCATGGGCCATGCCCACTCCGGCTGGTCTATAAATCGGAGAAGCCATCTTCATTTCTCCTTACTCATCTCCTCCTTCCTTTCTCTAGTCTAGTTTTTTTTCTCTTGAGCCATTTGGCGTTTTTATGTTTTGTAAATCAAGTTTATAAGAAATATAACTTAAGTAGTTTTTGCAAAGTATTTGTCTGTGAATCTTTCTTCTTCTCTTAAGCAAATCTTTAAAGCCATGTTTGGCTAAACTCTTATACTTACTTTTGAAGTAATAAGCCTTTGGTTGGTTAGTTAATGGCTTTATAAGCTTGTTGAAAGTGTGTCTAATGACTTTGTGAAAAACCTTTTTATTGAAAGTGTATTATTGATTTTCTGAACCAAACGTGCTCTAAGTATCATAGACCATTTGGAGAGTCGAAATCCCAAAGGCCAAACCTATGACACCCGGTCGGGGGAAGATTCATGATCCGAAAGATGACTCGCGCCCCATGCTACATGATATGTTGGAGGTCTTTATGTCAATGTAAGCAAACTCGGCTAACAACGCAAGTGCGGGCTGAAAGTATTTGGTTGGTATTGGGGGTTGGTAATATTTTGTCACTTCACGGAAGCCGAGATGGTACGTGTTTGTGAACTTGGATATGATTACGTCGGACGTGCATGCGCGAGAGGCGGTGCACGGAAGAAACGGATCTTAGTCCCTTAAAAGATACTTTTCATAATAAAATAATCCGGCACGCAGGGTTGTTCCCCTGCTGGTTCATGATAGTGTGTTGAGTACGGTAAGTCGGCCGGTTTAAGGGACCCTGTAACTAAGTGGCATCACACCACTTCGTTTGTCCACTAGCAGCACCTTCCCTCAACATTCGTACTCCTCGTACACGATTAGCAGTTGGATGGTGAACCAGCCTAAGATTCCGAAAGGTGGTTGGTCTTCTGCTAGTGAACAATCTTAAGAAAGATTATAAGTGTTTGTTCAACCTCCCCAACTACTGGTAAGTTCTCCCAAGTAGTACTAACTTCGATTTACAAAACTAAAGACACCATCTTATTTTATATTTATTTTCTTTTCTTCTTTTTATTTTAGTCTACTTAAACATTTTCATACTTAATAGATTTGGTTAGACATTAACAAAGACAAAGTATTAAAATCCCCACTTTCTATTGTGTCCTTGATCGATCCCGATTCAACTTACCACTACTATACTGCTCCACGATGGGTGCACTTGCCCGTGATGTGGTGAAATAGTAGTTGTCAGTAAATCATTTATTATAAATATAAAAGCTTCAAATTCTAAAAAGGTGTCACAAAATAATATCATATTTTATATATACACCACAGCACACCATCAGACAATATCAGCCAATGTACCATCATTTTTTCCAATCATGTCGGATACAATTTCTCATTTTTCAATGTTTCCTGTATTTTTGCATTTTTTTTTAATTTTTTTATCTTTTCAAATTTTCTCCCCCTAAAAATGACAAACTCTATTTTTAGATTTTCATTTATACCATTTGAAAAACAACACACTATTTTTGAATTTTCAATTTTCTGACAAACAAACAAACTCCCCCTCAGAATGAGACAGAGAGAAAAATAAAAAATATGATCAACCAACAAGAATGCTTGCGTTTTAGCATTTTGAAAACACAGATTTGGTTTGGAAAGTCAGTTTAAGTTAAAACACAGATATTCCACCACCAGCAATCTTTCAATTACCGATAGGTCTTCCTGAAATACCTGTTGAGACCAAATATTACATTAATTACCTTGGGAACGACCCGATTCAATAGCATCAGGTCACCGGTGTCTTCCACATGGTCTTTGTTGGCCTTGGAAACAACCTTCGGTTTCCAAATCATTGATGATGAAAATTTTTGATCAGAACCCGAAAATATTTCAACTGGCGTCTTTGGTTTGGACCAAAACGACTTACTAGTTAATGTGAACTTTGGGGACCATGGTTTATCAAAAATTTTACCATTTTCATCCACATATTTTGCATTGTTGTGGACATATGCAGTCGTTGGACAATTTGCAGCAAGATCTCCAGGTTGACGACATGCATAGCAAATTCGTTCACGAAGTTGAAAAGCATTAGAAAAATTCTTTGACTGATTAGAAAATAAAGAATCATCAGAACCAAAATGATCAAAGAAATCATCATAAGAATCATACCTTGGAGATTTACTCCGCGATGAACCTTTGTAATCAGATGAAGAACCTCCAGAATAATAAGAATTGTTCTTGGAATAAAAATCAGCATTTTGCTTCTTTGGAGGTTGTGATTTCTTTTGATCCTGAACCGTTTTGACACTTTCCTTTTTCTTTGGATATGAAGATTGAACTGGCTTCTCCTTAAGTACAAATCCTATTCCTTTGTGCTTAAAACCAGAAGATATTGATAATTCAGCCTGAGAACTAATAGCAGCACTTGTTTGATGTGTTCTTTAGTAAAATTGACCTTAATCTGTGGTATTTTGTTCTCTTGTACCAAACTCTTGGCAGCTTCAACCTCAGATGATGTACCAACTGATTTACCATACACACGCTTATCAAAAATAACTTCATCTTCCAACAACGAAGAATCAGATGTAAACTTTGGAGCTTCACCAACATTTTCTTTCTTCTTTACAGACTTAGATTTCTTTTTCTTCTTTTTAGACACTGAAGGTGCAGATTTAGAATAACCAGCTATTTTTGCTTTTGGATCAAGAGGAGCGGATGAAAATTCGGACATATCAACTGGTGTAGGAACTTTATGAAGATCATCTTCCCTTGCACTTTCTTTACCTCTTTCCTTCTTCTATAAATAATTCAGAAATGTTGGGGATAAATTGCAAATCTTAATTTGTCTTTGCAAATCCAGAATCTCCAACTTTAACTCAGAAATTTGTTGTAGAGCAATAAATAACTCCTTTTGAGAACCAATAAATTCTTTAGACAACTCATTGTATTCATATTTATTTTGTTTTCTCAAATCACATTCAACAAAAAGCTCTTCTCTGACACTTTCCCATTATTTCTTAAAAATATCAATATCCTTTGTTAAAATTTTATTCTTGTCATGAAAGTTAATATTTTCAACTCTTAACTTTTCAAATTCATCTTGAAGAACAATCACCTTATTAGCTGCTTCAACTGCAATATCACTGACTCTTTCATATTTATGTTGAAGCGGATAAGTTTTCTGAAATAATGCTTCAAAGTCTTCAACAACTTCCTTAGCTTCAGCTTTAGCCTTCTCACATTCTTCAAGCAAATCATTCTTTTCTGTCATTAACTTCTCAATGATTGGAGCCAAATCGTAATATTTTTTCTGAAAACTTTCCAACTCTTGCTTTAGCACGACAATTTCTTCAGTTAACAAATTTAGACTTCTTTCTAAACTTGCATTCTTGTTGCGTAATAGAACACATTCAGTACATGTAAATTCTTCCTCCTTTTGACTGTCGATCACATTTTCCCGAATCTCTTCAACCGTTGTTGCTCTCGAACTTGTTTCAGAATCAGTCAGAACACTATCACCTTGATGATGAGCCATTAAAGCAACAGCTTCGTTACCCGTATTTTGAATCTCATGAATATCAATATTACGCAAAATTCATGATCTGCATTCCATGCATATTTATTTGGATGTCAAAATATCTCCGTTAATATACTAGCATGAGAAACAAAAGTTTTTTAATCTCGAGTAGAATTGCTTGTTGAAGCTTTAACCAAATGAGCATGTTGACCAGAATTAGACTTGTTATTAGTTGACTTTGGACATTCACGAGCAAAATGTCCATACAAAGAACATTTGAAAATTTTCACCTTTGATTGTCTAACACAATCTTTCCATTATGATTCAACTGTTTCTTCCCGGTTCTGTTAAAGAATTTCTTTGTTCTTCTGACTAGCATAGCATACTGCTAATTCAAAGCCATTTCTTTCAGATGATCATAATCGATCTGATCATAATCTTCTTCTGTCAATTCTGCATTACTTATTGAACCAGTAATAACTCAAAAATATGAAGATACCAATGCAGACATCAATTCCATATAATCCTCAGTTATTTAAACCAACAAAGCATTGTGTGATGATGAACTTGGAATTGAAACAGTACAACCAGAAGAATAACCAGAATTATCAGTTTTACCGGCAACAAAAGCTGTAGGAGGTGCTTGAGTAAAAACACTTGTCTTCCCAGCATGAGTAGTTGAATCATTTTCTCCATAATACACAACAAGGTTCTGAATTTGTACAGGCATAAGTAATCATCATGACATAATTTTCCCACTTTTCGGGTAAAGCCTCCAACAATTTTTCTTTCAAATCAGCATCTTCTTTTTAATGTTTACCAAAACCGTTTCACTCATCAGATGTGAAAACTTTGTAATCAGATTTGGAATGTTTTCATTTTGATAATGCTTGAAATTATCAAATTCTTTATTCAAGACTTTCTGATGACTTTTCTTGTATTGATCATTACCCTCACATCTTTTATGTATTGCATCCCATAAATCTTTTGCAGTATCGAAAGCAGTAAACTGATGTAATAATTCCTTGGGTAATGCCATCGTCAAAGTTCCAAAAGCTTTTTGTTCAGCTTGATATGCTTTCTTTTGATCTGATGACAAACTTTTCTGTAAAATTGGTCTTCCATTTCTATTTGTTGGATACACATATTGATCAGTATACGATAACCATATATCTACATCATTCATTCCAAATATGCTTCAAATCCTTTCACCCAACTATGATAACCCTCCAATTTGAGTAATTTGGGAACTTTCTGACTTGTTCCAATTTCATTTTCATAATTCAGTAAACTTTTCATCGTTCTTGGTAATTAACCATCTTGCCTGTTAACGAAGTGGTACGAAATGATGCGAACTCACACAAAGTGATACAAAGTAAGGCGAATTAGCCCGAACTGGATCGGAAGTGACACTATACGAAGTCACACGAACTGGTCCGAACTGAATATCCACGAAGTGATGCGAACTGGAATCTCTCAAAGTGATCCGAACTGAATGTTTCTGAAGTGATCCGAACTGAAATCTCACGAAGTTACACGAACTAAAATAAAGCGACGGGAACTGGAACGAAGTGACACTTCGTGGCAGTTATTCACTCGAAGTCACACTTCGTGACGGTTACAGATCCGAAGTGACTGTTCTAGAGACGAACTAGGATGAACTGGACCATTTTGATTCAATTTTTTGCGATTTGGATGTTTTTGAACAAGACTTTCAGCAGTAGATCAGTAACAATTGAGAAGATTGATTTAGAATCAAAATTTGAACGAAAAACTCAACTAAAATGCTCAAATGGCACCAAAAACACCTCAATTTACAAAAAAAAAACACACTTTTTAGCACAAAAACTTGAGAAACAGCAACTAAATGATCAGTAGATTGAACCGAAAGCTCTGATACCAGTTGAAAGTGCGTGAGCAGCGGATCGTCTACTCGATCATGATCAAAACGTTGTAATTCGAGTATGAAATCAAGACACCAAGAGGTAAATACAAAAGGAATTGTATTGAACACCACAGAGAGATTACACACTCAAAACACATAGTTGATTTTCTAAGAAGTTCTTAAACTAAACAAGAAATAAGCTATTTATACTAGACTCGACAGTCACGAACTAGACATGTCACGAACTGCCACTTCGTGTGTCAGTTCGTGTCAGTTCATGTCTAGCTTTCCGAACAGCTTAGTCTTGTTCCTGATACTTCACACGACGATCCAGATAATACTCTAACAAACATGACAACCCAAATTGCTTTGAACTAATTTAGAAGTTCAGAACCAACATCGGCTACAAAATCTGTAGATGGTGAAGTACTTGTGATAGCTTTAGCCTTCGCTCTCATACTTGCAGCATTGTGTCCCTAGTAAACTTCTGGGTTCTGAGCTTATGCTGGAACATTGTTAACCGTAGACATTTCCAGTTCACGTGCCTCCCGCTTTCCTGTTAGCTCATTTAATTTCCATTTTGGATAATTTTTATTGTGAGTAAGCAAGTGCACATAATTCTCCCATTTATTCGGACACACTTCAAGCAATTTTTCTTTCATCTCATCCTCATCCTTTTTGACACCAACGTTATCCAATTCGCATAGTGTCAGAAAACATCAAACTCCTTCCTTAGAACTTTCTTTTACTCTTTTTGTATTGGTTATTACCAACACACCTATCTTCCAATGCATTCCAGAACTCCTGATAATTCTTACAGGTCTTGAATTGATGTAGCGATTCTTTAGGAAGAGCCATAGTAAGCATGCCATAAACCTTCGGTTCCCTTTTTGAAATCTTCCCTTTCCTTTGCATTCAGATTTTGCTAAAACTTTGGCACACCATTTTCCGTTGGGTATTCAAAACCCTCATTTATGGCTATCCATAATTCAGCATCATTAGTTCCCACGTATGCGTCAAACCGTTTTCTCCAATTGTGGTAATCCTCCAATTTCATTAGCTTTAGTACCTTTTGGCTCATGCCAATTTTATTATCATAGTTAAGCATGGCTTGCATAGAACTCTGCATTGCTGCATACGCTTACATTTCACTTAACATGATTACCAACTTTCTGGTCGCCGATTGAAACGAATATAGCTGAATTAAAATAGAGGTAGCAAATGAAATAAAAACTAAGGAATGAAAGAAAATTGACAGGACACTACAACTGCCCAATGACCGTTATTTGGCAAATGAATGTTATTCGCCGACTGAGTTTTTTAGAGTATGAAATGCCGAATGAAATAACACGGTCGAATGAGCTTATTCGCCGATAAGATTTCATTAGGTGACGATATGGGCCGAATGATCGAAAATGAAGATTTTGAACTGGCTAATGAACAACGAATCAAAAAAAGAGCTTCATCGGTGAAAACAAATGACAGTTTTTTACTAATATCTTATGAATTTAGATAGATTCTGACAAAAATTCTTTAAGAAAATATGATCTAAATTTTGAAAAAATACTTTTGGTAAAACTGATTCTTTGAAAAAGTGTTCTAAACTTGAAAATTCAACTGAACAAAGTAACCAACAGCTCTGATACCACTTGTAAGAGACAAAACAGTAAATATAAGCCTTGGCGTATTAACAACCGAATGACCCGGACACACACTGAGTTCACCGAATGAATACACAAGGACCAAAAGTTCTAAATATGGTGAATGAGTTGGCTATTTATAGATATAGCAACCACCGAATGACTCATTCGATGGTCATTCGCCACTCATTTAGTGGTCATTCGCCACTCATTCGGTGGCACTCATTCTCCACTAATAATTACAGAAATATACTCTACACAAAAAGCTACAACACCTAGCAGACAGACACAAAACAATTATTGCAAAAACATAAATTTATTTGAATATTTACTTACATAACTCACAAGTGGTCACCCGTCTCTCAGGTTAAGATATGTATATTTTGGGGTGGACACTCATACCAAGATAAAACGAATAGAGAGAATATGCTTGACACAAAATTGAACCTCCACAGATCTCACCAAAGTCACAAGATTATCATGAGGGCATAAAAAGGGTAGGCTTAGGGTAGGGGTAAGGATATTAAAAGGGTAAGCGGTCTTTTGTGATTTCATGCTTTGATTTGTAACTATTCTAAGCAATCTTTTAAAAGCTTTCTCCTTGGATTCCCTTTAACGGGGATTTCCCTTTATTCTATAATTTTTTTAGAGAAAAGTAAATAAAAGGGCGTAAAATCTAGGGCCCGTCTTGGATGTTACATATTTAGAAAAATGGTTGCAATTTTAGGATTATTAAAAGAGTCGTTCTTTACTAAAATAAAGTGGTGTAAAATAAAAAGTTTGGGGGTTTTAAGGTTATTTTACGGGGGGGGGGGGGGGTTATTTTCTGCAGGGTTAGGGAAATGAAAAGGTTAAGGCTCAAAGGGGCTTACTAGGGCGCGTTTGTTGTAAAGAAGTGGATGAGAAGTTAGAATTCCTAGGTGCCTCAATCCTTCAATAATGTGGCCTCTGATATTGTCCATCTTGGGACGTATTGTCGTGTCAAGTTCTACCTCTATCGCGTTACCTGATTTCTCTCGAAGTTAAGAAAAGAAGAGCATGGTTATAGTTAATCGTGCTATAATGGCTCGAATTCTCACTGAAAAGAGAAAAGGAAATGTAAGCTCATATTCAAATAAATTTGGTTTCTTTTTGTCATAAAAAATTGCTTCATAACTTTGAGGTATAACAAGTTAATGGAATTTTTGGTTAGTAGGTAGATGGCGGAAAACTTTTACTGGCACAGTTTCTTTAAAAACAACAAAATTTACAAAGGCCGTTTTTCCAAGAGAGTTTTATGTAAGGCTTGAGAACTGGGCAAACCAATGTTTGGTTTTCAAAAGTATCCCAAGAATTTTCCCGTCCACACTTAAGTTGCATATTGTCCTCAGTGTGTCTAAACGCATTCAGATTAAGGAACATGTAAAATAAAAGTTAAGGGCTAGAAAAAGTTTGACAGAGTTTCCCCTATAAAATTGACATTTTACCTGCGGGATGGTTACCACGCCGTGCATTTCTAACTTCCCGGTCCATTCAGCTGCCATGTACCTGTTCTAAACTACTCATTCATCCACAAGGCATAAGAAAAGACATACTAACCTAAATACTATGGCATCATCCATGTGAATGGTCTTATCAATACACAAATGTATAACTCCCCAGGAATTTCAATTGCGCTCATATTCATCACTGTAGGAATTGGGTAAAAACAAACATAATGTAAATTATCTGAAAGAATCGCATCACAAACAAAAATAAAGATAAAGCGTATCAAACTAAATGTTAAATATTTTGCACATACATTACCGTACAAAATTATATCAAGAGCTGAGAACCCTGTCCTAATGAACCCTGACCGGGGTCAGCATACCTGATGTAGAAGCTTTGGCGCAAGTGAGTGACGTCCTGCTGCAGCCCAAACATGTCGGTCTGCATACCGCTGGTGCACTCGTCAATAGTCTGGACTGTGGTGTGAGTCTACTATAGGGACTGGTACAGGTCCATCATACTGGGATAACTAGGGGCATGTTGGTGCTAGCGCTGGTGCTCATGGGAGTGATGTTGCTGCTGGGGAGGAGAGGGTGGATGGTCTTCATTATCGTCATCATCGTCATCATCATCACCTGCATGGGTCCTAGTCCACCGGGCATAAGATCCTAAATCATCCCTGCCTCATGTCACACCCCAACCGACGACGGAAGATGTCAAGACGCGATGATTGTTCAGATGCACACAACACTATTAATGTTGCGATATTCTTAATCAGCCCATTTCTTATAACTTCATAAAATATTACATTACAAGAATTAAACAGAGATATACAACAAGTTAATCCTTTTGATTTAGGTCTCGCTAGGTCCGCATGCAACCTATGGTGTCATCAATAAGTAGTCATCACATAATCAACAAACTGCAACATGTACAAAATAGAGTCAACTACGAATAGTTGGTGAGTAAACATAGGTGTAATAGTATCATGGTGCAAAACATGCAACTCATGAGATTAAGTGCAAACCAAGTAAGATAAACATATCGAGATAGAGCACATATGGGTGTATGATCCAAACCAGACCATAAGGTTTTCAATCACGAGACGCCACACGCGAGGCAGGCCAAGTGAGCTTGGTAAGCCAATACATCTGTTACTGTCAACCTGGCTTTTAACAGTTAATGTCACACGAGGTCGTTCATAATCATAACACATAGAGCACGTAGATTTACCATACAAGAATAACACATAATCGTTCATAGAGGTCGTACGTAGTTTTAGAGTATAGAATATCGTTCTAGTGTTTGAATATCGGTACATGTTGCACCCGAAAACATAAAAATAAAATGGGCTATGAATACTGACCTGATATTGAGACACAAAGGAGAGAATGACATCCTGATTTGAGACGAATAAACCTGAATACACAATCGATAGCTAAACCAAATGTAAGAATAAACGAATAAATAAATAAATAAATAAATAAGTAAATAATTGAATTTTCACCACTCGACGACTCAATGGAGATAAAATTTGGTGACTTACATACGTTCAAGGTCGAAGTGTTGGTTTATTCGAAACTGACAGCAAGACGATAAATAATAATAATTACTTATTTATAATTCTTAACGGTAAATATATATATATATATATATATATATATATATATGTGTGTGTGTGTGTGTGTGTGTGTATATATTATGGTTTATGAGAAAAACTTAATCATATAAGATTATAATGACCCTCATGGGTATTTACACATACAAAGACAATATAACATTTCAAAATTAAATTTTATCCAAACCGAATGATGGGTTTTAGTCTTCTACTCCATATAGTCCAAATGACAACAGTTTAAATATATGTTTGATGAAACCCGAGTTTTCAGAAACAACATTACATTTAAAAGACCGATACATCGAGATTTAATATTCACAATGTGATTATTATTACTAAAGTATAATGCTTATATATTCACCAAATTAATACGCATTTATTATAGTTTCTATATATATAATCCTTTAAGTATTTTAGATGACAAAGGTTCTAGCCAACAGGTTATAGCAGTGAATGAAATGAATGAAACACCAATGAGATAGAGGATACAGTATACCTTTTGGTAAATTACTCGAACCTGGACTCGGTTAACCGTAAAACTGACACGTAATTCTATATAGGCGAATGAGTAGTCCAATCCGATCAATTTTTCATCACAAACAATAATACGAGGTTAATTTACTGAGTTGACTTTGTTGAGCAACTATATCGGTTGACAAGATTGTTGATTGAGTCAACTTAGTTGACTCGGTACTGAGTTAATTCCTATTTTACTAAAACTTGAATCCAAACACCCAAAGAAGCAATACCACCCAAACACACCACCATATTCACTGTTTGAAACTATTCCGGCGGCTGGAGGCCAATGGCCGCCATCAGAAAAAGTTGTGCCTATCGCAAAAACCCACAAACAACATCACCATACGATAGAGAAACGGGAGGCTAGAGGGTGGAAACGAGCTAGAAGGAGGAAGAAAGAAGAGAAACGAACCTTGATTCTAGCCCTTGTCGTCACTACAGTCGTCGGATCACCCGGAACGGCGTCACTGCTACAGTCGCTATGGCGAAACCATACAACCACTGCCGCTGTTATCTTATCTACTCTGCCACAACACCAAAATGAACTAAAATCGCGAGCCAAGGGGGCGACACTGATCGCAAACATGAAAGAAGGAGAAGGAGAGTGAGTATCGTTTTTTCCATATCCGCGGGTGCCGACTGTGGGCCGCCAGAGTCGCGGTGGTCAACGGTTTCTTGCTCCCTAGGAGCATTACTCTCGAACAAAAAAAAATGAACGGGGGGGGGGGGGGGGCTGGTATGACAACAGAAAGGGGATAAAACCCTAAAAACATTTTATTACCATTATTTATTATTTTTATTTATTTATTTATTATTTTTGTTAAAGAAATTAATTAGTGTTGTGTGTAACAAAAAGACATGAATTAAACTGCGATGCCTGATCACATGGAATTTTAAACGACACGATTGCGGTCCGTCTTAAACTGAGCATTTACATGAATATTACTAGATAAATTAAAATGACGTTTTAAACATTTTTAAGAATGTTTATAAGAGTTTATAAGGGTTTTATAAATCTTAATTGTACAGGATAAAGTGTTTGAGATTATTAAACATTATATATATATATATATATATATATATATATATATATATATACTAGTCGTGTGCCCGCGCGTTGCGGCGGCGACACTTTATAGCGTGTTATTTGTCCTTCGTTCGCATTTATGGTGGCGTCAAGAATCAACCAACGTCATACTTGTTTCATGTTAATTTATCAATTCTCTTTTTTCTCTTAGTTTTCTTATCCGTAACATCAGTGAACCTAAAAGGCAGACCTTACCGATGTTATTTTCAAGTGTACAGAACATATAGTTGTAATGTGAAACACAATTAATAGCATGAATTCATTACCATAATTGCAACACAATTAATAGCATGAATTCATATACATCATATAGATATATAAAGTGTAATAGTGTAAGGACCAAATATTTTTAAATTTTGACACTTCCAATTTGACTATTATAAAAACAAAAAGATCAAGCATAAAACTTTTGTTTAATAAGAAAATTTGCAACCAAAAAGATGAACCTAAAATTCAATGTGACTCGAAATTATGTATTCTTGTTGTCATAAATAGATCTAACATAGTCATTCCATGCTTTCAAGTAAACTGTTGAATACAAACATGTACAAATAAAAGATAGTAGTAACCTGTAGACATAAAAATGCATCGTCACCGACTTTCAACCAGTTCGACTGTTTTCTTGTTTGCTAATTATTTCACTTCGACCGTTTTCTTGTTGGCTAATTATTTCACTGGATCCATTTGACCTATTATAGAGAACAATAAATAACCAAATGTACATGTGCTGTAGTTAGCTGATACATCGTTAGCTTCATCAACATGCCAATAAATAGAGATGAACATGGATACAAATGTCTGAATAATTATACAGAGCGTAGAAATTAAGAAACATGGATACACTTGTATGTATATTTATGTATGTACTATCAATAAATAGAAATAACAAAAAACATCAAAATAAACGTTGTCTTACTTTGAAAGATCTTTTCTAGATAACACTAAAGCACATAAGAAGTGTTGACAAGTTCTGAAGTAGGTGAGAGTTTGTAAGAACCTATGACAAAATCAGAACAATAGAAAACTGCAATTAGTTTATACTTCAAGTATTCTTCACTTCGTAACACCTTAAAATAGTCATTGAACACATTAAACCTGCAAATTAACATAATGAACTTATAAAAAAAATCTAGGAAATAAAACTAAATGTCTAAAATCTTGATAAGCGTTTGAAGGGCATTTAGTAAAATAGGTTAATTAATAAATAGGTTATATCATATAAAGGTGACAAGTTTGACCGTTAAAAGTCAAACGTGGCCAGAAAGTGTAATGCAGATTTGTTACTGCTACTGCAATTCCACTTTTACTTTTTGATGGATTTTGGATTATAACTCATTTACACTACCAAACAACTCATAGTTCAACAATTAGCCAAAAGTCAAAACCTTAAGAGACCACAAGTAAAATTAACTTAATAAAGAAAATGAATATGCAATTATCAGAAAAAACAAACCTGCATGGTGAGATATGAGCAGGAATGTTTGAGTGCCTTTTTCATATCCGTAAGGAGCAAGTGTTCTAAGAATGTTTAACTAATTTTTAGTGAGTTCAAAAACCAAAATAAAGTTAGCTTCGATCCAACCTTTGATGCTTCTTGACATGATGAAGGTAGTCCCTTTGCTCTGGTGTTTTTATAAAATGTAAAGGCTATTATCATGGATTAGACTCACTCGCATATGCACCAAAAAACTCAAATAACACAAAGAAATTCACATTCACTTGCTGCAACTAATAAATGTACTCAAAATGGGAAAGCTCTATACCCAAACTTGAGCCTATCTCATACAACAATAAAATTATATGAAGAAAAAAAATTAGGAAAGTTGTAGACGAAGACTTACCGAATGAACACCTTAACAGGCTGCACTCGTTATCAGTTATACAGTTACTTAATTTGCTACAAAAATAATAGAAAGGATAAAATAGCATACTAAAGTGGTTGGTTGTATGACCACTTGTTTTAACTTTACAGGTAGGTGCAGAGAGACACATGTTCATTAGAATATTAGATTATTAGATAGAAGATTTTAAAAATTAGGCCAACTATCATAGTAGCATATATTCGGTGTCAAAATAAAAGTCAACTAAACTCAGACCTAATCATATATTGGAATTTGATAAGGAATCAAACTCATCCAATTGATATTCCACTTTAATTCTATTTCCTTTTTGAACATACATGTATAAATGTAGTAAAAATCAGGCAATTCAGTTAAGTAGATCAAAGTATTAAAGTTCTGATTCAAGTAATGTAGTTATTACACCTTAGAGGCAATAAAATATGACTAATCCATAACTACTACAAGGATGCATGCATATATATGGGCCATATGGGCATAAAAACTTAAAATGGTCCTACTGGTGGATGGGGAGAACAAGATTCCAACCAAAACACAAGATGTTTAACACTGGATTTAACATAGGGAAAGATCATATATCATAAAGATTCCAACCAAAACACAACTACCTTTAATTTGCTCAGTGTCTTTACAGTTCCTAGACAAAAATAGAGCTGCAAAAAGAAGCCATAAATTAGATGTGTAGATGGGTTGTCACTAAATCGTACAATCAAAAACATGATGGCTAGCTGCATGATGAAGTTCGGGTAGTTATTTATAGCATTAAAATGTGTCGCTTCACTCATATAAAGTCCATTCCTTGCTCTTGCATCGACAAGCCAAGATTTCAAGCAACTCATATATTCAATCATAATCAAATATGAAAGACTTACAAAAATATGGACATGTAACATATTAATATACTAAAAATTAATATTCTAAAACATGCTAAGTTGACAAACCTCTAAAATGGAAATAAGATTACCTGTTGATCTTGATCCGATTGTTGGAGGAATTTTGGTGCTACAGTCTTCAATGATTTGATCCGACGTCTATCAAAGTTTTAGTCAGAATAAATTATACAATGTAACACCTTGGATGATAAGAACCTTAAAGGACTTGCATCAGAATTAAGTAATTAACACTAACCTTGATAACATGGTAGAAAATCAGATTTAGAAATATCAATGTTTACATAAGCAAACTATTATTAAGATTCAAACTTCAAAGAACTATATTCTGATGATACCAATCCCATCATAATTGATATGTTAGCTTAAAAGGAACCTGTTACTGAATCTCAAAATTAACATACTCTCAGTCACAAAAGTAGCCTTCCCTTCTAACAACATCCTTCTAACAACAGAGAAAATAGAACTGCAAGGTGGATTACATTATCAACTGGATCAGATGACCTTTTCCTAAGCACCCTGATTCATTTAGCATTGGTAAATGGTGTCTAGAGTTAGGGCCAAACATACCCTCCGTCAAAATCACTGTGTAAAGATTAGAGGTGGCCAGGTTGGGTTGCGTAATGGGTTGAGATTTAGAAGATTGGGCAGTTACATAGAATGTGAAAGAAACAAATTGAACTTTTTGTTTGACTCTAAAAATGGAAACACAGTAGAAATAATAGTATGGAAATGTTAGTTCACAATTAATTAACCACATTCTATATAAAATACAATAGAAAATTTGAATTACCTAACCTTAGCAGAGAAATGAGAAACAATAACCATTACATTTATACCTATTCCAGATGGAAGTTTAAAAGGTTATAGCATAACTCATAGGAGTAAAACATGATTAGACAGTTAAAACTTTATACTTTAAAAACATTTGTAGAGAATGCACCAAACAAATAAGTAAAACAGAACCAAACCAAGACTAAAATGGCTAAATAGTTAAAGCTTTACACTTTAAAAACACTTGTAACACAAAAAACAAACCTATATTAACTTGAGAACTTATATTAAAAGAAAAGCCAGCATCCAAAACCTTCACACAGTGATAAAATTGAGAACTTATATTAACTGAAAAGCCAGCATCCAAAACCAAGCCTAAACCATAGAAATTGAAAAATCGCATGGAATTTACCTGTGGTCGAATACAACAGAGCACACAAACAATTGAACAAACACAAACACCTACAAAAACAGAAAATTTTAGATACAAATCGGAAGAATAACAAAATAACAGCAACAGAAAACACACTAACAATAAAAAAAGAATTCATTCAATTTAACCCCAAAATAAGAAAATCATATAAATTGAAAATCAAATTACCAGAAAAGATTGAAATTTGAAAGCACATAGATGTAGCAAATTAGTTGAACATGGTGTGACTTTAATGATATGAGGTATAAATTTAGCACCAACCGAGCTTGAAACCTAATCTCCTGATAAAACTCGACCTTTAAAGGAAAACCTCCAAAGTTACAGTAACTAATACCCACTTAACATTAACATATAGACTCGAACTCTAGAGGAAAAAGATAATCTTTATTACCTAAAACCTCCACTTCTTTGGGTGGTTGTTGTTTTCCTATGGAGGGTGGCCGGATTTTGCCTCTTTTATGGATAGAGAAATTGATGACAATCAAACCAAATAGAGAACACACTTAAGCTTTTTGTCCACCTCAAGATCCTCAGCTGCTGAGATACTCAAACGATACTACACAGAACAAACAACAAAAAAACAATGTGGAACAAAACCCTAAACGGAATCTACGCCCAAACAGCAAAAACCCAGTTAAATTCGAACAAAAACCAACATAGAGATCAATGGATCTTTGAAGAGTAGACGTAAAAAGTATGAAAAATCGAAAATCGATGAAACTTTATCTTTGGAAAAGCAAAAATCAACTTAAAAATCAAATAATCTTCAAAAATCAGACGAATTCAACCTGCGAATTCAATCAACTTACAAATCAAATAATCTTAAAAAATCAGACGAATTCAACTTACCTGCGAATTCCATCAGACGAATTCAACCTGCGAATATGAAGAAATCTCAAAGAAAGCAAGAGGACCCTAACACAGCATTCGATGGTGTGATGGGTTTTTAGATTTGAAATTTGAAAGAGGAGAATCCCGAGATCTAAAAGGAAGATTTAGGTTTGTTGGTTTTCCGATTTCATGTGTATGTCGTCTGTGTTTCCGATTGATGATTGAATTAGGGTAGAAAATAGAAAGCACATTGAGTCTTGAAGAAAGAAAGTAGGGTTTCTCAAAAATAGGTTACTTTTCTCTGCACCGTCAAAAAGGAAACGAATATAACCTCCAAATGGGAAAGCATCTTAAATTTAAGACGCCATTATTTACAGAAATGCCATTTTGATCAATATCCATTATATAGTAGTATAGATATATATATATATATATATATATATATATATATATATATATATATATATAACGTAATGTTTTTGAAAGACTTAACATTATAATAAATGAAATAAGTACTTGAAACTTGATTGTTTAATAGTTGTTAATTATGATTACCAAAAAAACGGTTCGGCTCAAATGGATACGGGTCGACCGAGTTGTCACAGTTTCCCTTACTTTAAGGAATTTCATCCCGAAATTAGCAGAGACTTGGCAATTTAAAGAAAATTAGCTTAAAAATTTTAAATAGTACCAATTATATTTTTAACCTTAGAGACAAAATATGGAAAAAACATAACAAATATTCACCGAGACTAGAAATACACTCGTGATTACTGGGTCGATTATGATGAAACCACTCTTAACCTGGCCGCTTCGCTATGTTAGGAACGGTCATAAAAATTGACATATTTTTGCGATACAACCAACAACTGAAGACACACACGCAAAGACACCCACAGATCTGGGTCCAACTCTCAATACAACTTAAAGACATTACTGATGCTTATATATATGGTGTACCGCAACGAACCCACCACGTCTTTAATATGTTTAAGAGAGTATTGTTCATCTTCGGGGAATACCCTATTCTACACACCAACCAAAAATAACTGAGTTTGACACCACCACACTTAGGCTATCATAGAGAGTGAGCAGCAGACCGAGAGAGCACATCACAACCACACTGAGAACCAATCAAAGACTGACCAAGGTAGGTGACCACAATCTCCCCTACTTTGGGAGTGAGACTGAGGGGTCGAGAGACACAAGTGAGTAATGTGCGCAACATAAGTACCTTCAATAAATATAACATAGATCCACATAGAGCATCATAATAGATAAAACAAAATAATCAATGATAACCAAAAATCTGGGGCTTCGGAACTTTTATCCAGGCAAAGCGTCAAGTTCTTGTGAACTAGATGGGTAGCGACCCACATCCGGTTTACCTCCTGAGACACGATACCCAGACGGAATCAGAATCAGCTCTCGCTGAAACCCAAGACTAATACCCACGACCAATACCGATCGTATGCTAAGCTAGCATCACATACAATCATTGGTAATAGCACGTACGAGTCTCTGGTTTAGCAAAAGTAGAATAATGACTAACGTTTGAATTAACGGTACGCAATCGAAAATTTAAAGCGATAAAAGTCAAAGCGTGAGCAGATAGATCACAACCATCAAAAGATCAATGTCAAAACAGATAGAGTATAACGAATCTGACATAATACTCCGCATTGGATACCATGAGTCGAATAGTACTGCATGCATGTCTCGACTAGTATGAATATACAGTATATTTGAAAACATGAATCCGCTAATGTGAGACGAATGCATGATTCATGATATATGAAACCAATGTCACGTATCAAGTAACATGACTCCGAGTACCTGAATCCAATGCCATGAACCGAATGACGTGATTCGAGATACACGAATCTGATTGCATGAATCGAGCAACATGTCTTGAAGTACATGAACCCGATAACATGAACCCAAAAGCGTGAATCAAATGCAAGCACCCTACATTATGAATCGAAGAGTATGACTCAAAATACGTGAAACTGATAGCATGAGCCAAAATCCTAACTCAAAATGCGCAAGACTGATAACATGAACCAAAAGCATAACTCGAAACACGTAAAACTGATAACATGAATCAAATAGCACGACTCTAAGTACATGAATTCGATAGCATGAACTGAATAACACGACATCGAAGTGCATGAATCCAACAACATGAATTGAATAGCCCGACTTGAAGTACGAAAATCCAATAACACGTACCGAATAACACGACTCCAAGTATATGAATCCGACAACATGAACCAAATAACACGACATCGAACTACATGAATCTGATAACATGAATCGAAAAACACGACTAGAAGTACATGAATCCGATAACATGATCTAAATAACACGACTCAAAGTACGTGAATCCGATAACATAAACCGAATAACACAACTTAAAATACGTGAAACTGGTAGCATAAATTGGCCAATATGAGATGGGAAAATAAACCGAGTAATGAGATTCGCCAATAGAGAAAAATGTTAGAACCACACAATGAAACCATAGATCATGAGTCGATGATACAAACAATGAATCTAAGAAAAAATAACTTAATAATCGAATAACGAGTGTCAAACAAAAGATAGGGTAATGAACACCAAATCGAGATCAAACAAAATCAGGGGCTCGTGTCACCAATGAGACAAGCCGAAAAACAACATCACGATCATGAGGAACAAAATCCGAGCTCATGGCCAGGGTCACGAATCAACTGATGGCACCTCACCAAATGAATATGGGTGTCGGATGGCAGCGATTTATCTCACAATCCAACTATTGCATTTAACAACAGTCAAACCATGAGGTTAAGCAACCAGCCATTCCCCGTAATTTATTGGTTGAAATATATATGAGCTTCGGATTTTAAAATCAAGAGTGAACCATGAGCAAATCCGCCTATCGCCAGCGAAGAAGATCACGAACTTGAAGAATGAGAATGGAGCTCACGAAGGAACCACTGAATCAAAGGAAACTAGAGCCAAACATAACAATACACTCGAGTGAAAGTCTCAAACATAAAACAGAACCCAAAATATCCAAACCAATTATGATACTGGTTTAGAAAGCATCACCACGAAAAAGAGAGGGGGAACTCATAAAAAGAATCAATCACGTGGAAATGATCAGTTCTCAGAGCTACAATATGGAGATAAGGGTCTCCAAGCATTGAGGTAAATAGATCATAGGTTTTCCAAAAGCTGCACGACGATAAGGTGACTTGTAAATGGAGACGCTCAGGGTGCGAGGTCGATACAAAAGGCGATCTGGTGAACGGGAGGAAGACTCGTTGCGTCATCAGGAAAACTTTTCATGGTATATTCGGGCGACTAGGATGTCCTTTACTCCCCTTTCTTTCGACTCCCACAGTTTAGACCAAGACTTCATGCGCTCCAATATTAAGTAATTGTGGGCTTGATGTATAGCATAAACTTGAGCCCACAGACTGATTTATCACCGAGGATTGTCGGGACCTTATCGTCCGGGCAGGGTACGAATGAGTTTAACCGAAACACACAGTTCTAGAAATAATTGTGCTAAAGGTGCAGAAATGAGAGGGAGAACAGGTCAGGAGTTGCTAACGGTGAATTATACCAAAGCGCGGAAATTAATGAGTTGTGTTGTAAAGCAGACATAACTCAGAAGTAATAAAATCTTAACTTCGAGCAAAAACTCTTGTAACCGGCACGTGTGTAGAGTTATCCATTCGAGAGGTTGTATATTCGTAAGCTCGTACACATGCAATCCCGTAAACATGTGGACTTGTAAATTCATACATTTCCGAACGAGTAGATTCCTAAAACACATGTCCCTTGAAAACACACGAGCGAGCTTAAAAACGAGAACAATTAAAATGAACATCTTGGAAATTCTTATTAAAATGGATGGTCACGTGCACGTAGGCTTGTATACCCGATGTGCCCATTTATTTCCATGTATGTATGTAATCTCATAACCATACAACCTGGAAACTTGTGAACCAATGAACGAGAACTCACCGAAAATATACATGACGGCACAAATGACATGATAGAGAAAAATGATTTAGAAACATGAGGGATGAATATCCGGTCAGAAACATAAAAGTACGGTTGACACGGACGGATAAGGCTTTAAACACCGACCAAATGGAGGTAAATGATTGACAAAAATTCCAATGATCAAAGGATGTCAGCATAAGAACCCCCAAACATCATATGGATCAAAAACTTAAGCAAAGGTACCAAGGTTAGCCTCTCCATTGATAAGGGTGTTAACGGTGACTAACAGGGGTATGGATGCGGAAATCGTCAAAGGTTTCCACAATGATAACAAACAACGCAGGGGGTAAAGACAAACATATGCACCATCACGAATTAAACACGCGGTGGTACCCATGGTTGGACCCACCGAGGCTGAACTCAAGCTGGCTAATAACGAGTGCTCACAAGGTAGCCAAAGTGACCATAGTTGTTGCATAGTCGAAGCTCGATTAACGGATGGTGATGCTTAGATAACTTATACAAAATGGGTGAAGCCTGAGGTCAGACTCCCTAACTGAGCAAAGAATGCGGGACACTTCGCAGCCGCTACAGTGACTGATGTAACCCAAGCCAAGAAATAGAGGGAATAAGCATGAAATAAGACATCGCGAAATATTGATTTGAGGCCAAGAGATAGAGAAGGACATCATATGGGATACCTGAATCTCAGTATCATGAGACCACAAAATGAAATAAGTCAAATCAGGAGACCATGAAATGACAAAACAAAATAAATCGAATCGGAACATCATGAAATAACGGGTTAAAATAAATCAAAGGATATCGAGAATTGTCAAGAATTGTCAAATCACCGACTCACAGAACAAGAAATCAGGTTGAATATCATCTTAAATCACGAGAGATCGAATAAACATGGGCGTTAGTGAATCGTGCGATAGTGTGACTCAGATTATCAAAACCATCGAGAACCATAGAGATCATAATAACACGCAAAAACCTAAAACTGAGTGATCGAGATAAAACACATCAGAATAGTTCTCATCTCCCGATTGGGAAACTATAACCGTGACAAATCAGAAAATGGTTCTAGTGATTGACATGCTTTTGGCATAATAGGCTTCAGCACTCTCGTCGGGGACTTCCCAAGTGAGCGTTCGGGTCCGTCAATTCAGATTTGTACGCAACGCTTTTCTTGATAGAGACCTCGACTACCGGTGCTTTCACCTTTCTAGTTACTACATGTCAGTCACTAAAACCCATTTCTGACAAGATCATAAAATCAAAAATCAATTTCCTAGATGGTACATAAGGCGCCATTTCTAAGGAAGGAGGCTAGGAAACCTCAAGTAATCTATGTATAAGTGTGTGCTGACCAACGAGAATCAATGCAACGATCGAAATACCCACATGATGTCATACAATTCATATAGGTATACTATACACGAGGCACTCGGCGGCAGATACCCACATGATGACTAAAAGGGCTACATTTAGTGCATTGCCAATATGGAAGGTTGGTATGGTGATGATGGTTGCACCGATTGCAGAAAGGGTGAAGTCCAACGTAGGGTTTTCTTAGCTTGCTGCACAACGAGAACACCTTGAGGGATAGGAGATGCGGGGATAGCAGCATCAATTGGAGCATCAGGGGTTGTGGCCCTAGCAGTAGGCTTAACCTTTCTCTTTTTCTTGCAGGCTCTAGTAGAGGAGGACCTAACACCCGAGTTTCCTTGTGTTAGATAGGTAGGGTTCCCAGAGTATTTATACGAAGAAGGATTGCACGCCTTACGATGTTTGGATGAACAAGCGGGTTTCGTAGCGGTGGCATTAGCATTGAGAGCTTGCTTGATTAGATTAGGAAGAACGTTCGTCACTTAACGTACAACTTCTTAAGCCACTTGACGATTGCGACGATCCATGCTGAAAAAAAAGAAAGAAACAATGTAGGGCTATATTTATGTAAGGCATGAACATTAGTGTTGGGCTTAGTTTATATTAGTTTTGGGCTTATAATTTACTAGTTAGTGGGCTTGTTTAGTGTTTATGATTGGGCCATGTGGGCTTCCATGTAGTTTACGAGTTGTATAGTGGGTAGTATATAAACCACTTGATTATGATTGTAACTTAAGCTTTTCTATACATCTTTCACTGTTTACGATTTCTTGGTTGCTACAAGTTTACGATCAGCTTCAATAGTAGTGATTATTCATTCAAGACTTCATCTTTCTCATAGATCTAGTCTCTTCTACTACTATTCTTCTTGAATCGATCTTATACGAGGATTCCGCACTCGTGTTTGATTAGATATCGTGTGTTTGGGAGATTTCCGGACCTACAATTGGTATCAGAGCTAAGAATCTTAGATTCGAGGATCTCACGATATTGATTCAAGAGTTTTCTGGGTTTTGTTCGAGTGTTTGTTGAAGATTTAAGGGTTTCTGGGTGTGTACGACTTTTGCCTGGTGCTGTTCTTCGCGTTTCTGGGTTTTCAGTGTGTTTACGATCGTGCTTGTTGAAGATCTTCATCATCAACAAGTTTACGACATCAAGATCCGTTTTTTAAGGTGTTTACGACCTGGAAAAACGAGTTTACGATTGTACTTTCATCGTATACGTCGTTTACGATTTTGCAGGATCGCAATTGGGTGTTTACGACATTTTTTCATCGGAAACAGGAGTTTACGACTTGTGGGATCGTAATCAGGCGATCGTAATCTCAGTTTACGATATCTTAAGGCGGTTAAAGTGTTTACGATTTTGGGTATAATCGGAAACAGTATTCACGATCGTAATCATCCATTTACGATCGTAATCGGGTTGTTTTTATCGTAATCTCATATTTTTGGACATTTGGACGTTAGTTTTAAGTTTCCTAAGCTATCGGGATGGATTTTGAACCAAGTATGTATCAGAAGTTGGACTTCGAGATTGGCTCTATCACTCGTCCACCTAGACTCACTTCGGCGGATAACATTTTTTGGAGTGGAAGTACAGGTTTGAAAACCATTTGAAGAGTGTTGACTTGAGATTGTGGAGAGTGGTAATTAATGGACCACACATACCAACTCATGGAGAAGGAGCTAAAGCAGGAAAGGCTAAGACTGAAGAAGAGATTGAAGATGAGGACTGGGAAAGGTGTAACAAGGCTGAGAGGGCGTTTGCAATTATGACCATGGCACTAACACCTGACATTGCTCAAGGATTTAAGCATTGCAAGACGGCAAAGGAACTCTGGAATGCATTGATTGTTGCCTATGAGGGAAATCCGGACATTAAGGCAAGTCGAAAGCAAATGTTGAAGCAGAAATTCAATTTGTTCAACCATATCCAAGGTGAATCGTTTGAAGCGCAAGTGCAAAGGTTTGTATCTCTGATGGCAGAAATGTCAAGTTATGGTGTGGAGCCGGATTTAGAAGACAAGAATTTGAAGCTGCTGAACAGTTTACCAAAGTCATGGAACACCAATATCTCAATCATTAAGGACAACAACAAATTGAGTGAGCTGTCTCTTGATGAAATGATCAACAAGTTGAAGTCCAAGCTTATTGGTGATAAGCAGCGTGAGTTGAATCATATAAGCTCTCTTAGTTTGGCTGGGAAACTGAACCAAGCTTTGTTGTCAGAAGAAGTAGATGTGAGGCAGAAAGGAAAGTCTGTTGCAAGTGGATCAAGTTCTGTGACTAAAACAAATGCTTTTGTAGCACAACCTCAATCTAGTTCAAGTGGAGGTGACAATTCTGAGGCTACCAATGATCCCAACTTTGCACTTGGTATGGGATTCATGAACAGTTATCATGCTTTAATGGCTGGAACCCTAATCCCTACTGAGATCCTATCAGGAGAGCTGAATCAGATAAATCCAGAGGATGTGGAGATGTTGGATGTCTCTTGGCAGATGGCTATGGCTGTGTTCAGGGCTAAGAAGTTCATGGCGACTACAGGGAGAAATGTATGGAAGGATCAAGACAAGATCAGAATGGGGTTTGACAAAACCAAGCTTAGGTGCTACAATTGTGATGAATATGGGCATTTTGCAAGAGAGTGTAGCAAGCCAAGGAAGGAGAAAGCAGAGATAAAGAAACCAGCTGATGGGAAGGCAAAGGCAGAGACAAGCACTTTGATAGTACAGGAAGGAGGAGGATATGACTGGACCTCCCAAATGAAGGATCTGAGCCTGACACATGCTATGATGACTGCTATGGATGATGATGATGAGGAAGAGCATGCTTTTGTTGTTACTGAAGATGAACCTGAGGAGAATGAAGCTATGGCAGCTGACCACACCAAGGTATGTTCTAACCCTGTTTGTGATCGTATAATTACTGGTCTTAGACAATTTTGCAAAAATTTTCAATTAGAATTGTTTGAGGTAAAATGTGAAAGAAGCTCATTTAAGGGTAGGTGGCAAAAGAACGAAGAAAAGGTTAAAGCCCACAAATTAGACATAGTGAAATACAAGAAACTTGCAACTGAGAATGCTTATCTGTATGACAATGCTAAGTTAGAAATAGCAGAACTTACTAAGCAAATAGATGAACTTAAGCATAAAAACAATGAGTTGCAGGTTAAGCTTGATATAAATCTTATGAGAAGCAAAAGAATGTTACAGGCTAGTAAATCTCTAGACACATGCATTACTGAGGTTAGAATGGGTAAGGACAAAGGTGGAATAGGAATTAGCTTTGCAAACAAGAACGTTGTTCCTCAAGATAAAACCAGAGATGTAATAGGAATGATTTTAGAGGAGGATCAGATAGATAGATCTGCATCGGAAATGCATGAGGAAGGACCTCCTTTAGATAGTGTCTTGGTTGGAGTGAAGCCGTTGACAGAAGAGGAAATGGAAAATGAAAAACATATGACTTATGGGTTGGGTAATAAGGATAGAGTGATGACAGACGCGTGTGAAGCAGGACCATCAAATACTTCTCTGAATAACTGTGTGAGTTCTTCTGATGTATCTATTTATTGTGCAGATGAAGTAGAAATCAAAGACATTTCGAAGAAGGATGCCGAATGTCAGAGAGTGGAAGAGAGTCACGTGTCTAGTAGTTCTAGTAGCTCTAGTTTATGTTTACCTAAGGATGATGTAATGGCACTTGTGTCAGAACTAGAGACATCCAAGTCAAAACAAGTAGTTGCGTCGTTGTTAAAAAATGTTTCTTAATCAAATGAAAAAGTGTCTGGTTTTAAAATTCGTGTGCCTAACACAAAAATAGGTCGTGAGACTAAGCCCAAAGACTTTGTTGCTTATCCTCAGGTTGTGTCAGCTTTTAATAGAACAAACAAATCTAAATCGGAACAATTTTGTTTAATTACACAATCTGATAAGGATAAACAACGTGTTATACACAAATGGGATGATAAGCCAGAGTGGAAGTCGTCTTACCCAAGACGTTCGTACCTCTGTAGTCATGTCAATGGGCCTAGACTCATGAATTGCTTTCAATGTGGAGAGCCAGGACATTTTGCAGCTAACTGTGTGAATAGACCATACCAACCATACTATCCGCAAAACCCACGGACTAGTATGTTGGAGAAAATGATGACAAGAGAGAAGCAAAAACAAAAGCAGAAACAACAAGCTGTGTTTCAGGGGAAGCAGTGTTTTGAACCAATGAAGACTAAACAGTCTAAGGTTTCAAACGCAAAGGCACCTGTGACAAAGCCTGTTGTTGATAAGTGGAATGTGACCAGAACTCCAAAACAAACTTATGTATCTAAAGGAGTTTACCACAAGATAAAACCAGAATTTGTTGAAAAATAAGTGGCTAAAGTAAAAAGAGCTAATCAACCTAATGGCAAAGCAAAAGCCGAGCAACAGGTTTTGAAACAAAAAGGTGTCACTCAAACAAAACAACTTGTGTATACTAAACTGAAACTTGAGTGGACACCGGTTAAAAAGCCAACTGGTAAAAAGGTCATTTCACCATAAAAGAAACCGGTGACTGTGAACAATTCAACAACTGTGTTGAAACCAGAGAAAACCACCACATGGAAACCAAAAGTCAACATTCAAAATGAGAATGTGTCTGGATCAAAGTCTGAAATGATTCTTCAATTAGTTAACTACATTGATGCAAAAGGTGTGCCCAGATCTGTTATGGCCTGGGTACCTGGATCTCACTAATTTCTGATTCTTGTAGGGACAGCCAAGAAGATCTATCAACAATCTCTGGTACGTTGATAGTGGTTGCTCCCGACACATGACCGGAGATCTGTCCCTTTTGGAAGATGTAGAGGATTTCGATGGTGGAGGATTTTCATTTGCAGGTGGTGTGGGTGGTAGAATTAGCAAGAAAGGTGTTGTGAGAAGTGGAAATCTGTCTTTTTCTGACGTACACTATGTGGAGGAACTGTCTCACAGTTTGCTGAGTGTTTCTCAGATCTGTGACAAAGACTATTCTGTGATGTTCAATCGGAAGGAATGCATTATTTTGAAGCCCGGCGTGAAGATTCCCGAGGAGTGCATACCGATGCGTACTCCAAGACGTTCAAATTCATATCTTCTCAACATGGGCAATCCTCCAACGTCAGAAGAAGCATGCCTCATCTCAAAACAAAACGAAAATTTGGCTATGTTGTGGCATCGTCGTCTGGGGCATGCAAATATGAAGAATTTGACCAAGCTCGCAAAGGGAGAGCATGTCAGAAAGCTGCCCATCAAAGAAGTCTCAACTGTGGAGAAATGCGTGGCATGTGCGAAGGGGAAGCAGCATAAGTTGCCACATCGTCCGAAGATAGCAAACTCTATGTCATCAGTTCTACAACTTCTACACATGGATCTATTTGGGCCTATGCAAGTTCAGAGCATCAGCAAATTCTCCTACTGTCTCGTGATTATGGACGACTACTCACGTTTTACTTGGGTCTATTTTTTGTCAAACAAGTATGAAACTCCGGCCTTAGTGAAACAGTTTGTCACTCTCATAGAGAATCAGCTGAACAAGAAGGTCAAAGCTATCAGATCGGATAACGGAACGGAATTCAAGAACGCTGAGTTGAATATGTTTTGTGGGGCTAAGGGGATTGACAGACAATTTAGTGCGCCCTACACCCCTCAACAAAATGGAGTAGCTGAGAGAAGAAATAGGACACTCATTGAAGCTACGTGCAGAATCGCGTTTTGTTGAATAAGCGTCATGAGAAAAATCCGTATCAGATTGTCTATAAAGAAAAGCCAACGGTGGGATATTTTAAGACATTTGGATGTCCGTGCACGGTACTGATACAGTCCGACGTGGGGAAATTCGAGGCGAAAGCTGATGAGTGTTATTTCGTTGGTTATTCGGGAAATAGTGCTTATCGTGTCTATAACAAGACCACCGGTTTGATCATTGAAGCGTTCAACATGGACTGGCTTGAAGACAATCCGTCGGATGCAGGGACCGGACCTGATTGGATTTTTAATTATGGGTCTCTGTTTGAAGGATTCAAGTTTTCGAATGAGCTTCACAATTTAGGTGAAGAAGAAGAGATTATCACTCAGCCATCTGAATCAAGACCTCACACTGAAAGAGTCTGTGAGAAGGCACCAGTTCCTGTTCCTACAAATGTCAACGCAGATGCTCCGGGAACTTCAGGAACTTGTGATAATGATTCAGAATTTCCACAAAGCTCAGGTATGAATGATTTAAATGATAATGTTGTTAGTTCTAATCTGCCTGTTTCTGTGTCTGTGCCAGAGGTTCAGGTATCAAGGATCAACAAGGATCATCTAGTCAGCAACATACTTGGACCAGTGTCTGCAGGAGTTTCAACTAGAAGCCGCACAGGGGATATCAATTTCTGCATGTACTCATGTTTTATCTCCCAGATTGAGCCTCCGAATGTGATGGTTGCTCTCAGAGATCCGAATTGGATAGAGGCCATGCACAATGAATTAAATCAATTCTCAAAGCTGGGAGTGTGGCGACTAGTCAAGAGGCCAGACGACAAGAAGGTTATACCCACTCGTTGGTTGTATAAGAACAAAAAGGATGACACGGGTATAATCGTTCGAAACAAGGCAAGGTTAATAGTTCAAGGTCATCGACAAATCCATGGAATTGATTATGATGAGGTGTATGCACCTGTGGCAAGACTAGAAGCTATTCGTATATTTCTTGCGGTTGCATCTTATCTGAATTTCACGGTACACCAGATGGACGTCAAGACAGCATTCTTATATGCTGAGATGAATGAAGAGGTTTATGTGTCTCAACCACCGGGGTTTGTAGATGAGGAGCATCCAGATTATGTGTATCTTCTGGACAAGGCTTTGTATGGGTTACATCAAGCTCCAAGAACGTGGTACGAGACGCTATCAACACATCTGGTGGAGAATGGATACACGAGAGGGGTGGTGGATCAGACATTGTTTCGGAAAAGGGTGAAGGATGACATAATCATGGTGCAAGTTTATGTAGATGACATCATCTACGGGTCAACCAATGAAGATTTGTGCACCGAGTTTGAAGAGATTATGAGAAAGAAGTTTGAAATGAGCGATCAGGGGGAGATAAGTTTCTTCCTAGCCTTGCAAGTAAAACAAGATGAATCTGGGATTCTTATTCACCAAGCCAAATATGTGAATGAGATTCTAGAAAAGTTCAAGATGCAAGACTCAAATCCAATTTCAACTCCAATGGCATCCCGACCTCTTTTGTCAGCAGATGCAGACGGGGAGTCAGTGAGCGCATTCACGTATCGATCAATGATTGGTTCGCTGATGTACTTAACAGCAAATCGGCCAGATATTATGCATGCAGTTTGCTTGTGTGCTCGCTATCAGGCTAACCCTAAACTTTCTCATCTAAATGCTGTTAAACGTATTCTTAGGTATCTGAAGGGCAGGCCTAGGCTTGGTCTTTGGTACCCAAAGAACACTGACTTTCAATTGTATGCATATACTGACAGTGACTATGGAGGCAGTGACTTGGATCGGAAGTCAACCACTGGAGGATGTCAATATCTGGGCGATCGACTCATTTCCTGGCAGAGCAAGAAGCAGCATACCGTATCTAAATCAACTGCCGAAGCAGAGTACGTGGCAGCATCTGCCGGTACTTCACAGGTAGTATGGATCCAAAACCAGCTCACAGACTACGGTATGGAATTCGTTAACACTCCTATCTTTTGCGACAATGCTGCTGCTCTGGAAATTATGAAAAACCCTGTCCAACATTCTAAAACCAAGCATATAGACATAAAGGTACATTTCATTCGAGATTGCTATGATCGGGAGCTAATTCAGCTTCAAAAGGTAAGCTCCGATCAGAATGTGTCGGACATTTTCACAAAACTCCTCCCGCGACCAAATTTTGAAATGTGTGTCGAAGGCCTTCGGATAATTGCCTTCGAGGAATGATCTGATCAACTTTTATTTGTCAATACTTGTTTTTAAGAAAATTTAAAAAATATATATATAAAAATAGAAAATTTAAAAAAAAAAATAGTGTTTGTTTTCAAAAGCCTCATAAAAACAGGGGAAGAAATATAATTGTCTTAGAAAATTCAAAAAATATATGTTTGAGGTTTTTATGATGTCTTTTGTTTTGCCTTGAGTTGGTAGGAAGTGATATAAATTTCCAGGACGATCAGAGACTGACACGTGTAACGCAGAAGTGAAAGACGTCTCAAAGATGATGTTCGGTAAGCTAAATCAAAAACAATGATCATCCATTGTAAGTGCAGTAATCTTAACTCTTATATATGTTTAGGTTTCCATCCTAGTTTACATAGTTTAAAAAACTGAGACCCAGCAAAAATGGGTTGAGAGTGGTAATTTACCTAGTATTCACTCTCTCACACGCCATGTTTATACTGTAAATGACAACACCACAGAAAAAGAAAAAGAAAAAGATTAAAAATATATATATGAAAATTGTGAAAAAGAAAAAGAAAAAGAAAAGAAAATTATTTTGTTGGTCTTCTCTGCGTGCTTATGCGGCCGACCTGATCACCAACCGATAATTCAAGAAAATAAGAAATAAGTGGCTGTCAAAGCAGTGTTGCATGGTTCCTCAAGTTGGGGGTTTGTGAATCCTCAATAAACTCTGAGGTTGGGTAGGTTTCGCTATGAACAATTAGGTGTGGGGACGGTTAAACATAACGGTAATTATATACCACAATTAAGCACTTAAAATGTTTTTATCTGGATGTGAGTTTATGAGATTTCAAAATTTTTGAGCAAATGTCTAGAGCGTCGAGTAACGGAAGCTGAAAAGGGTTCCTCAGTTAATGATTTGTCTGGTTTGATCCATAAATTTACATCAGCTTCGAGGCAAGTGTGTATTTAATTTCTATAATTAGGTTTTAATTGTTTTATGTTTTATCCTTAAATGTTTAAAAATGTATTTTTTTAAAAATTTTATCTTGATCATGATCAGATACTCAGGGTTGGAGTCTGAGGGGAAGCTTCGTAAAATTCTCAATTTTCTAAAAGTTAGCATTTTTTTTAGAGAATTTACCTTTTTAAGAGGTTTGGGTGCATTTTAAAATGTTTTTGTATCTTGAGGGGCGAAAATGAAAATTGCTCAATACAAAACCCATGTTTCCGATTACTTTTTCACATTTCCGATTCTATCCATCTCTGCGTTTACGATCCATTTCTAGAAAACCCTAGCCCCGCCGCTGCCGGTACCGGAAAATCATCTCCGTCCTCTATTGTGCAATCCGAGCCCACCATCATCTTCGCCATTCGTTTCCGACCAAGAAGCCCTATTCGCTCATCTGTTTTCTCTAGGTTTCGATTGTGTAGTGTCGGGTTTTTACCATTTGAGCCCTAACTCGAAATCCCCTTCTTTTTCACTGTGTTCGACTCATTTTGAGAAGGTTTGAAGACAGATTTGTGTTTAAAGTCTCTCTAAAGGTAGTGTTGGTGGTTTGATTGTGATTATTTGAGTTTTTAATGTGTTTACGAGTTTTTGCAGGAGTGTTAATGGAGGTTTACTGTGATTACGATTATCGTGAAGAAGATGACGACGTTTGGGAGATTACGATCATAGTTTACGATTGTTGTTTTCGATCTCTATTCACGACCCAAGTTTACGATAGCTGATTACGATCCCCATTTACGACAAAGGAGTTTACGATTGGGCTTCGGTCGATTTTCGGTGTTTACGACTGGGCTTAATGATTACGATTGGACGAAAATGGACTCGATCGTAAACCCATACTTTGGGTCGTAATCTCATAATAAACTCATAAACACCTAAATTTTTTTTAATTTCATCAAACTTAATCGTTTTTTTTAAGATAAAATTCATGATGTTTGTGAAACGTGTGATTCAAAATCAAATGTTTTACTTGAACGATTCAATTGAGATTTTTCAGAATTTTTCAAATTAAATGAGTTAATCAATTGAATTTCAAATTGTTTCAAAACACAATAGCTTTGATGATTATGTCGGATGCACTTGTCTCGTTGTCTCAGATGGCAGAAGAGATGCTTATCGAAGATATAAAATATGAACAGGATCACTGTATGCTGGCGTATCTGGAAGACCCGCCAAAAAAACATATGGAGTTATTCTACTCTCTGGTGGCCGGGATGAACACATGTAAAATCAACCATGCCCTGAGGACGAATGTACTCATTGATGAGATGCTGGTCAGGGAATTTTGGGGTACTGCTAGGGCAAACTCCGACAAGACAAGGATTACCGCAACGATCCAGAACAGACAAATAGTGATTGAGGAAGAAGATATCAGACAAGGTCAGAATATTACTGATGATGCTTCTCATCCTATCAAGTATCCGAAGGAGGTAGTTCTAGCGGGTGCGCAATCAATGGGGTATGAAGGAAAATTTCAGCCCATCTTTAAGAAGCTTCTGCCACACTACTGGAGGTGTCTGGCGCAGTACATGCAGAAATCTTTCCTTGGCAAGAGAACGAGCTTCGATCAGTTAAACCAACTTCATGGAACTGCCTTCGTAGCATTGGCCTTCGATTGGGACTTTAACTTCTCAAAGATGATGCTGATTGACTGGGTAGGCAATGCAGCGCTAAGTGCCAGAGAACAGTTTCTAATGACACCGAGGTTCGTCCAAATGGTGGTGATGAAGAAGTATCCAATGATTGAGGAGAGGGTTGAGAAACTAGATGTGAAGGTGATGGACATCGGAGTTTTTGGCCTGTAAACCCAAGGTAGACCGGGTAAGCAATCTTTTGAAGGTAGACTGGAGTGGGCTAAGAGGGGTGCGTTCCCAGAGGTTGCAAGGGAACAAGTGATGGATGATTCTGAACCAGAAGCTGACGTGCCAGTGGTGAATGCTATAGTGGCTGAAGACCAAGACATTGCACTTCTGGATGACATATTTGCTGATCCAGAAGATGATGATATATATGGAGATTTGGGGCCTTTGAGTCTGAAAAGATCAAGAGATGTGATGAATGCCTCTTCCTCTGGTGATTCTGTATCTCAAGACATTGACACTCAATTTGAGTTAACTGAGGTATCAGAAGATCCAATGCCTGCTCGTGAACCTTCTCCGAGGAAGAGGACTGACCCAAGGACTGTTAGATTTAGCTTCAAGAAAACTAGCTCCAGTGTGCTGATTGTTCAACCAGAAGTGGGTCAGAGCTCACAAGGCCAAGCCAGTCAAGCTGAAACAACAACAACAACAACAACAACTGCTGAAGAACAACCTGCCCCTGTGCAGAATGCCAGTCCTATTCTGAATGAACAAAGCCCTGTTCAGGAAGATAGGCAATTCTTGGAGGTTGAGAACACATTTGTTGTTCCAAGTCCAGTACGAGTGAATCTCTCTACTGTGACAAGCCAACCACTTGCAGCACCAAGTTTTAGACCATTTCAAGCAGCGGAGCTTCCAATAGATATGAGGATAAGTGCTGATCCTCAGATCAATTTCCTGATCTCTCAAAACAGAACTAGAGAGACTGAGATCAAGGCTCTTCAAGCAGAAAACAAGTATATGAGAGAGAAGGATGTGGCGGACAAAGACCGAATGAAATATCTGTACAACATGATGGTGGACCTGAGGAAGAAGTTCAATGAATTGAAGGATGTTGTAGGGTCCAACTCGTTAGGTGCCCCAGGTCAAGGTTCGTCACAGGGGGTGCAAGCTGCAGATGCTATGGAGACAGATGAAGGAGATGAGAACTTTGATATGCCTGATTACGCCCGCTGTGGCAGAATCATCTCCAAGGCACCAAGATGCCACGAAAACTGGTTCAGGGAGTTCTTCCAGGGACCAGCCCCCACTCAATACACCATTGATGTGGGTGAGAGCTCAATTGACAAACGTGGGAGTCGTGAGACCATCTTGTGTTGGCATTATGACAACGAGAAGAAACTCTTTGTCGTGATCCGTGACGGCTACAGTCCTGTGGAGTATTATCGAACGCGTGGTCAATTCCACTCCTGGACTGAGCCTGAGATCAGAAGCCTTTTGAGAGCTCCTTTCATAAACAGATGGGATGGACCTGAAGGAAATCTTATCCGCAACAACCTGCTGAGCCATCAAGAAAACAACTTTGCAGAGTTTGAGTTGAAAGAGGTCAGACGGAGAGAGACAGGGACTGACCCAGTGACAGGGCAGCCCATTGGTGAAGGTAGGAGGCCACCCACTAAGCGTACAAGAGTCATTAACATGTTGGACGAGATCGAAGATGGCACTCTGGTCAAAAATTTTGATTGCTGGTGTTACGATCCGACAACTCATGAAGTGGTGGTGCTCTGCAAACCGATGAGGCAATTCCGATTCTACAATCCAGTGGACTTGCTAAGATTTGGAGAGCGAGACATCAAGCTCCTAGCCACCCAACCCATACTTGGAGATAAAAAAGACCTGGAGAATGCTATAAGGGTTGGTATCTTTGATGGAACTGCAAAGCGGATCGTAGAGAACGGATGGTGGTTCAACAACGTACAAAGCTCATTCAGGTTTGATCTGCTACTGCCGTAAGTGATCTAATGATTCATGCCTAGGGGAAGATTGTAGGGCTATATTTATGTAAGGCATGAACATTAGTGTTGGGCTTAGTTTATATTAGTTTTGGGCTTATAATTTACTAGTTAGTGGGCTTGTTTAGTGTTTATGATTGGGCCATGTGGGCTTCCATGTAGTTTACGATTTGTATAGTGGGTAGTATATAAACCCACTTGATTATAATTGTAACTTAAGCTTTTCTATACATCTTTCACTGTTTACGATTTCTTGGTTGCTACAAGTTTACGATCAGCTTCAATAGTAGTGATTATTCATTCAAGACTTCATCTTTCTCATAGATCTAGTCTCTTCTACTACTATTCTTCTTGAATCGATCTTATACGAGGATTCCGCACTCGTGTTTGATTAGATAACATGTGTTTGGGAGATTTCCGGACCTACAAACAATCATGAGATAATTGGTACATCAGGGTAAGTGACCGATTTGAAATCATGAGACCACTGAATTTGATAAATCATAGAATACTGATAATTATAAGAGAAAATCGCAAAATCCCCGACCTATAAAACGAAAAATTAGGTTGAAATCCAATTAGGACACAGTAGGTTAAGTGTAAAACTCGTGTGACAGTGAAGTGGTGTAACTTAGATTATCATAGATTATTGAAATTTTACATACAACGCGTAAAACACAAAATCGAATGATTTTTGAAAAACACATGGAACGGCGCTCATTTCCCGAGTGAGAAACTACAACCTTGACTGATCAGAGTAATATCCTACTATTTGACATGCTTTGGCCTAATAGGTTTTGACACTCTCCTCGGGACGTCCCAAGCGAGCGTCCGGGTCCGTAAATTTAAATTTGTACGCAACGCTTTTTTTAGTTAGAAACACCGACTACCCATGCTTCCACCCTTTCAGTTACTACATGTCAATCACTAAGGCCTCAATTCTGACGAGATCATAAAATCGGAAATCAATATCCTAAATGGTACATAAGGCATCATTTCTAAGGAAAGAGGCTAGGAAGCCTCAAGTGATTTGTGTATAAGTGCGTGCTAAGGTTGAAGTGTTGGTTTATTCGAAACTAACAACAAGACGATAAATAATTATAATGAATTATTTATAATTCTTAACGGTAAATATATATATATATATATATATATATACATATATATATATATATATATATTAAGGTTTATGAGAAAAACTTAATCATATAAAATTATAATGACCCTCATGGGTATTTACGCATACAAAGACAACATAACATTTCAATATTAAATTTTATCCAAACCGAATGACAGGTTTTAGTCTTGTAGTCCATAGAGTCCAAATAACAACAGTTTAAATATATTATTGATGAAATCCGAGTTTTTAAAAACAACATCTTACATTTTAAAGACCGATACACCGAGATTTAATGTTCGCAATGTGATTATTATTACTAAATTATTATGTGTATATATTCACCATAATAATTTATTGATGAAACCCGAGTCCAAATAACAACAGTTTAAATATATTATTGATGAAACCCGAGTTTTTAAAAACAACATCTTACATTTTAAAGACCGATACACTGAGACTTAGTGTTCGCAATGTGATTATTATTACTAAATTATTATGCGTATATATTTACCATAATAATTTATTGATGAAACCCGAGTCCAAATAACAACAGTTTAAATATATTATTGATGAAACCCGAGTTTTTAAAAACAACATTTTACATTTTAAAGACCGATACACCGAGATTTAATGTTCGCAATGTGATTATTATTACTAAATTATTATGCGTATATATTCACCATATTAATTTATTGAAGAAACCCGAGTCCAAATAACATCAGTTTAAGTATATTATTGATGAAACCCGAGTTTTTGAAAACAACATCTTACATTTTAAAGACCGATACACTGAGATATAATGTTCGCAATGTGATTATTATTACTAAATTATTATGCGTACATATTGCAAACATCGAATGACTTTTGAAAAACACACGGAATGGCGCTCATTTCCCGAGTGGGAAACTACAACCATGACTGATCAGAGTAAGATCCTACTATTTGACATGCTTTGGACTAATAGGTTTTGACACTCTCCTCGGGGTGTCCCAAGCTAGCGTCCGGGTCCGTCAATTCAAATTTGTACGCAACGCTTTTCTTAGTCAGAAACGCCGACTACCCGTGCTTCCACCCTTTCAGTTACTATATGTCAATCACTAAGGCCTCAATTCTGACGATATCATAAAATCGAAAATCAATATCCTAAATGGTACATAAGGCATCATTTCTAAGGAAAGAGACTAGGAAGTCTTAAGTGATTTGTGTATAAGTGTGTGCTAAGGTCGAAGTGTTGGTTTATTCGAAACTAACAACAAAACGATAAATAATTATAATAAATTATTTATAATTCTTAACGGTAAATATATATATATATAGGGGAAGGATCATGCGTAAACACATTTATATTGCGAAAACGCGTAAACACATATTAAAACCTCTATAACTTCTTAATACGTTAACATTTTTTATAAAAAAAATTCACCAAAAGTCTTAGAACTATGTTATCTTTAATTCTGGAATTTTTTAAAAAAAATATAACGTTTCGTTTTTTTTCATGTGATGTACATTGCAGCAAAATAAAAACTCATACTTTTAGCATAAGTTAATATATTTTTTTTTCTAAGTCGCACCATATATCTTATATTTCTGTTATTTTTTTGTATTTTTTTTAATGATGCACATGTGCATCATACCAAAAAAAACTTCATACGTGTGGTATACATTAATATTTTTAATAAGAAATTGCACCCTAAATCTTATAGTTGTATTATTTTTAGATCTAAAGAAAAAAAATAACATTTTATAATTTTTTTTATTCTATGTTTCACATGTGCACTATGTACCATTATCATTAGTACGATAAATGTTTTATTGTTTTTTATAAGTTTTTAACATAAAGAGTGTTTTTTCGCATGATAATTCGTCTTTGTGCAGTACTAATGATAATGATGCACATGTGCAGCCCACGAAAAAAAAAAACGTTAATTTTTTTCTACTTTTTTCCAGAATTAAAGATAACATCTTTCTAAGACTTTTGGTACAAATTTTATGAAAAAACATTAACGTATGAAGAAGTTATGTAGGTTTTAAAATGTGTTTACGCGTTTTCGCAATAAAAAGTGTTTTCGCATGATCCTTACCCTATATATATATATATATATATATATATATATATATAGGGTAAGGATCTTGCGAAAACTCTTTTTTTTTGCGAAAACTTAAAAACTAACACTAAAACCTTCATAACTTTTACATACGTTAATATTTTTTTATGAAACTTGCACAAAAAATCTTAAAATCCTATTGTCTTTGATTTTGGAAAAGAAATTAATATTTTGAAAAAAATAATAATTAGTGCACATGTGTATTATTAGTGCACATGTGCACCATTTTCATTAGAACTACACAAATGAGAATTGTAATGCGAAGACATATTGTTTAGGTTAAAAACATTTAAAAAAACTAAAATATTCATACAATTAATGATAATTCTACATATGCACTATAACTATTAGTTATAGTGCACATGTGTAGCATAAAATTTAAAAAAATTTAAAACGTTTAATATATTTTCAGAGTTAAAGATAACACAATTATAAGATTTATGGTGCAATTTCTCTTTTAAAATATTAATGTATACGACACATATAAAGTGCTTTTTTATTAGTGCACATGTGCACTAATAAAAAAACCACGAAAAACTAACAAAATTATAACGTATTTAATGCGATTTTCTAAAAAAAACATTAACGCATACTATATGTATGAGTTTTATTATTAGTGCACATGTGCACTAATAAAAAACGACGAGACGTTAAAGTTTTTTTTAATTTTTTTCCAGAATTAAAGAACTCATAATTCTAAGGTTTTTGGTGCAAATTTTTTTAAAAAATATGATCGTATGAAAAAAGTTATGAAGGTTTTGTACATGATCCTTACCCTATATGGCTATATATATATATATATATATATATATATATATATATATATATATATATATATATTAAGGTTTATGAGAAAAACTTAATCATATAAAATAATAATGACCCTCATGGTATTTACACATACAAAGACAACATAACATTTCAATATTAAATTTTATCCAAACCGAATGACAGGTTTTAGTCTTCTAGTCCATAGAGTCCAAATAACAACAGTTTAAATATATTATTGATGAAACCCGAGTTTTTAAAAACAACATCTTACATTTTAAAGACCGATACACTGAGATTTAAAGTTCGCAACGTGATTATTATTACTAAATTATTATGCGTATATATTCACCATATTAATTAATTAAAGAAACCCGAGTCCAAATAACAACAGTTTAAATATATTATTGATGAAACCCGAGTTTTTAAAAACAATATCTTACATTTTAAAGACCGATACACCGAGATTTAATGTTCGCAATGTGATTATTATTACTAAATTATTATGCATATATATTTCAAACATCGAATGATTTTTGAAAAACACACGGAACGGCGCTCATTTCCCGAGTGGGAAACTACAACCGTTACTGAAAAGAGTAAGATCATACTATTTGACATGCTTTGGCCTAATAGGTTTTGACACTCTCCTTGGGGCGTCCTAAGCGAGCGTCCGGGTCTGTCAATTCAAATTTGTACACAATGCTATTCTTAGTCAGAAACCCCGACTACCCGTGCTTCCACCCTTTCAGTTACTACATGTCAATCACTAAGGCCTCAATTCTGACGAGATCATAAAATCATAAATCAATATCCTAAATGGTACATAAGGCATCATTTCTAAGGAAAGAGGCTAGGAAGCCTCAAGTGATTTGTGTATAAGTGTGTGTTAATCGATAAAGGTAACAATTAAAACAGGCATAATTAAGAAGTAATTATAGGATATATATATATATATATATATATATATATATATATATATAATTTATATAGGAATGCTATGCATGAGGCACTCATGCAGGACACCTAAGGCATAAGTCTAGGTCAAGCCGGTTCTAAAAATCTAGATCCCTATAGCTGTGGCTCTGATACCAATCTGTCACACCCCAACCAGCGGTGAAAGATGTCAGGGCACGATGATTGTTCAGATACACACAACACTATTAATGTTGCGATATTCTTAATCAACCCATTTCTTATAACTTCATAAAATATTACATTACAAGAATTAAACAGAGATATACAACAAGTTAATCCTTTTGATTTAGGTCTTGCTAGGTCCGCATGCAACCTATGGTGTCATCAACAAGTAGTCATCACATAAACAGCAACCTGCAACATGTACAATAGGGTCAACTACGAATAGTTGGTCAGTAAACATATGTGTAATAGTATCATATTATAAAACATGCGACTCGTGAGATTAAGTGAAAGCCAAGTAAGAAAAACATATCGACATAGAGCACATATGGGTGTATGATCCAAACCTAACCATAAGGTTTTCAATCACGAGGCGCCACACACGAGGCAGGCCAAGTGGGTTTGTTAAGCCAATAGATCTGTTACCGTCAACCTGGGTTTTTATAGTTAATGTCACACGAGGTCATTCACAATCATAACACATAGAGCACGTAGATTTACCATACAAGATTAACACATAATCGGTCATAGAGGTCGCACGTAGTTTTAGAGTATAGAACATTGTTCTAGTGTTTGAATATCGGTACATGTTGCTCCCCAAAATATAAAAGTAAAATGGGGATACGAATACTCACCTGATATGAGACACAAAGGAGACAATGACACCCTGATTCGATATGAATAACCCCGAATACACAATCAACAGCTAAACCAAATGGAAGAATAAATTAATATATATATAAATAATAAAGTAAATAGATAAATAAATAAATAAAACATAAGTAATAGATAAATAAATTAATAAATAATTGAATTTTCACGACTCGATGACTCGATGGAGATATGATTTGGTGAATTTCATACGTTCAAGGTCGAAGTGCTGGTTTAATCGAAACTAACAACAAGAGGATAAATAATTATATTAAATTATTTATAATTCTTAACGGTATATATATATATATATATATATATATATATATATATATATATATTTTAAGGTTTATGAGAAAAACATAATTATATAAAATTATAATGACCCTCATAGGTATTTACACATACAAAGACAACGTAATATTTCAATATTAAATATTATCCAAACCGAATAAAAGGTTTTAGTCTTCTAGTCCATAGAGTCCAAATAACAACAGTTTAAATATATTATTAATGAAACCCGAGTTTTTAAAAACTACATCTTACATTTTAAAGACCGATACACCGAGATTTAATGTTCGCAATGTGATTATTATTACTAAATTATTATGCATATATATTTCAAACATCGAATGATTTTTGAAGAACACACGGAACGACGCTCATTTCCCAAGTGGGAAACTACAATCGTGACTGATCAGAGTAAGATAATACTATTTGACATGCTTTGGCCTATTAGGTTTTGACACTCTCCTCGGGGCGTCCCAAGCGAGCGTCTGGGTCCGTCAATTCAAATTTGTACGCAACGCTTTTTTTAGTCAGAAACCCCGACTACCCGTGCTTCCACCCTTTCAGTTACTACATGTCAATCACTAAGGCCTCAATTCTGACGAGATCATAAAATCGGAAATCAATATCCTAAATGATACATAAGGCATCATTTCTAAGGAAAGAGACTAGGAAGCCTCAAGTGATTTGTGTATAAGTGTGTGCTAATCGATAAAGGTAACAATTAAAACAAGCATAATTAAGAAGCAATTACAGGATATATATAATTTATATAGGAATGCTATGCATGAGGCACTCATGCAGGACACCTAAGGCATAAGTCTAGGTCAAGCCGGTTCTAAAAATCTAGATCCCTATAGCTGTGGCTCTGATACCAATCTGTCACACCCCAACCAGCGGTGAAAGATGTCAGGGCACGATGATTGTTCAGATACACACAACACTATTAATGTTGCGATATTCTTAATCAACCCATTTCTTATAACTTCATAAAATATTACATTACAAGAATTAAACAGAGATATACAACAAGTTAATCCTTTTGATTTAGGTCTTGCTAGGTCCGCATGCAACCTATGGTGTCATCAACAAGTAGTCATCACATAAACAGCAACCTGCAACATGTACAATAGGGTCAACTACGAATAGTTGGTCAGTAAACATATGTGTAATAGTATCATATTATAAAACATGCGACTCGTGAGATTAAGTGAAAGCCAAGTAAGAAAAACATATCGACATAGAGCACATATGGGTGTATGATCCAAACCTAACCATAAGGTTTTCAATCACGAGGCGCCACACACGAGGCAGGCCAAGTGGGTTTGTTAAGCCAATAGATCTGTTACCGTCAACCTGGGTTTTTATAGTTAATGTCACACGAGGTCATTCACAATCATAACACATAGAGCACGTAGATTTACCATACAAGATTAACACATAATCGGTCATAGAGGTCGCACGTAGTTTTAGAGTATAGAACATTGTTCTAGTGTTTGAATATCGGTACATGTTGCTCCCCAAAATATAAAAGTAAAATGGGGATACGAATACTCACCTGATATGAGACACAAAGGAGACAATGACACCCTGATTCGATATGAATAACCCCGAATACACAATCAACAGCTAAACCAAATGGAAGAATAAATTAATATATATATATAAATAATAAAGTAAATAGATAAATAAATAAATAAAACATAAGTAATAGATAAATAAATTAATAAATAATTGAATTTTCACGACTCGATGACTCGATGGAGATATGATTTGGTGAATTTCATACGTTCAAGGTCGAAGTGCTGGTTTAATCGAAACTAACAACAAGAGGATAAATAATTATATTAAATTATTTATAATTCTTAACGGTATATATATATATATATATATATATATATATATATATTTTAAGGTTTATGAGAAAAACATAATTATATAAAATTATAATGACCCTCATGGGTATTTACACATACAAAGACAACGTAATATTTCAATATTAAATATTATCCAAACCGAATAAAAGGTTTTAGTCTTCTAGTCCATAGAGTCCAAATAACAACAGTTTAAATATATTATTAATGAAACCCGAGTTTTTAAAAACTACATCTTACATTTTAAAGACCGATACACCGAGATTTAATGTTCGCAATGTGATTATTATTACTAAATTATTATGCATATATATTTCAAACATCGAATGATTTTTGAAGAACACACGGAACGGCGCTCATTTCCCAAGTGGGAAACTACAACCGTGACTGATCAGAGTAAGATAATACTATTTGACATGCTTTGGCCTATTAGGTTTTGACACTCTCCTCGGGGCGTCCCAAGCGAGCGTCTGGGTCCGTCAATTCAAATTTGTACGCAACGCTTTTTTTAGTCAGAAACCCCGACTACCCGTGCTTCCACCCTTTCAGTTACTACATGTCAATCACTAAGGCCTCAATTCTGACGAGATCATAAAATCGGAAATCAATATCCTAAATGATACATAAGGCATCATTTCTAAGGAAAGAGACTAGGAAGCCTCAAGTGATTTGTGTATAAGTGTGTGCTAATCGATAAAGGTAACAATTAAAACAAGCATAATTAAGAAGCAATTACAGGATATATATAATTTATATAGGAATGCTATGCATGAGGCACTCATGCAGGACACCTAAGGCATAAGTCTAGGTCAAGCCGGTTCTAAAAATCTAGATCCCTATAGCTGTGGCTCTGATACCAATCTGTCACACCCCAACCAGCGGTGAAAGATGTCAGGACACGATGATTGTTCAGATACACACAATACTATTAATGTTGCGATATTCTTAATCAGCGCATTTCTTATAACTTCATAAAATATTACATTACAAGAATTAAACAGAGATATACAACAAGTTAATCCTTTTGATTTAGGTCTCGCTAGGTCCGCATGCAACCTATGGTGTCATCAACAAGTAGTCATCACATAAACAGCAACCTGCAACATGTACAATAGGGTCAACTACGAATAGTTGGTCAGTAAACATATGTGTAATAGTATCATAGTATAAAACATGTGACTCATGAGATTAAGTGAAAGCCAAGTAAGAAAAAACATATCATGATATAGCACATATGGGTGTATGATCCAAACCTAACCATATGGTTTTCAATCACGAGGCGCCACACACGAGGCAGGCCAAGTGGGTTTGTTAAGCCAATAGATCTGTTACCGTCAACCTAGGTTTTTATAGTTAATGTCACACGAGGTCATTCACAATCATAACACATAGAGCACGTACATTTACCATACAAGATTAACACATAAACGTTCATAGAGGTCGCACGTAGTTTTAGAGTATAGAACATTGTTCTAGTGTTTGAATATCGGTACATGTTGCACCCCAAAATATAAAAGTAAAATGGGGATATGAATACTCACCTGATACGAGACACAAAGGAGACAATGACACCTCGATTCGATATGAATAACCCCGAATACACAATCAACAGCTAAACCAAATGGAAGAATAAATTAATATATATATATATAAATAATTAAGTAAATAGATAAATAAATAAATAAATACATAAGTAATAGATAAATAAGTATATAAATAATTGAATTTTCACGACTCGACGACTCGATGGAGATATAATTTGGTGAATTACATACGTTCAAGGTCAAAGTGTAACATCCCACATTGGTGGGGAGGGGAACTAAGCATGCCTTTATAAGGGTGTGGATACCTCCCCCACCAAGACGCGTTTTAAATCCGTGAGGGGCGGATGCCTGAGGGCATGCTGGCTGCCAAAGCGGACAATATCTTGGTGCGACGGGTCTGGGCTGTTACAGATGGTATCAGAGCCAGTCGTCGGCCAGTGTGCCAGCGAGGACGCTGGTCCCCTAAGGGGGGAGGGTTGTAACATCCCACATTGGTGGGGAGGAGAACTAAGCACCGCTTTATAAGGGTGTGGATACCTCCCCTATCAAGACGCGTTTTAAATCCGTGAGGGGCGGATGCCTGATGACATGCCGGCTGCCAAAGCGGACAATATCTTGGTGCGACGGGTCTGGACTGTTACAAACCTCGCCTTCGGCCCACCCTTGCGGGGCCGTGCAACTGACTGAATGAAAACCATAGCGAGGTTGGTCGGGTGTCTCTCCACCAACGACCTCAGACAAAACAAATCTAGCATATTGACCTTATCGGCCCCAGCACGTCTCCCAATCAACGAACACGCAAGAATCCTATGCACATACCTCAGAACCGGATCCCTGATCGCAGAAGCTACTAAACCAGCCGTGTACGGCGCATCAGATATCGTCTCCCAGAACGCTCGCAAGTGACCATCAACAACATACAAATCCTTGGCCTTCTTGGCCGTCCCCCTCAAACTCCTCCTAAACTCCGATGTGGCGACCTCGTCCTGTGTATAAAAGCCTAAAGCGACAGAAAACTGAGGCACGCTCATCTCAAACAACCTCCTGCCGAGAGCAAATGAAACACAGACCGGAGAGTCAAACTCCTTGATATCATACCTCCATGTCGAATGGAACTCCACGGTCAGCTCCCGGTACTGGGGTCCATCACAAGCGAAGACTCTCCTCCATCTCTCATCTAGCATCGCCTCTATCCTGGCTCTAGCAGCCATCCTATCCATCAGCTCCTAGTCGAATGTCCGGTGCTGAAGCAGGTCTAGGCGCATAAACGTCTCACGTCTCTCACCCTCGTAGGTGCCCTGAAACTGCAGCAAAGTGTGATCCTCAATCCGGCGCTCCTCAACCGGCGGCAGCTCCTCCTCGTAGTTCGGTAAAACCTCGGCTGCTAAATACGGGATCCTCTGCCTGTGATGAATAACCTTTGTCGTTTTCTGCTTTTTCCGTGAACCACTGCCAGATGCCTCCATGCCTGCAAAACAGATTTAACAGTGATATCCAAGCAACACACATCAATCACAAACTATTTTTGGATTTTTTGAATTTTTTTTTTATTTATTTTTTTTATTTTTTTTATATAAATAACTGGAAACTACTGAATTAGAATGACTAAAAACAAATTACTTGAAATAAAAAGAAAAAGAAAGAAACAAAATTTTCAGAAAAATCGGGCATGACCCGTTCGTTTATCGAGCAAAACCAGTTCTTCATAAAACCTGTCAAAAATGTATAATTTCAACCAATCAACACTCAGAATTCCAGTTTCAACCATCCCGATCCAATTAAAAAACATATCAATCAAAATTCATTCAATGCACGCGATCGATTCAACCATTACCCAACCAAGAACCCGACCCGCCTAACAGACTAGAACATCAATTGAACAAGTTCTCATCATATAACATCACAGATGTACCAATAACCCGTCCCACACTAGCCAAATAACCGACAAGCAATCAATCTGAATACTGCAAACTATCAAGAAACCCCCAAAATCATAAACAATTAAACATATTCTAACTCAAACACAAAAATTGTAAAGAAATTGCAACAGGGAACCAGAAAAACATACCGGAAACGCGAAATGCTAAAAAAACTTGAAACTAAGGCAGTCTCGGACCGGGTACAGCTCGCGGCGGCTCGCCGGAACACCGACAGCGGCGCTCTGAGGTGGGTGAACTGTGTGAACTGTGGTGTAGGTGAACGGGGCGGTGGTAGGCTGAATGAGTAGTGACTGGTGGTCGGCGGCAGGCTAGTAGGTGGCCAGCGGGTGAAGGTGGTGGCGGTCGTCGTGTATGATGGTGGCGGAGGGTGACGGTGGTAATCGGAGGTAGGTGGTGGTGGAGAGGGTTTACGGGTGTGGGTGAGAGCGATGGTCGTCGGAGGTGAGTGAGAGCGGATGGTGGTGGTTACGGAGGTGGTGGTTGTGGGAGGACGCGGTGGTCGAGGGTGGGTGTGGCGTCGGAGGCGGGTGAGAGCGGTGGTGGGTGAATTTGGGATATTTAGGGTTTTGGGTGAAATGGGGACGAAAAGGGGTGTCTTAGCCGAGATATTTTTTTTTCTCGTCGGTGGTCTGCAAGCGTATCGCTTGCTGATTTTGACAGTTGTAGGCGATACGCTTGCAACTGTTAACCGCCTCTTTGACCTCACTTCCAGGCGTATCGCTTGGAGAAAGTCTCAACCCAGGCGATACGCTTGGAACGATATTTCCAGGGAATTTTTGAGATTTCCCATACTTAGTCAAATTTTTGATGTTTTCACAAAATTCTCATCACCCTGGATTTCAATCCCTGCAAATTTATACTAACCAATACATACCTGGGATTCCATTTCAGCATGAATTCGCGTTTCCAGCACCTTTCAAATTCCTGCAACATCAAACAGACAAACAAACGCAACAAACCGAAAACACACGAAAAACGAAAAACAAAAACACACGAAAATAAAGAAAACAAATATGCCAATACTATACAAACTCTACAACTCGGTTTTTCACCGAGTACTCTCCCCCTTGATTATTCAACCTCAATTTCGGGGAGAGCCAACATCTCCTCGTCTTTTTCTATCGGACCTCCAATGTAATGTTTCAGACGATGACCATTGACCTTCCACGTTCTACCATCAGCTTCAAGCTCCACTGTTCCATACGGGAACACTTCTTTCACCATGAACGGTCCACTCCAGCGGGACTTCAACTTACCTGGAAACAGTCTAAGACGCGAATCATATAATAACACTCTATCCCCACACTTAAACTCTTTCCTACCTTTCAACCGACTATCATGTAATGCTTTGGTTCTCTCTTTGTTACTCCAAGATCTCTCGTAAGCTTCATTCCTTAACTCCTCTACCTCATGGATTTGGAGAAACCGGTCTTTCGCGGATTTTGCTAAATCTATGTTAACCGCTCTAATTGCCCAATATGCCTTATGTTCAAGCTCGACCGGTAGATGACACGTTTTCCCATAAACCATCATAAAGGGCGTGGTTCCAATGGGTGTCTTAAAAGCAGTACGAAAAGCCCATAACGCATCATCTAACTTATCGGACCAATCCTTGCGACTATTCCCGATAGTTTTCTCTAAAATCCGTTTTACCCCCCGGTTAGCGTTTTCCACTTGACCACTCGTTTGCGGGTGGTAAGCGGTGGATGTCCTATGATTCACTCCGTACCTTGCTAACACTTTCTCCATTTGGGCGTTGCAAAAATGCGTGCCCCTATCACTAATTAAAACCTTGGGGGTTCCAAACCTACTAAACAAACCTCTCAGAAACCTCACAACCACACGTGCATCATTAGTAGGCAAGGCTTGGGCCTCAACCCACTTAGAAACATAATCAATCGCAACAAGAACCTACCGGTTCCCCGGGATGGTGGAAATGGGCCCATGAAATCAATGCCCCATATATCAAACACTTCAACACTCTGGATAGGATGTTGGGGCATCTCATTCCGGGAGGAAATGTTACCGGCACGCTGACAAGCATCACACTTTTTCACTAATTCGTGAGCATCCTTAAACAAAGTCGGCCAATAAAAACCTGAATCTAACACTTTCCTAGCAGTATAAGATGGCCCAAAATGTCCACCCGATGGCCCCTCATGACAATGCCTAAGAATGTCTAACCCCTCCTCTCTACTCACGCATCTCCTAAACGAACCATCAACTCCTACACGAAACAAGTATGGAGCATCCCAAATGTAATGTCTAGAATCAGAAATGAACTTCTTTCTCTGTTGGGATGTCATACCATCCATCAGCATGCCATGTGCTAAATAATTCGCCATATCGGAAAACCATGGCATGCCTTGCTCCTCCGCACTCGTCAATCCAACAAACTCTCCACTCACTGTCATAGCACTCTCAAACGGGAAAGTGTCCCCGATGGCCTCCTCTCTCAGTTTCTCTCTCTCGGGGTCCTCAAGGCGCGACAGATGGTCGGCCGCTACGTTCTCCGCCCCCTTCTTATCCCTAATCTCAATATCAAACTCAGACAACAAAAGAATCCACCTAATCAAACGAGGTTTCGCGTCCTTCTTCGCAAACAAGTATCGCAATGCAGCATGGTCGGTGTAAACAATGGTTTTAGATAGAACGAGGTAAGAACGGAATTTGTCGAATGCGTAAACAACGGCGAGAAGCTCCTTTTCGGTGGTCGTGTAATTCTCCTGAGCGTTGTCTAAGGTCTTGCTTGCGTAGTAAATGGGATGGAAATGTTTCTCTCTACGTTGCCCTAAAACAGCCCTTACCGCAAAATCACTCGCGTCGCACATAAGCTCAAACGGTAAACTCCAATCGGGGGCTATCAAAATAGGCGCACTCACTAATCTCTCCTTCAGAAACTCAAACGCTTTCAGACAACTCTCATCAAACTCAAAGTCCACATCCTTCTCTAAGAGACGGGTCATGGGTCTAGTGATTTTGGAAAAATCCTTAATGAACCTACGGTAGAACCCCGCGTGACCTAAGAAACTCCTGACAGATTTGACATTAGTGGGCGGTGGAAGTTTGCTAATCGTCTCAATCTTGGCCCTATCGACCTCAATACCTGCACGAGAAATCTTATGACCTAAAACTATCCCCTCAGTGACCATGAAATGACATTTCTCCCAATTAAGCATCAGTTTGGTCTCTATACATCTAGCCAACATCCTCTCTAAATTACCTAAACACTGATCGAATGAACTCCCGAAAACAGAAAAGTCGTCCATAAACACCTCCATGGAGGTCTCGATCATATCCTGAAAAATGGCCACCATACACCTCTGAAATGTGGCTGGAGCGTTACACAGCCCGAATGGCATGCGGTGATATGCGAAGGTACCGTATGGGCATGTGAATGTGGTTTTCTCCTGATCCTCGGGTGCAATAGGAATCTGGAAATAACCGGAAAACCCGTCGAGAAAACAGTACTACTGCTGACCCGACAAACACTCCAACATCTGATCGATAAAGGGTAATGGGAAGTGGTCTTTCCTAGTGGCATTGTTAAGTCTACGGTAATCTATGCATACTCTCCATCCTGTGACGGTCCTACTCGGGATCAACTCATGTCTCTCATTCATCACTACTGTCATACCCCCCTTCTTGGGGACTACCTGGACCGGGCTAACCCATGTAGAATCAGATATCGGATAAATCAGTCCCGCGTCCAGTAGTTTGAGAACCTCCTTCTTCACAACCTCCTGCATGTTTGGATTTAAACGCCTCTGAGGTTGGACTACAGGTTTATACTCATCCTCCATGAGTATGCGATGCGTGCAAAACAAAGGGCTTATGCCCTTGATATCGGACAATCTCCACGCAATCGCCTGCTTATGCGCTCGCAGAACCTGTATCAGCTTCACTTTCTCCTCCTCCGTCAAATGAGCAAAAATAATGACGGGTAATCGGGACTCACTATCCAAGAATGCATACTCTAGATGAGATGGTAACTCCTTAAGCTCTAATACTGGTGGTTCCTCTACAGACGGTTTTTCTCCTAACTCGTCAGACTCACTAACCTCAAAAACCTCAGAACACTCCTCTGGTCTCTCAGTTGAGACATGTTCCTGGTGAACATCATCATCAACCTCCCGGTCCTCACTCACCGGGGTCTCACTCGCAACAAGATCTGCTCCACAAATGTAGTCTAGACACCGATCCATATGGGAAATGAAAGTATCAATGAAGTAAACAGAATCGTCCTGACCTACAGAATATTTCATGGACTGCATGACATCGAATGTGATCGTCTCATCCCCTACACGAAGTGTAATCTTCCCGTCATAGACATCGATCAATGCCTTGGCGGTGCGCAAAAAGGGACGTCCTAGGATGAGTGGACATTTTTCATCTACCTCCATGTCCATGACCACAAAATCCACGGGGAAAACAAATTTATCAACCTTCACCAGCAAGTTTTCCACAACTCCCCGTGGATATTTAACGGACCGATCCGCTAAAGAAATGCTCATGCGTGTCGGGGTCGGGTCTCCTAGGCCTAGCTTTTCGTAAATCGAATAAGGCATCAGATTGATGCTAGCACCTAGATCCGCCAACGCGTGGTTCACAGTCGAGCTACCTAACAAGCACGGGATCGTGAAAATGGCCGGATCAGTCAGTTTCTCCGGTAGCTTGTTCTGGACCACCGCAGAACATCGTTCATCGAGAGTAACGGTCGAGATCGTCTCCAGCTTCTTCTTGTTGGATAGGAGATCCTTCAGAAATTTTGCATATTTGGGCATTTGCTGGAGCGCCTCAACGAACGGAAGATTTATTTTGAGTCTTTTCTGATCCAAATCCAGGTGTGTGTTTCCCAACTTGACCAGTCACAACAGCATGTGACAATTCCTTTCCAGCATCAAGCATTCTTTTGCTCCTCATTTGATTCATATCAAGTTTAACCTGCATCTCATTGTTCTTATGCTTCAGGTCATCTATCTGCTTACTTAGCTCAGCTATTTCTAACTTAGCGTTATCATACAAATAGGCGTTCTCAGTTGCAAGGTTCCTATATTTTGCTATATCTAATTTCTGGGCTTTAACTTTTTCTTCATTCTTTTGCCATCTACCTTTAAATGAGCTCTTCTCGCACTTTGTCTCAAACAATTCTGACTGAAAATTTTTACAGATTTGCCTAAGTTCAGGAATTCATCGAGCACAGGTAGGATTGGGGCATATCTCAGCATCTTCGTCCTCCAAAATATTCTTTTCTTCAACTGAATCCATTACGAAAGCTTAGGGAACCTAAATCTAAGGTCCAAACGTCCAAAAGCTGAGATTACGATAACCAACCCTTGATTACGATCGTAAATGGCCGATTACGATCCACACAACCCGATTACGATCGTGAACACGTTTCCGATAACACGTCACACCCGTAAACAGTTAACCGCCTTAAGAGAATCGTAAACTCCGATTACGATTTCTGATTACGACTCCGTAGTCGTAAACGCCTGTTTCCGATTCAAACCAGTCGTAAACACCCTTTTACGACTTTGCAAACTCGTAAACGCAAGTACAATCGTAAACACCGAACCTCCTAATCGTAAACAAGCAATCTTCAAGCAAAAACCAATCGTAAACACACAGAAAACCCAGAAATTGCGAAGAACAGCAGCAACAAAAGTCGTAAACCCAGAAAACACTTGAATCTATATCGTGAGAACCTCGAATCTAAGATTCTTGGCTCTGATACCAATTGTAGGTCCTGGAATTTCACCAAATCACGATATTTTAATCTAGTACAAGTGCGGAATCCTTGTACAAGACCGATTCAAGAATAAAGATGAAGAGAACACAAGAATACGATGATTAAACAATAAAAACTTGATCTTTGCACACAAGAAAACTTGTCGGGTACAAAATCTTTCAATCGTAAACTCTATCTCTCTCTGTTTACGATCGTAATCTCAAAAGGATCGTAAACACTCTTGGCTGCCTCTCTCAGTCGTAATCTCCAGCACCCAAATGAGGAGGTCAAGTGGTCTATATATAGACCACCATTGGGTTTACTATTGGGCCCCTTTTTGATCATAAACCCAATAGTAAACCCAAGCCCAATCATAAACTAGCCTAAACAATAATCAAACTAGCCTATGATTCTAATTAAACCCTCTAAGCCCAGCCCAACTTATTTAATATTACAAGCCTCATAATCTTGCCTCAACAATCTTCCCCTAGGCTTGTGATATTAAATGTCTTCGATCTTTGAAATTCTTCTTCTTGAATAGCTGGCATAGATGTTGATGAAGATTCTCTCCGCAGAAATCTTCAATGGGTTTCTTGACGGGCACTTGGGAATTTCTCTTGATCAGCATCAGCTTGAACTTCTTGAAATGAACAAGTTAATGAGGGGAGGATTCTCATTGACTTGCTTCTCTTGAAAGAATTGGTTCTTGCTGAATCTTCGGTAACTGTCTTGAATCTTCAAAACAATTAGAGGTTAAATTTTGAAAAACCTCTAAGTGTGAAGACCTTGAATGTTGAACTTCAAACTTCATGAACTCTGACTGCTCTCTGTATCATTTTCTTCAACGAGACTTGAAGTCTTCTGCTTCCCCTAAGCTTGTGAGCATTTTCTTTGAAAAACTTTTGAAGCTTTTGGATACTTGTAAAGATACCAACAACTTCCCCTGAACAGTTGCTTTTCAGATGGAAGTCTTGTCCGGTTGGTTCTTTAACTTGAGCAGCAGCAACATCTTTCTATCATCAACCTGTCTGACACACATTTGAAAAAATATACACTACCAGACATGTGATGACTGGTCTTTGGGTTAGAAGGTAATTATCATCTGTTCAGTTGATTCAAATTAACATAATTTTAACCAAAAACCCTAATATAAATTACGGGTTTTCTATAAAGCTTCCCCTGAACCCAAAGACCTCTAAAGACTTCCCCTTAGCTGATTACTTCCCCTCAGCTAAGGACTTCCCCTGAGATAATACATATTATCTTCGAGTTCCCTTCAGATACTATGTATTATGGAAGTCTTTTCATTAGATAATAAGTATCATCCTCGAGTTCCCTTCGGATAATACTTATTATCCCCTCTCCTTCCCCTAAAAATTTGGCAAGATCTGTCGGAGGAAGTCTTTTCCTTTAGATAATAAGTATCATCCTCGAGTTCCCTTCGGATAATACTTATTATCCCATACTCCTTCCCCTAAAAATTTGGCAAGATCTGTCGGGGGCATATAGTCATGCATTAAAACCCATGAAAAACACATTTTGACTTCTCAAATCAACCTGGCCAAGACGAAAACACACCAAAAAGAACTTAACGACTCACACACGAAAGATATAAACTAAACAAATACTTATCAAACCAAACATGAGAAAGTTTATAAGGGATCAAACCGTATGAATCTGACTGAGGAACCCTTTTCAGCTTCAGTTACTCGACTAGTCCAGGTGATTGCCGGTATGTTTGTCCGCTTTAAAACTCAAACCCGTTTAATCCCAACCGAATGCATCATGCTTAATATAGTACAATATTACCGTCATGTTTAATTGTCCCCACACCCAAGCGTACACAGCAAAACCTACCCAACCTCAGAGTTTATTGAGGATTCACAAACCCCCAACTTGAGGAACCATGCAACACCGCTATGACTGCCACTTATTTTCATTAACCATCAGTTGGTGATCAGGTCGGCCGCTAAGCACGCAAAGAAGACCAACTGAGTGATTATTTTTCATTCTCTTTTCTTTTTCATTTTTTTTTATTTATTTCTCTTTTCTTTTTCTTTTCTTTTTATTATGAGGTGTAGTCATGACAGCAGAGACATGGCGTGTGAGAGAGTGAATACTAGGTAATTACCACTCTCAACCCATTTTTGTCGGGACTCAGTCTTTTAAACCATGCAACCTAGGATGGGAAACTAAACATATATATCTTTTAAGATCACTGCACTTTCATTGGAGGTCATAAGTTTAGGTCGAGCCTACCGAGCATATCACCGTGGAGCTTGCCTTTCACTTCCGCCTTACGCGTGTCAGCCATCTCCAACCCAGACATTCATTTTACTTCCCCTAAACTTCTCAAAAACAAGACACAAACAATTAAAAATTGAAAAGCACACTATTTTTGAGGGGTCAACATTTTCATCTTTTCCATTTCTTCCCCTTGCTTTTTGATTTTTAATGTCACAATTTTGTGAACATCATTTTTTTTTATTTTTTTTTTTATTATTTTTTTTAAACAATAAAGATAAAACACACAAACACACTTAAAAGAACAAAACACAAAATTTTGAAGACATCTGGCCAAGCTAACTTTCAAAGTATTGATTTTGAAAATTTTAGAAAATTGGGTTTCATGACATGCACACTTCATTGCATTTGAAGTCAAACACTTCAACAAATAATCACCAAGTGAAAATTTTAGAAAAATTGGTTTGGCTCAAAACACCCTTTGTTGCCTCATCATTCAAACAACCAAGTTAAGAACAGTACCTTTCATGCTGATTTTGACATTTTACCTCTCAAAGAGACATACCTTCCATTGTATATATTACTTGACATGACATGAAGATACGTCTCTGAAACTGTGCCTGGAACAATCACTTATCAACAAACAAATTAGTAATAAAACGTTAGTGATAATCCTCCTTGATCGTTCCTGCACAGAGTGAGAGATTAGTTAGCTAATAGTACCCAGGCCATTGTTTTTCTGGGTACTCCTGAGGAATCAATGAATGAAATTTCTTTTAAAAACATTCCTTTTGAAAGATCAGGAAGTTGGGATGATTCGGTTGTAGCTGCCTTGACTTTTGGCTTCCAAATTCCAGGTGATTTAACATTTGTTTTAGTCACTTTTGGAGTTGTGACTTTAGGTATTTCAACCTTCTTCGTTTTAGATTAATTTTTCAAAACAGTTTTTGTTTTAGTCACCTTTGGAGTTGTGACTTTAGGTATTTCAACCTTCTGCATTTTAGAAATATTTTTCAAAACAGTTTTAGTTACCTTGGGAGGGGTAACTTTGGGTTTTTCAAGTTTTGATTGCTTTGAAAATGGTTTCATCACCTTTTTCTGAAAATTTTGGTAACTTGGAAAGCTGTTGTTTTCATTTAAAGATTTTCTTTCAGCTTTGGCAGCACCCCAATGTTGATCAGAGGGTTTAACCTTGGGAGTAACAGTCTTCATTGCCTTAGGTTTCTGCACCATCATCGGCTTAGACTTCACAGACTCCTGAGATGAAACCCTTTGACTTTTCGGAAAATAGGGTTCATAGGGGCGATACAGACAGTTCCTAGCAATATGACCAGCAATGCCACAATTAAAGCAAGTCTGCTTCTTTAGATAGAAGTCAGACGTGTACCCATTTGACTTTGGTGGCTGATATGGAGCTGGTTTGCTCTGTGTCTGCTTCTTTGGTTTGACTGCAGCTTCAGATTTGACTTTCTGCTGGTTCCTTGAAGCTTGAGTAGAACCTGTCCTCATCGTCTTTGTGCTCTCTGGATTTCCTGATGAAGAAGCACCATTCTTGCAACTGCACTTACAACTGCATGAACCAATTGAAGAAATGGGAGACACAGCTACTCCCTTGAGTTTTTCATTCTTCACTCCATCTGTTGGCTTCATACTCGGATGCTTGATGGTAATCTTCGGCTTCTCAACTTTAGCGTCACCTATCACTCCATCGGTTATTCCCTTGAATTTGGAGGAGAAGGATGGTAATTCATATCCTACATCTGGTTCTTGGTCAAACATTGATCCAGATGTCATAAAGATCTTCCCCTCAGGTCGTGTCGTCATGATCACCTTTTCCCTTTCGACTTTGTCGATTACTTTGAAGTATGGGGTTTCAATTTTAGGGTATGGTTTCAACTCTACCCCAACTTCATCAGACTTGGAATTATGACACCTGTTGTATTCTCGGCACTCAGCATCATTTTCTGATATATCCTTTACCCTCCCTTCACCATAAGTCATATTTGCTTCATTATCAATTTCTTCTTGTGTCAATGGTGTAGTTCCAACCAAGACACAATCAACAGGAGGAGCAGCTTCTTTATAATCAAGCTCGGTACGTTCAACTTGTTCCTCACTAAGAAGTATTCCTATAATGTCTCTGGGAACTGGTGGAGGAATAATGCTGTTTGCAGCCAAGGCCTTATCAGTCTTTTCTGATCCAAATCCAGGTGTGTGTTTCCCAACTTGACCAGTCACAACAGCATGTGACAATTCCTTTCCAGCATCAAGCATTCTTTTGCTCCTCATTTGATTCATATCAAGTTTAACCTGCATCTCATTGTTCTTATGCTTCAGGTCATCTATCTGCTTACTTAGCTCAGCTATTTCTAACTTAGCGTTGTCATACAAATAGGCGTTCTCAGTTGCAAGGTTCCTATATTTTGCTATATCTAATTTCTGGGCTTTAACTTTTTCTTCATTCTTTTGCCATCTACCTTTAAATGAGCTCTTCTCGCACTTTGTCTCAAACAATTCTGACTGAAAATTTTTACAGATTTGCCTAAGTTCAGGAATTAATCGAGCACAGGTAGGATTGGGGCATATCTCAGCATCTTCGTCCTCCAAAATATTCTTTTCTTCAACTGAATCCATTACGAAAGCTTAGGGAACCTAAATCTAAGGTCCAAACGTCCAAAAGCTGAGATTACGATAACCAACCCTTGATTACGATCGTAAATGGCCGATTACGATCCACACAACCCGATTACGATCGTGAACACGTTTCCGATAACACGTCACACCCGTAAACAGTTAACCGCCTTAAGAGAATCGTAAACTCCGATTACGATTTCTGATTACGACTCCGTAGTCGTAAACGCCTGTTTCCGATTCAAACCAGTCGTAAACACCCTTTTACGACTTTGCAAACTCGTAAACGCAAGTACAATCGTAAACACCGAACCTCCTAATCGTAAACAAGCAATCTTCAAGCAAAAACCAATCGTAAACACACAGAAAACCCAGAAATTGCGAAGAACAGCAGCAACAAAAGTCGTAAACCCAGAAAACACTTGAATCTATATCGTGAGAACCTCGAATCTAAGATTCTTGGCTCTGATACCAATTGTAGGTCCTGGAATTTCACCAAATCACGATATTTTAATCTAGTACAAGTGCGGAATCCTTGTACAAGACCGATTCAAGAATAAAGATGAAGAGAACACAAGAATACGATGATTAAACAATAAAAACTTGATCTTTGCACACAAGAAAACTTGTCGGGTACAAAATCTTTCAATCGTAAACTCTATCTCTCTCTGTTTACGATCGTAATCTCAAAAGGATCGTAGTCGTAAACGCCTGTTTCCGATTCAAACCAGTCGTAAACACCCTTTTACGACTTTGCAAACTCGTAAACGCAAGTACAATCGTAAACACCGAACCTCCTAATCGTAAACAAGCAATCTTCAAGCAAAAACCAATCGTAAACACACAGAAAACCCAGAAATTGCGAAGAACAGCAGCAACAAAAGTCGTAAACCCAGAAAACACTTGAATCTATATCGTGAGAACCTCGAATCTAAGATTCTTGGCTCTGATACCAATTGTAGGTCCTGGAATTTCACCAAATCACGATATTTTAATCTAGTACAAGTGCGGAATCCTTGTACAAGACCGATTCAAGAATAAAGATGAAGAGAACACAAGAATACGATGATTAAACAATAAAAACTTGATCTTTGCACACAAGAAAACTTGTCGGGTACAAAATCTTTCAATCGTAAACTCTATCTCTCTCTGTTTACGATCGTAATCTCAAAAGGATCGTAAACACTCTTGGCTGCCTCTCTCAGTCGTAATCTCCAGCACCCAAATGAGGAGGTCAAGTGGTCTATATATAGACCACCATTGGGTTTACTATTGGGCCCCTTTTTGATCATAAACCCAATAGTAAACCCAAGCCCAATCATAAACTAGCCTAAACAATAATCAAACTAGCCTATGATTCTAATTAAACCCTCTAAGCCCAGCCCAACTTATTTAATATTACAAGCCTCATAATCTTGCCTCAACAATCTTCCCCTAGGCTTGTGATATTAAATGTCTTCGATCTTTGAAATTCTTCTTCTTGAATAGCTGGCATAGATGTTGATGAAGATTCTCTCCGCAGAAATCTTCAATGGGTTTCTTGACGGGCACTTGGGAATTTCTCTTGATCAGCATCAGCTTGAACTTCTTGAAATGAACAAGTTAATGAGGGGAGGATTCTCATTGACTTGCTTCTCTTGAAAGAATTGGTTCTTGCTGAATCTTCGGTAACTGTCTTGAATCTTCAAAACAATTAGAGGTTAAATTTTGAAAAACCTCTAAGTGTGAAGACCTTGAATGTTGAACTTCAAACTTCATGAACTCTGACTGCTCTCTGTATCATTTTCTTCAACGAGACTTGAAGTCTTCTGCTTCCCCTAAGCTTGTGAGCATTTTCTTTGAAAAACTTTTGAAGCTTTTGGATACTTGTAAAGATACCAACAACTTCCCCTGAACAGTTGCTTTTCAGATGGAAGTCTTGTCCGGTTGGTTCTTTAACTTGAGCAGCAGCAACATCTTTCTATCATCAACCTGTCTGACACACATTTGAAAAAATATACACTACCAGACATGTGATGACTGGTCTTTGGGTTAGAAGGTAATTATCATCTGTTCAGTTGATTCAAATTAACATAATTTTAACCAAAAACCCTAATATAAATTACGGGTTTTCTATAAAGCTTCCCCTGAACCCAAAGACCTCTAAAGACTTCCCCTTAGCTGATTACTTCCCCTCAGCTAAGGACTTCCCCTGAGATAATACATATTATCTTCGAGTTCCCTTCAGATACTATGTATTATGGAAGTCTTTTCATTAGATAATAAGTATCATCCTCGAGTTCCCTTCGGATAATACTTATTATCCCCTCTCCTTCCCCTAAACATTTGGCAAGATCTGTCGGAGGAAGTCTTTTCCTTTAGATAATAAGTATCATCCTCGAGTTCCCTTCGGATAATACTTATTATCCCATACTCCTTCCCCTAAAAATTTGGCAAGATCTGTCGGGGGCATATAGTCATGCATTAAAACCCATGAAAAACACATTTTGACTTCTCAAATCAACCTGGCCAAGACGAAAACACACCAAAAAGAACTTAACGACTCACACACGAAAGATATAAACTAAACAAATACTTCAAACCAAACATGAGAAAGTTTATAAGGGATCAAACCGTATGAATCTGACTGAGGAACCCTTTTCAGCTTCAGTTACTCGACTAGTCCAGGTGATTGCCGGTATGTTTGTCCGCTTTAAAACTCAAACCCGTTTAATCCCAACCGAATGCATCATGCTTAATATAGTACAATATTACCGTCATGTTTAATTGTCCCCACACCCAAGCGTACACAGCAAAACCTACCCAACCTCAGAGTTTATTGAGGATTCACAAACCCCCAACTTGAGGAACCATGCAACACCGCTATGACTGCCACTTATTTTCATTAACCATCAGTTGGTGATCAGGTCGGCCGCTAAGCACGCAAAGAAGACCAACTGAGTGATTATTTTTCATTCTCTTTTCTTTTTCATTTTTTTTTATTTATTTTTCTTTTCTTTTTCTTTTCTTTTTATTATGAGGTGTAGTCATGACAGCAGAGACATGGCGTGTGAGAGAGTGAATACTAGGTAATTACCACTCTCAACCCATTTTTGTCGGGACTCAGTCTTTTAAACCATGCAACCTAGGATGGGAAACTAAACATATATATCTTTTAAGATCACTGCACTTTCATTGGAGGTCATAAGTTTAGGTCGAGCCTACCGAGCATATCACCGTGGAGCTTGCCTTTATCATCGAATATACTTAAAGGAATATATATAAATGTGTGTTAATTTCATTTACTGCAATAACTCATTGGCTAGAACCTTTATCATCGAATATACTTAAAGGAATATATATATAGAAACTATAAATATAAATGTGTGTTAATTTGGTAATATTAATTTGATAATTATAATTCGGTGAATATATACGCATAATAATTTAGTAATAATAATCACATTGCGAACATTAAATCTCGGTGTATTGGTCTTTAAAACGTAAGATGTAGTTTTTAAAAACTCGGGTTTCATCAATAATATATTTAAACTGTTGTTATTTGGACTCTATGGACTAGAAGACTAAAACCTGTCATTCGGTTTGGATAAAATTTAATATTGAAATGTTATGTTGTCTTTGTATGTGTAAATACCCATGAGAGTCATTATAATTTTATATGATTAAGTTTTTCTCATTCTCATAAACCTTAATATATATATATATATATATATATATATATATATATATATAGGGAGAGGATCATTTGAGAACTAATTGAGTTTGAGAACTAAAAATAACTAATTTTAGCCACTAGTTTATATATATGGAAAACCCCCCCATAAATTATAGTGGTCCCCACCTGAATTTAGTGGTTGAGATTTAGTTCTCAAAAGTTCTCAAAATAAAAAGTTCTCATTTGAACCTAACCCTATATATATATATATATATATATATATATATATATATATATATATATATATGGGTAAGGTTCATGTGAAAACAACTTTTATTGCGAAAACACGAAAACAAATATTAAAACCTCTATAACTTTTTCATATGTTAATATTTTTTAAAACAAATTGCACCAAAATCCTTAAAATTATGTTATCTTTAGTTCTGGAAAAAATTAGAAAAAAATCAAGTTTTTTTTAAAAAATTATTATTGCACAGGTGCAATAATTTTTTTTATTATTACTGCACATATGCAATAATAATTAAAACCTTTATAACTTTTTCATATTTTATTTTTTTTTATAAAAAGTTGCACCATAAATCTTATAATTCTGTTACCTATAATTCTGGAGAAAATAAAAAAAAAATTCAACATTTTTTTTATTTTTTTTATTATTGCATATGTGCAATAATAAATTATTATTGCACATGTGCAATAATATTAAAACCTCTATAACTTTTTCATACATTAATATTTTTCATAAAAAATTACACCATAAATCTTATAATTCTGTTATCTTTAATTCTGAAAAATGTTAAAAAAAATTAACGTTCTTTTTGTTAATATTGCACATGTGTAATATAATTAATACGTATTATTGCACACGTGCAATAATAAAAAAATCACGAAATTTTAAATGTTAAATTTTTTTCTCCTAGAATTAAAGGTGACATAATTTTAAGACTTTTGGTGCAAATTTTTTAAAAAAATGTTAACATATGAGGGAGTTATAGAGGTTTTAATATTTGTTTTCGTGTTTTCGCAATAACATCTTGTTTTTATTTGATCCTTCCCCTATATATATATATATAGGATTAGGATCGTGTGAAAACCCATTTATTTTGTGAAAACGTGAAAACCACTTTAAACCTTTATAACTTTTTCATACGTTAATGTTTTTTCATGAAATTTGCGCCAAAAGTCTTAGAATTACGTTATCTTTAATTCTATAAAAACCAAAAACAAAAAAAAAACGTTTTTTTTTTCGTTTTTGGTACACATGTGTACCATAATAAAAAAAACTCAAAATTTAATATGAGTTACTAATAGTTTTAAAAGGAAATTGCCCCCTAATTATTATAGTTTTATTATCTTTATATCTAAAGAAAAAAATAAGATTTTATGATTTTTTAAGTATTGCTACACATGTGTACTATGTTTAATTATCATTCGTAACATAAATGTTTTATTGTTTTTAGTATGTTTTTAATATATTTTTAACATAAGGAGTGTTTTTATACTTTATAATTCGTTTTTGTGTAGTAGTAGTGATGATGGTACACATGTGTACCAAAAACGGAAAAAAAAAACGTTTTTTTTTTAAATATTGTTTTCCAGAGTTATAGATAACGTAATTCTAAGACATTTGGCGCAAATTTCATGAATAAACATTAACGTATAAAGAAGTTATGTAGGTTTTAAAGTGGTTTTCACGTTTTCACAAAATAAAGGGTTTTCATAGGATCCTTCCCCTATATATATATATATATATATATATATATATATATATATATATATATATAGGGAAATCCCCGCATGAATTTGAGTGGTGCCCCCTGCAAATTAATGGCCCATAATGGTTCTTAAAAGTTCTCAAAACCAATTGGTTCTCATTTGAACCTAACCCTATATATATATATATATATATATATATATATATATATATATATATATATAGAGGAAGGATAAAATGAAAACCGTGAAAACCAAGCTAAAAAATTCGTTTTTTGTTCCGATTTTTTTTATGGTGATTCTCTAAGTTAAAAAAAACCCCCTTTATGTAAAAAAGTAAAAAAAAAAACGCCTAGTAAATTTAAAAAAATATATATTTTATAACTGATGTTACATATGTAACAGTACCCTGTTACATATGTAACATCAGTTATAAAAAAAAATTTAAAAATTACTAGGCGTTTTTTTTTACTTTTTTTGCATAAAGGGGGTTTTTTTAACTTAGAGAATCACCATAAAAAAATCGGAACAAAAAACGAATTTTTTAGCTTGGTTTTCACGGTTTTCCAAACTCGGAGAGGTTTTCATTATATCCCTTATATATATATATATATATATATTTACCGCTAAAATTATAAATAATTTATTATAATTATTTATCGTCTTGTTGTTAGTTTCGAATAAACCAACACTTTGTGTAACAGCCCAGACCCGTCGCACCAAGATATTGTCCGCTTTGGCAGTCAGCATGCCCTCAGGCATCCGCCCCTCACGGATTTAAAACGCGTCTTGGTGGGGGAGGTATCCACACCCTTATAAAGGCATGCTTAGTTCCTCTCCCCACCAATGTGGGATGTTACAATCCTCCCTCCTCAGGGGACCAGCGTCCTCGCTGGCACACTAGCCGACGACCGGCTCTGATACCATCTGTAACAGCCCAGACCCGTCGCACCAAGATATTGTCCGCTTTGGCAGTCGGTATGTCATCAGGCATCCGCCCCTCACGGATTTAAAACGCGTCTTGATAGGGGAGGTATCCACACCCTTATAAAGCGGTGCTTAGTTCTCCTCCCCACCAATGTGGGATGTTACAAGGTTGGATCTGGGTCCATACATTGGTAGGTTAGCTGAGCGTCTGGGGGTTTTAGAGAGGTATAGGCCTTCGCATTTGACTGCTGGTCCGCCGACATTGCCATATACTTTGATGGACATGCGGAAGGCAGGTTTTTGCCCGTTTGATGATCCCCCGAGATGGGTTGAGGTTGGAGCCCCTGCGAGGAGGAGGATTCCGCAGAGGGCTGAGAGGCCTCCAGTTGATAGGCCAGTTAGAGAGCCGAGGGCAGGGCCGTTGACGTTGGAGATGCTTAGGGATGAGATGATGTTGAGGATGGATCTGCAGGACAGGGCTATCAGAGGTTTGTATGTTGCTCAGGGGTTTGATGTGCCAGAGTTCTTCCGGGGGCCTGAGGCCGCTGCTAATGATTCTGATGATGATCTGGAGAGGAGTAGCTGATGGTCTGATGACTTTTGATAGCAGCAGCAGCCAGTTGATCGGTTATTTCACATCCTTGTACTTTTTCTTTATTTTTGTTTTTATTATCATGGTCTGTATTAATATTATAATATTCTGATATCTGGGAATTTGTACGGGGTTAACCGGTTGGGTGGTTTGTGTTGATATATATATATATGCTTCTGTGATTTTGGTTTGCTGTGGTTGTTAGAATTTGGTTTGTTAGTCGCCGCTTTCGTCCGTGACGTTTTTTATGCTATTCTGGAGTTACCGAAATTCTGATATCGCGTTCGAATTGGAGGACGAGGAACAAGATTCTTTTCATTCATGCAGATTCAATCAGGGGAGTCTGTTCCATTTTTTCTGTTCTTTTATTTTTTTCAGTATTTATTCATTTATTTTTCTGTTTTGTTTTCTTTTACTTGTTTGAGTCGTTTCTCAGTTCACATTAGGGACAATGTGAGTTTCAAGTGTGGGGATGGGGAGACTACGTTTCGTGTCTCGTTAGTTGAGTCACTTTTAGTGAGTTTGTTTAAAGTGTGAGTTTTGCTTTGAAAAAAAAAGAAAAAAATTTCCAAAAAAATTGAAAAAAAAATGTAAAAAAATGTTTCTGATTAAATCTGCAGTTTAAAATGGAAGATGATAGGTAAAACCCGAGGATTGGTTGTCTGATTAAGTGCTTAAATGATAAATGTAATTAACAGTTGAAAACATTACCGGTGAGTGATGTATTGGTAGGCCCAGCTAACTTAGTAAAGATTAAATATCCCATTGTGTTTATTTGTTGTATAAATATGCAATTAATCAGTCTGCTAGTGGGTTCACATTTTAGGAGTGATAGAAATACTGAAACTGAGGATTAGGAGGAAAGAGACCCCTTTAGGCTAGATACTTCTATGTCCTTAAAATACCTGGCACGTTATGATCTTTTTGCGAAAGCAAATCCGAGAAATAACGACGCCCCATTCTCCATAATGAGCATACTAGGTAATAATTGGTTAATGAATTAGAGTGAAGGGGCAGAATACTCATGTACGAACCAAGGATAGCATCCCGTGGTAAGTACCTCTGATGATGTTCCGGATCTCGCGGGCAAAACACTCATGTATGATTTCGGGGGTAAGACCTTGTGAAAGAATACCTCTGATGATGTCTGTTGGTAATTGTAGGTAAAAGTAACCAATTATAAAAAAAAATAATAATAAAAAAATATATATATAAAAAATGGAAAATGATGAAAAAAAAAAGAAGAAGAGGTGAAACGATATGGTAGTTTAGAAATAAATGCTCAAGCACTTCACATTCCACCTAATTCCATCATTCTTTGGACATTTTTGTATCTGATTTAAGGGGGGTGGGAAAAATCAAAAAGTTCTACCTTTATTACCCTTTGTTCGGACCGAATATGAGTTGGGATTAGGTTGAACTTGATCTTTCTAGAGTGGGACACATAGGCAGACTGAACTATATCCGGTAATTTATAAACACCTTGGGGGCTCAAAGGTTAGTGTTGGGTTTAATCGGATCGAAATATCGATAATCGCTACCGGGATGTCAATAGATTGATAGAATTGAAATTGATGAAATTGAAAAGGTTGGAAGCCAAATTCTCAGGTTATGATTCCATTTGCAGGTTTTTTCGGGGACGAAAAAAGGTTAAGTGGGGGGGCATTTGATGTGTTGCAAAACACATCGGTTTTCCTTTATGTTTTCGAGTCGTTTTGAGAGTCTTTTGAGTCCATTTTCATAGGTTTTTAGTTGTTTTTGTTTATTAGAGTCTTAATGTGTGTTTCGGAGCTAAATTGCAGTTTTGGTACAATTTCCGAAGAGAAACGAGCATTGGAAAAGATTGAAGATTAAGGAGAAAGAAAAATGCTAAATTTGAAGCACTAGGCGTATCGCCTAGTGCCCAGGAAGTAGCAAGCGATACGCTTGCTAAGAGAAAGTCAAAGGCGGTGCTTTTAATGTTGCCCCGACTGTTTTGTCGCTTAGTGGGTCCAGGCGTATCGCCTACTGAGCAGGAGACCTCCAAGCGATACGCTTGGAGGCTAATATTCCGGGAAACCCTAATTTTTCACTTATAAATACAATGCGGGGTTTCCAGTCGAATACTCACACACAGCCGTGACTCAGAGCCTTAGGAGACGAATTTCGGAGCAGGAACTTAAGAGGGAAGCATCTAGGAGCCTTGGATTGAAGAATTCATCATCAAAACGCTTTCCGGGTTCTTGTCTACTTCAATTTTCGTGTTTGTTTTTATAGACCAGATCTGTTCATAATTAATTATACTGTTTTTAATTATATTCTGGACATGTTTATGCATCTTGGCTAAGCCAATCACATTACCTAGGCTATATGATGAATAATTGATAATTTCGACTTGCTCGGTTTGAGAATTCTTATGTATGGATTGTTAATCTAGTAAAAGTTTCTATCTTTCTGATTTGATGCGTATGAATACAGAGTTTAGTCTTTGAATTACTTGCATATTCCTCATGTTACTCCTTGAATGTCTTTCAATTTAGGGTTGCATGCTAGATTGCTTACTTTGTGTTGGTGATTAGTAGATGGTTAGGAGACGTCCAACACCATAGGAATTGCTTGTGATTGATAGGTTGATTTCTGCGTTTAGCTAGACTTAGACAAGCCGGAAGGTGATAGGTCTGTTGGGTAGTCGGTTGTGTTAGGGTTTTAGGTCAAATTGCCTCGGGAGAGGGATTCCCTAGTAACGTTAGCGCCTCTGTTATTCCATGTCGTTTTGGTAGATAGAAACCACTCCTCTCATCTATTAGGTGGTTGGGATAGGAACAAGCTGGAAGGTGACTTATTCGATCGAGTACTAGATTTTCTGTTAGGAACAAGCCGGGAGGTGACTTAACCCAATCAGTGTGCGTATTCAGTTCTTAGGATTGCCTATTGCGTTACACCCGGAGAGTGATTTGGGTTCCAGTAGGGTTTTCTTAGAATTGCTTTGAAGATCCTGATTCCATCATAGTTTTCTTCAACCGAGTGAAGTCGTGCGTATCGATTAGGATTCTAGGCCTAGGTAGTGTTATTTCTCATATCTGGTTTTCGTCTTTAGGGTTTGAGTTTGTGGTTTGCTTTCCATTTTGAGTAATTTCTATTTTTAGCAGTTTCTATTTTTAGTAAGTTTAGTTAATTAGTTAATTTTAGTTAATTTAATTAATTAATCAATTCTCCAAAACAAAAACCAATTTTCATCAATTAATCAGTAATTTACTTTTCATAGTTAATTTTGTCTGTCTAGTGTCTCTAGGGTTCGACCCCGGTCTGCCGATAGCTATTCTACATCTGATAGGTTCACTTGCCTGTTGAGTCGGTCTAGTTTGAGGTTAATTGGGTTTTAATTTAGTGTGTCTAGGTCTAGGATAAATTAGTTTATTTTTATAGATCGATTTTTGCACATCAAGTTTTTGGCGCCGTTGCCGGGGATCGAACCCGGGTCACCCGCGTGACAGGCGGGAATACTTACCACTATACTACAACGAAAAGTAAATTACTGATTAATTGATGAAAATTGGTTTTTGTTTTGGAGAATTGATTAATTAATTTTTATTGTTTTCGTCTTAGGTGTTAAATTGAGTCTTTTTGCTTTCTGCCTTACTTTGTGTGCCTTAGTTAATTTAGGTTTAATTGTTTTCTTGTGTGCTTTTCTAGTTTATGCCCCATACCCGTTCCAAAGGTCCACCTGAGTGTTCTGCTACGGCCGAACCCGAGAGAGATATCCACGAGCGCATTCGTGAGCTGCGTGAGCAACTGAGAGCCATTCGCGATAGTAAGGTACACACCCCTAAAACCGTTTCTCGTTTACTTCCGCCCATTCCATTTCCTGATTTAAATATGGCTGCTAGACGTACTGTTCATGAAAGAGCTAGTGACGGAGTCGTAGATGCTAGGTTTTCCATTGCACCCACCACCATTGCTAACACTGCCAACTGGCAAATTCCATCTCATGTTCTGAACACCCTGACCCAAACCATCCAATTTCACGGCCTAGACGAGGAGGACGCACCCGCCCATTTATCTCGATTCGTGCGTATCTGTGCCACTTTTGGTCTCAATGGCGTTCAGCCAGAAACTGTCTACCTTCGTTTATTCCCATTTTCACTCACCGCCCGTGCTGCCCAGTGGCTTGAAACCCTTCCCGCAAACTCGATTGCCACTTGGGCCGATCTTCAACAGAAATTCCTGAAGAAATATCATTCGCCTGCGAAAGCCGCACGTATGAGGGAGCAGATTCACTCTTTTCGCATGGACCCTGACGAGCCATATTATCTTGCGTACGAGCGATTTAACACTCTTCTGAGCAAGTGCCCCCAGCACGGTCTCACTGATTGGGCAATCATCGAAAAATTCTACAACGGTCTCACTTACGAAACGCAACGACAATTCAACATTTCCGCAGGGGGTCACATGATGGAAAAGCTGGATATTGATGAGTGCAAGAACCTGTTTGAGAGTTTTGCTTTAGCTGAGCAGCAGAACCCCGGTGATCGTAGGGCCACTTTAGCTCCCACAAAATCTTCACTTTCTACATCTCGGGGAGTTCACCACGTGAGTTCTGAAACTGTTGCTCAGGCCCAGTATGATGCTTTGCAAAAACAGATCAACGACATTAAACTTCAGCAGCAGGCTAAATGTGAACTATGTCGTGGAGGTCATGACACCATCGACTGCCCACTTGCCGGCCAGGAGCAAGTGGATTTCATCTCTAACCGAAACCAGTTCGGTAACTCTTTTCAGTCGGGGTGGAGGACCAACCCCAATTCTGGTTGGCGGGGTGGCGCGAACCCCTCGGGTTTTCAATCGCGTCAGAACCAGGATAGCGGGAGTGATGCAGGATCGAGTATGAAGAAGATTGAGGAAATGTTGGCTGCACAAATGCAATTGCTAAATCAAGTCGTGACACGTGATCAAGAGACGCAGCAGAAGTTGAAGGAACACGACACACTCTTTAGGAACCAACAGTCGGCCTTTCTAGATTTACAGCGTTCCGTAGGAGACATAGGAAAACAGGTTTCTGAGTTGGTAGGAAAGGGGGGATCATTTTCTGGTAGTACACAAACAAAACCTAATGCGACCCTTAAGGCGGTGACAACACGCAGCGGTAGAGGCGGAGATCAAGACCCACCGGCACAGGAGGAAGAACCGGTGGACGAGGAGATCGAAATGGAGACTCCGGATGGGAGGGCACACCCGAGGCTAGTCCCAGCAAGTACCGTGCCTACCTCCGAGTCTCCTGCACCTAAGGCAGCAGAGAAGAGGAAGAAGAAATTCGAACCAAAGGAGATAACCGCTGAGGATTTGAGGCGAGTCCCCTACCCCGCCCGTCTCATCCAACAGAAGTATGCAAGAGAGTACGGTCAATTTCTTGATATGTTCAAACAACTCAAAATAAATCTTCCGTTCGTTAAGGCGCTCCAGCAAATGCCCAAATTGTTGGATTAGGTGTCCAAGCCTATAACTATAATTGATAGCAGCACAGTCCTTTTGGGTTGCCCTCAAGACTCGACATATGGAGAATTAATAAAATGGGAAAAGAAATAGTTTGTTAATTATTATGGTCTAATAATTAACTAGACAAAAAAAACTATTTGGGAGGTTAATTAACAGTTTGTTAATTGAAAGGGATAAATAATAATTAATCAATAGTTGGTTAAATTAGGAAATTATCTATCCCACATGGAAGATTTCGAAAATCCCTTAGGCATAAGGGAATTTCGAAATTTTGCATGTATCCCACATTGGTGGGATTACAAAGTAAGGAGGTTATCCAAGGCTATAAATAAAGGCCTTAGGAATTCATTCCAATTCGCTCATCAAGGCTTGAGTATTCGCCTCCTTCTTTCTCCCTCCTTGTGGAAGAACTCCTTATAGTTCATCCCACCCTTAGTTTATATTCTTCTTCGAGTCCTTGGGTGTGATCCCATTAGAGGCACGACGATTGTGGTGCTTGCTTCCTTGAAGTCAAGAAGGATTATTATAGTTGTTTACTATAACAACTAAGAGGTACGTAACCCTATCTGTCTTAGTAATTTATTTATTTTGATTGTTTGCTAGGGTTTATTATATGTTCGTAGTTATAGGTTCAATAGTGAAAACATAGATCATGTTTTAGGTTGCATGCACCCTTAATTGTTTAAGTTTGCTTGTAGTGCCTGAAACCCATCAGTGGTATCAGAGCATAAGGTTTGTTTTCAATTAAATTAGCTATAATTGTTGAACTGTTAGGAGGCTCACATTCGATTTTAGGTGTTAGGATTTTTTAGAAACCCTATCTTGCCCCCTAAGTTTCGAATGCCTTTAGGATAAGGATTAATTTAATAGTTTAAATTTATTATCCTATTATTATAATAATTGATATATAATAATGATATTTTTTTAAAGTTTTAAAGATACACCTTATACTATATGTATGATTAAAAGCTTAATTATTATTATATGTATAAGAACAACAGTCAGTCAAATCAATAGTAGGCCTCATTCACGAAGCTAGTCTATAAGGGGGGTATAAGGAAACTGCCTATAAAATGGTAGTTGAATGGGTGTCCATTCTCACCCACCGCTTCCTTGATTAGTGGAGGGTCGTTAGCCGAACGGGTTTGATAGGACTAGATTCTAATTCCCATTAAAAGTATAATGACATTAAAAGTAACTACACCTTTTATTATAAATTCCTAGTTACTTTAGGAAAAATGTGAATTTGTATGCTAACCCATGAAATTGCACATTACACTTTATAAGTCATTAGTGGAGCGTGTGTGGTTAACCGGCACACTAATAGGGACTAATAAAGAGTTGTAATGGGTATCTCAAAAATTATTATTGTTGATGGAGCGTGTGTGGTTAACCAGCACATCAATTGAGATGATAAATGACATTGAGGTTACCAAGCACATTTGCATGGTTATTCACATCTTGTTTGTGATCCTCGGTATCCCAGTCACAAATGGAAGAGCATAATCCGAGATTAAACATGCCATTGAATAGTTTCAATGAATCTCAAAAGGAAACCTACCTTTATGAAATTTGCAATTAGATTACGGCATCCCTCTTCTAAGTTGTAAATTTTTTAGTTGGGTCAAACTCGTTTTTCTTATCTAACTTTAACTATTTCTTTTAAAGAGAAAATGTCTGCTCCTACCGATGCTTCTGGTTCCTCCTCCTCTACCCACAACAACTTCTCCCTGTTGGGCATCTGCTCAAAGGTGATATTGGACGGCTCCAACTACAACGACTGGATGCGTAACATCAAGATGGCCCTTCGTTATGAAGACAAGGAGTATGTCCTTGAAAAGGAGCTAGTTGAAATTGACCAAGAGAAAGCCACTGCTGATGAATTAGCCGCCTATAAGCAACATGAGAAGGATGCAACAAAAGTTGCTTGCATCATGGTTGCCACTATGACCCCTGAATTGCAAAGATTCTATGAGGATTACTGGCCGTACGAGATGAACAAGGACCTTATGGAAAAGTACCATAAGCGAGCTCGTCAAGAAAAGTACGACATAGTAAAGTCCCTCATATCAAGCAAGATGAAGGACGGGGAATCTGTTAGCGCCCACGTGCAAAGAATGCAACGATACGTGGATCAACTTCTGAGGTTGGATGTGCACTTTGATGAGGAATTGGCTATTGACATAGTCCTGAATTCCTTACCAAGTTGTTATGACCAGTTTATCTTGACCTATCATTTGAACAACACTGAGACCACGTTGGCTCAGTTGCACAACCTCCTGAGAACAGCTGAAACAGGAATGAAGGGAAAGAGTGTTGCCACTGCTCCTGCTAATACTCCCGTTCTAGCCATTGGTCAAGGGAAGGGGAAGAAGAGGAAAGGTCCTCCCAAACAAAACTGGAAGGGAAAGTCTCATGTAAAATCCAGTTCTGATGTTACCCCTGTCTCTGATCCTAAAGAGGCCACTTGCTTCTATTGCAACGAAAAGGGGCATTGGAAACGAAGCTGCCCAAAGTATCTGCAAGATCTTAAGGATGGCAAACTGAAGCCATCTTCTGCAGGTACATACACTATTTTATCTAATAACTCATTATCTTCTAATTCTTGGGTCCTTGATACGGGATGTGGAATCCACATTTGCTCTGTTTTGCAGGGACTAAGAAAAAGTGAGGATGTGGAGCATGGTAGAATGAGCTTGATCATGGGGAACAGGCGATCTTCGCCTGTCACCAAGATTGGAGTTTATAGTCTAGTGCTTAGTAATGGTTTTAGTTTGGATTTATTGAATTGTTGCTACTCGTCAGAAATGACACGAAACATTATTTATTTTCATGCATTGTTCAAACAAGGTTTTAGATATTCTTTCGATGATGAGAATGGTTCTATTTCTGCTTATAAAAATGGTGTTTTTTATTTTGAAGCTCTACCTTGTAATGGTGTGTATGAAATTGTGATGTGTGTAGACAATTTAGGCAATAGTGTATTTCAAATTGATTCGTCTAATGGTATAGACAAAGCATGTTTGTGGCATTGCCGTCTTGGACACATTAACAAGAAACGCATGGAACAACTCCAAAAGGATGGGGTGTTGGAATCATTTGACCTAAGGCCAGATGATACATGCAAATCTTGTCTTTTGGGTAAGATGACAAAATCGCCTTTCACTGGATCTTGTGAAAGAGGTGAAGGTTTGTTGGATCTCATACACACAGACGTGTGTGGGCCCTTCAGATCATCCACAAGGGATGCTAATCGATTCTATGTAACTTTTAATGATGATTATAGCAGATATGGTTATATCTACTTAATCAAGCATAAGTCGGAAACCTTTGAAAAGTTCAAAGAGTTTAAGCAAGAAGTCGAGAATCAATTAGGCAGGAAGATAAAGATGCTCCGTTCAGATAGAGGCGGAGAGTATCTTAGTATCGAATTCCACGACTATCTCAAGGAATGTGGAATAGTTTCACAATTGACACCTCCTAGGACACCACAACTTAATGGTGTGGCTGAGAGACGCAATCGAACCTTGTTGGACATGGTTCGTTCCATGATGAGTCGAGCTTCACTTCCAATCTCATTATGGGGGTATGCCTTAGTGACTGCCGCCCACATTCTTAATCTTGTCCCAACAAAGAAGGTTGCCAAAACACCTCACGAAATGTGGACAGGAAGAGTTCCCTCGTTAGCACATATTAAGGTTTGGGGTTGTGAAGCTTTCGTTAGACGAGAAACTCACGATAAGCTTGAACCTCGTAGTGAGCGGTGTAATTTCATCGGCTATCCACAGAAGTCCTTTGGATATTTGTTCTACAGACCTAGTGAAAACGTGGTCTTTGTAGCACGAAGAGGAGTCTTTCGAGAGAGAGAGCTCATATGCAAAGAGGACAGTGGGAGCACCATTGACCTTGAAGAGACTCAAGAGTCAAGCGATGAAGGAACCTTTGAAACCACTAGGGTTCAACCAGAGGAAGAGATTCCAGTTGAACCGATTGACACTTCATTACCTCTTAGACGTTCTGGTAGAGTTAGCATGCGACCTGAGTTTTATGGTTTCCATATAACTACAGACGAGGACACGTTTATCAGTGATAATACACTGGTAAATTTGGATGAGCCAGCTAACTACAAGGAAGCCATGGCAGGCCCTGAAGCAGCAAAATGGAAAGAGGCAATGGACAGCGAGATCAAGTCCATGTACGACAATCAAGTTTGGAATTTGATTGATCAACAACCTAGTCGGAAGACCGTTGGTTGTAAATGGATCTTCAAGAAGAAGACAGATATGCATGGTAATGTATGCACATTCAAAGCCCGACTGGTGGCGAAGGGATTTACTCAAACCCCAGGGATTGACTATGATGAGACCTTCTCACCAGTGGCTAAGATAAAATCTATTAGGATAATGCTAGCCATAGCTGCGTTTCATGACTATGAAATTTGGCAGATGGATGTCAAAACCGCTTTCCTAAACGGGAAGTTGGCTGAAGATGTTTACATGAGTCAGCCAGAAGGTTTTGTAGATGCTAAGTTCCCCAATAGAGTGTGCAAGCTTGAAAAATCCATTTATGGATTAAAACAAGCGTCTCGCAGTTGGAATCTTTGCTTTGATGAGAAAATCAAAGAGTGTGGCTTCTCTAGAAGTGAAGATGAGTCCTGTGTATATGTCAAAGCTAGTGGGAGTGTAGTCACCTTCCTGGTATTATATGTTGATGACATACTTCTTATAGGAAATGACATTCCAACCTTGCAAGATGTCAAGTCTTGGCTTGGAAAGTGTTTCGCTATGAAGGATCTAGGAGAGGCTGCATATATTCTGGGAATAAAGATTTCAAGGGATAGGAGTAAAAGGCTAATTGGACTGAATCAGAGTACGTACTTGGACAAAGTAATGAAACGATTCTGTATGGAGAACTCCAAGAAAGGAGATTTGCCCATCCAGAGTAATACCAAACTGAGTAAAAGTCAGAGCCCGAGTACGGATGAAGAGATAGCAGAAATGAGTAGAGTTCCATATGCTTCCGCCGTTGGATCTATCATGTATGCTATGACATGTACTCGTCCAGATGTGTCTTTTGCTTTGAGCATGGTCAGTCGTTATCAGGGAAATCCAGGTAAAGCTCATTGGGAAGCGGTTAAGAATATTCTCAAGTATTTGCGAAGAACTAAGGACTGGGTCCTAGTATTTGGTGGCTGTGATACATTGAGAATGACTGGGTATAGTGACGCCAGCTTTCAGACAGATAGAGACAACTTTCGTTCTTAATCTGGCTGGGTCTTTACCTTAAATGGAGGAGTAGTTACTTGGAAGAGTTCCAAGCAAGAGACCGTGGTTGATTCTATTTGTGAATCAGAGTATATAGCAGCAAGCAAAGCATCAAAGGAGGCAATGATGATGTCAGTTTTAGTAGTTAAACAGTTAGGTTGAAACTTATAACAAAGTAAATGTGATTGACTTCTGGTGACTAAATAATGGAGAATTATTTATAAGTTTGTTTACTACTTCTTGTCAAAGGTTTGTTGTTGTGTTTCATTTTTGCATGTTTTACTTCCCGAATGATTAGATTATTTAAAACTCCACAGTCGATCATACTTTTGGAAGTAAGTAGTGAATTAAGACTGTCATGAATGGAATTGTAGATTGTCTAAGGAGTGTTAGACATGGCAATGGCATTGCTGCAATATTCATGAGTACTTTGAAATAGAGATTAAAGTATTGGATTAACCCACGTTCAGAGAATTACTTCATGGAATTTATCACGAGTAATTCTGAGACGATAATATCTTATAATCTTTAAACGGAGATATATGAGTTGTGGTTTACAAGTCAGTTGTGCATTGATGATGCGTAAACGCATTGGTAACTCGATGTTATAAAACGTATTGTTGTGCATGATTTGATGTGTAGATGGTGCAAGCATATAAGTCAAAGTTTATTCGTTCCTTTTGCCCTAACGGGAAAAGCGATATCTTTGGGCCCCTCGGTGATTTGATGTTGACTTATAGCGCCGGGCCCGGTCAGAACTGAATTGATGTGTTCAATTGGAAGTTCTAAGTCATTACAAATCGGAATCGGGAAACAAAATACTGAACAATGAGATTGATTATATTCCATGTCTCATGTTCGAATGATATCTTGTAGAACGAAGGATTATATGATCTCTTATCTTAGGACACATAACTGACTAGGTCAGAGTTCGACAGCGTTCGTTGGAAGCTACAATTTGCTGATCAATTAGGAAGTTACAATGGCAATAATAGTTATTAGACTTATCCAAGTGGGAGACTGTTGGATTAGGTGTCTAAGCCTATAACTATAATTGATAGCAGCACAGTCCTTTTGGGTTGCCCTCAAGACTCGACATATGGAGAATTAATAAAATGGGAAAAGAAATAGTTTGTTAATTATTATGGTCTAATAATTAACTAGACAAAAAAACTATTTGGGAGGTTAATTAACAGTTTGTTAATTGAAAGGGATAAATAATAATTAATCAATAGTTTGTTAAATTAGGAAATTATCTATCCCACATGGAAGATTTCGAAAATCCCTTAGGCATAAGGGAATTTCGAAATTTTGCATGTACCCACATTGGTGGGATTACAAAGTAAGGAGGTTATCCAAGGGCCAAGGCTATAAATAAAGGCCTTAGGAATTCATTCCAATTCGCTCATCAAGGCTTGAGTATTCGCCTCCTTCTTTCTCCCTCCTTGTGGAAGAACTCCTTATAGTTCATCCTACCCTTAGTTTATATTCTTCTTCGAGTCCTTGGGTGTGATCCCATTAGAGGCACGACGATTGTGGTGCTTGCTTCCTTGAAGTCAAGAAGGATTATTATACTTGTTTACTATAACAACTAAGAGGTACGTAACCCTATCTGTCTTAGTAATTTATTTATTTTGATTGTTTGCTAGGGTTTATTATATGTTCGTAGTTATAGGTTCAATAGTGAAAACATAGATCATGTTTTAGGTTGCATGCACCCTTAATTGTTTAAGTTTACTTGTAGTGCCTGAAACCCATCACAAATATGCAAAATTTCTGAAGGATCTCCTATCCAACAAGAAGAAGCTGGAGACGATCTCGACCGTTACTCTCGATGAACGATGTTCTGCGGTGGTCCAGAACAAGCTACCGGAGAAACTGACTGATCCGGGCATTTTCACGATCCCGTTCTTGTTAGGTAGCTCGACTGTGAACCACGCGTTGGCGGATCTAGGTGCTAGCATCAATCTGATGCCTTATTCGATTTACGAAAAGCTAGGCCTAGGAGACCCGACCCCGACACGCATGAGCATTTCTTTAGCGGATCGGTCCGTTAAATATCCACGGGGAGTTGTGGAAAACTTGCTGGTGAAGGTTGATAAATTTGTTTTCCCCGTGGATTTTGTGGTCATGGACATGGAGGTAGATGAAAAATGTCCACTCATCCTAGGACGTCCCTTTTTGCGCACCGCCAAGGCATTGATCAATGTCTATGACGGGAAGATTACACTTCGTGTAGGGGATGAGACGATCACATTCGATGTCATGCAGTCCATGAAATATTTTGTTAGTCAGGACGATTCTGTTTACTTCATTGATACTTTCATTTCCCATATGGATCGGTGTCTAGACTACATTTGTGGAGCAGATCTTGTTGCGAGTGAGACCCCGGTGAGTGAGGACCGGGAGGTTGATGATGATGTTCACCAGGAACATGTCTCAACTGAGAGACCAGAGGAGTGTTCTGAGGTTTTTGAGGTTAGTGAGTCTGACGAGTTAGGAGAAAAACCGTCTGTAGAGGAACCACCAGTCTTAGAGCTTAAGGAGTTACCATCTCATCTAGAGTATGCATTCTTGGATAGTGAGTCCCGATTACCCGTCATTATTTCTGCTCATTTGACGGAGGAGGAGAAAGTGAAGCTGATACAGGTTCTGCGAGCGCATAAGCAGGCGATTGCATGGAGATTGTCCGATATCAAGGGCATAAGCCCTTTGTTTTGCACGCATCGCATACTCATGGAGGATGAGTATAAACCTGTAGTCCAACCTCAGAGGCGTTTAAATCCAAACATGCAGGAGGTTGTGAAGAAGGAGGTTCTCAAACTACTGGACGCGGGGCTGATTTATCCGATATCTGATTCTACATGGGTTAGCCCGGTCCAGGTAGTCCCCAAGAAGGGGGGTATGACAGTAGTGATGAATAAGAGACATGAGTTGATCCCGAGTAGGACCGTCACAGGATGGAGAGTATGCATAGATTACCGTAGACTTAACAATGCCACTAGGAAAGACCACTTCCCATTACCCTTTATCGATCAGATGTTGGAGCGTTTGTCGGGTCAGCAGTACTACTGTTTTCTCGACGGGTTTTCCGGTTATTTCCAGATTCCTATTGCACCCGAGGATCAGGAGAAAACCACATTCACATGCCCATACGGTACCTTCGCATATCGCCGCATGCCATTCGGGCTGTGTAACGCTCCAGCCACATTTCAGAGGTGTATGGTGGCCATTTTTCAGGATATGATCGAGACCTCCATGGAGGTGTTTATGGACGACTTTTCTGTTTTCGGGAGTTCATTCGATCAGTGTTTAGGTAATTTAGAGAGGATGTTGGCTAGATGTATAGAGACCAAACTGATGCTTAATTGGGAGAAATGTCATTTCATGGTCACTGAGGGGATAGTTTTAGGTCATAAGATTTCTCGTGCAGGTATTGAGGTCGATAGGGCCAAGATTGAGACGATTAGCAAACTTCCACCACCCACTAATGTCAAATATGTCAGGAGTTTCTTAGGTCACGCGGGGTTCTACCGTAGGTTCATTAAGGATTTTTCCAAAATCACTAGACCCATGACCCGTCTCTTAGAGAAGGATGTGGATTTTGAGTTTGATGAGAGTTGTCTGAAAGCGTTTGAGTTTCTGAAGGAGAGATTAGTGAGTGCGCCTATTTTGATAGCCCCCGATTGGAGTTTACCGTTTGAGCTTATGTGCGACGCGAGTGATTTTGCGGTAGGGGCTGTTTTAGGGCAACGTAGAGAGAAACATTTCCATCCCATTTACTACGCAAGCAAGACCTTAGACAACGCTCAGGAGAATTACACGACCACCGAAAAGGAGCTTCTCGCCGTTGTTTACGCATTCGACAAATTCCGTTCTTACCTCGTTCTATCTAAAACCATTGTTTACACCGACCATGCTGCATTGCGATACTTGTTTGCGAAGAAGGACGCGAAACCTCGTTTGATTAGGTGGATTCTTTTGTTGTCTGAGTTTGATATTGAGATTAGGGATAAGAAGGGGGCGGAGAACGTAGCGGCCGACCATCTGTCGCGCCTTGAGGACCCCGAGAGAGAGAAACTGAGAGAGGAGGCCATCGGGGACACTTTCCCGTTTGAGAGTGCTATGACAGTGAGTGGAGAGTTTGTTGGATTGACGAGTGCGGAGGAGCAAGGCATGCCATGGTTTTCCGATATGGCGAATTATTTAGCACATGGCATGCTGATAGATGGTATGACATCCCAACAGAGAAAGAAGTTCATTTCTGATTCTAGACATTACATTTGGGATGCTCCATACTTGTTTCGTGTAGGAGTTGATGGTTCGTTTAGGAGATGCGTGAGTAGAGAGGAGGGGTTAGACATTCTTAGGCATTGTCATGAGGGGCCATCGGGTGGACATTTTGGGCCATCTTATACTGCTAGGAAAGTGTTAGATTCAGGTTTTTATTGGCCGATTTTGTTTAAGGATGCTCACGAATTAGTGAAAAAGTGTGATGCTTGTCAGCGTGCCGGTAACATTTCCTCCCGGAATGAGATGCCCCAACATCCTATCCAGAGTCTTGAAGTGTTTGATATATGGGGCATTGATTTCATGGGCCCATTTCCACCATCCCGGGGGAACCGGTACGTTCTTGTTGCGATTGATTATGTTTCTAAGTGGGTTGAGGCCCAAGCCTTGCCTACTAATGATGCACGTGTGGTTGTGAGGTTTCTGAGAGGTTTGTTTAGTAGGTTTGGAACCCCCAAGGTTTTGATTAGTGATAGGGGCACGCATTTTTGCAACGCCCAAATGGAGAAAGTGTTAGCAAGGTACGGAGTGAATCATAGGACATCCACCGCTTACCACCCGCAAACGAGTGGTCAAGTGGAAAACGCTAACCGGGGGGTAAAACGGATTTTAGAGAAAACTATCGGGAATAGTCGCAAGGATTGGTCCGATAAGTTAGATGATGCGTTATGGGCTTTTCGTACTGCTTTTAAGACACCCATTGGAACCACGCCCTTTATGATGGTTTATGGGAAAACGTGTCATCTACCGGTCGAGCTTGAACATAAGGCATATTGGGCAATTAGAGCGGTTAACATAGATTTAGCAAAATCCGCGAAAGACCGGTTTCTCCAAATCCATGAGGTAGAGGAGTTAAGGAATGAAGCTTACGAGAGATCTTGGAGTAACAAAGAGAGAACCAAAGCATTACATGATAGTCAGTTGAAAGGTAGGAAAGAGTTTAAGTGTGGGGATAGAGTGTTATTATATGATTCGCGTCTTAGACTGTTTCCAGGTAAGTTGAAGTCCCGCTGGAGTGGACCGTTCATGGTGAAAGAAGTGTTCCCATATGGAACAGTGGAGCTTAAAGCTAATGGTAGAACATGGAAGGTCAATGGTCATCGTCTGAAACATTACATTGGAGGTCCGATAGAAAAAGACGAGGAGATGTTGGCTCTCCCAGAAATTGAGGTTGAATAATCAAGGGGGAGAGTACTCGGTGAAAAACCGAGTTGTAGAGTTTGTATAGTATTGGCATATTTGTTTTCTTTATTTTCGTGTGTTTTTGTTTTTCGTTTTTCGTGTGTTTTCGGTTTGTTGCGTTTGTTTGTCTGTTTGATGTTGCAGGAATTTGAAAGGTGCTGGAAACGCGAATTCATGCTGAAATGGAATCCCAGGTATGTATTGGTTAGTATAAATTTGCAGGGATTGAAATCCAGGGTGATGAGAATTTTGTGAAAACATCAAAAATTTGACTAAGTATGGGAAATCTCAAAAATTCCCTGGAAATATCGTTCCAAGCGTATCGCCTGGGTTGAGACTTTCTCCAAGCGATACGCCTGGAAGTGAGGTCAAAGAGGCGGTCAACAGTTGCAAGCGTATCGCCTACAACTGTCAAAATCAGCAAGCGATACGCTTGCAGACCACCGACGAGAAAAAAAAATATCTCGGCTAAGACACCCCCTTTCGTCCCCATTTCACCCAAAACCCTAAATATCCCAAATTCACCCACCACCGCTCTCACCCGCCTCCGACGCCACACCCACCCTCGACCACCGCGTCCTCCCACAACCACCACCTCCGTAACCACCACCATCCGCTCTCACTCACCTCCGACGACCACCGCTCTCACCCACACCCGTAAACCCTCTCCACCACCACCTACCTCCGATTACCACCGTCACCCTCCGCCACCATCATACACGACGACCGCCACCACCTTCACCCGCTGGCCACCTACTAGCCTGCCGCCGACCACCAGTCACTACTCATTCAGCCTACCACCGCCCCGTTCACCTACACCACAGTTCACACAGTTCACCCACCTCAAAGCGCCGATGTCAGTGTTCCGGCGAGCCGCCGCGAGCTGTACCCGGTCCGAGACTGCCTTAGTTTCAAGTTTTTTTAGCATTTCGCGTTTCCGGTATGTTTTTCTGGTTCCCTGTTGCAATTTCTTTACAATTTTTGTGTTTGAGTTAGAATATGTTTAATTGTTTATGATTTTGGGGGTTTCTTGATAGTTTGCAGTATTCAGATTGATTGCTTGTCGGTTATTTGGCTAGTGTGGGACGGGTTATTGGTACATCAGTGATGTTATATGATGAGAACTTGTTCAATTGATGTTCTAGTCTGTTAGGCGGGTCGGGTTCTTGGTTGGGTAATGGTTGAATCGATCGCGTGCATTGAATGAATTTTGATTGATATGTTTTTTAATTGGATCGGGATGGTTGAAACTGGAATTCTGAGTGTTGATTGGTTGAAATTATACATTTTTGACAGGTTTTATGAAGAACTGGTTTTGCTCGATAAACGAACGGGTCATGCCCGATTTTTCTGAAAATTTTGTTTCTTTCTTTTTCTTTTTATTTCAAGTAATTTGTTTTTAGTCATTCTAATTCAGTAGTTTCCAGTTTTTTATATAAAAAAAATAAAAAAATAAAAATAAAAAAAAATTCAAAAAATCCAAAAATAGTTTGTGATTGATGTGTGTTGCTTGGATATCACTGTTAAATCTGTTTTGCAGGTATGGAGGCATGTGGCAGTGGTTCACGGAAAAAGCAGAAAACGACAAAGGTTATTCATCACAGGCAGAGGATCCCGTATTTAGCAGCCGAGGTTTTACCGAACTACGAGGAGGAGCTGCCGCCGGTTGAGGAGCGCCGGATTGAGGATCACACTTTGCTGCAGTTTCAGGGCACCTACGAGGGTGAGAGATGTGAGACGTTTATGCGCCTAGACCTGCTTCAGCACCGGACATTCGACTGGGAGCTGATGGATAGGATGGCTGCTAGAGCCAGGATAGAGGCGATGCTAGATGAGAGATGGAGGAGAGTCTTAGCTTGTGATGGACCCCAGTACCGGGAGCTAACCGTGGAGTTCCATTCGACATGGAGGTATGATATCAAGGAGTTTGACTCTCCGGTCTGTGTTTCATTTGCTCTCGGCAGGAGGTTGTTCGAGATGAGCGTGCCTCAGTTTGCTGTCGCTTTAGGCTTTTATACACAGGAGGAGGTCGCCACATCGGAGTTTAGGAGGAGTTTGAGGGGGACGGCCAAGAAGGCCAAGGATTTGTATGTTGTTGATGGTCACTTACGAGCGTTCTGGGAGACGATATCTGATGCGCCGTACACGGCTGGTTTAGTAGCTTCTGCGATCAGGGATCCGGTTCTGAGGTATGTGCATAGGATTCTTGCATGTTCATTGATTGGGAGACGTGCTGGGGCCGATAAGGTCAATATGCTAGATTTGTTTTGTCTGAGGTCGTTGGTGGAGAGACACCCGACCAACCTCGCTATGGTTTTCATTCAGTCAGTTGCACGGCCCCGCAAGGGTGGGCCGGAGGCGAGGTTGGATCTGGGTCCATACATTGGTAGGTTAGCTGAGCGTCTGGGGGTTTTAGAGAGGTATAGGCCTTCGCATTTGACTGCTGGTCCGCCGACATTGCCATATACTTTGATGGACATGCGGAAGGCAGGTTTTTGCCCGTTTGATGATCCCCCGAGATGGGTTGAGGTTGGAGCCCCTGCGAGGAGGAGGATTCCGCAGAGGGCTGAGAGGCCTCCAGTTGATAGGCCAGTTAGAGAGCCGAGGGCAGGGCCGTTGACGTTGGAGATGCTTAGGGATGAGATGATGTTGAGGATGGATCTGCAGGACAGGGCTATCAGAGGTTTGCATGTTGCTCAGGGGTTTGAGGTGCCAGAGTTCTTCCGGGGGCCTGAGGCCGCTGCTGATGATTCTGATGATGATGCTGGAGAGGAGTAGCTGATGGTTTGATGACTTTTGATAGCAGCAGCAGCCAGTTGATCGGTTATTTCACATCCTTGTACTTTTTCTTTATTTTTGTTTTTATTATCATGGTCTGTATTAATATTATAATATTCTGATATCTGGGAATTTGTACGAGGTTAACCGGTTGGGTGGTTTGTGTTGATATATATATATGCTGCTGTGATTTTGGTTTGCTGTGGTTGTTAGAATTTGGTTTGTTAGTCGCCGCTTTCGTCCGTGACGTTTTTGATGCTATTCTGGAGTTACCGAAATTCTGATATCGCGTTCGAATTGGAGGACGAGGAACAAGATTCTTTTCATTCATGCCGATTCAATCAGGGGAGTCTGTTCCATTTTTTCTGTTCTTTTATTTTTTTCAGGTATTTATTCATTTATTTTTCTGTTTTGTTTTCTTTTACTTGTTTGAGTCGTTTCTCAGTTCACATTAGGGACAATGTGAGTTTCAAGTGTGGGGATGGGGAGACTACGTGTCGTGTCTCGTTAGTTGAGTCAGTTTTAGTGAGTTTGTTTAAAGTGTGAGTTTTGCTTTGAAAAAAAAAAGAAAAAATATATTTTCCAAAAAAATTAAAAAAAAATGTAAAAAAATGTTTCTGATTAAATCTGCAGTTTAAAATGGAAGATGATAAGTAAAACCCGAGGATTGGTTGTCTGATTAAGTGCTTAAATGATAAATGTAATTAACGGTTGAAAACATTACCGGTGAGTGATGTATTGGTAGGCCCAGCTAGTGGGTTCACATTTTAGGAGTGATAGGAATACTGAAACTGAGGATTAGGAGGAAAGAGACCCCTTTAGGCTAGATACTTCTATGTCCTTAGAATACCTGGCACGTTATGATCTTTTTGCGAAAGCAAATCCGAGAAATAACGGCGCCCCATTCTCCATAATGAGCATACTAGGTAATAATTGGTTAATGAATTAGAGTGAAGGGGCAGAATACTCATGTACGAACCAAGGATAGCATCCCGTGGTAAGTACCTCTGATGATGTTCCGGATCTCGCGGGCAAAACACTCATGTATGATTTCGGGGGTAAGACCTTGTGAAAGAGTACCTCTGATGATGTCCGTTGGTAATTGTAGGTAAAAGTAACCAATTATGAAAAAAATAATAATAAAATATATATATATATATATATATAAAATGGAAAATGATGAAAAAAAAAAGAAGAGGTGAAACGATATGGTAGTTTAGAAATAAATGCTCAAGCACTTCACATTCCACCTAATTCCATCATTCTTTGGACATTTTTGTATCTGATTTAAGGGGGTGGGAAAAATCAAAAAGTTATACCTTTATTACCCTTTGTTCGGACCGAATATGAGTTGGGATTAGGTTGAACTTGATCTTTCTAGAGTGGGACACATAGGCAGACTGAACTATATCCGGTAATTTATAAACACCTTAGGGGCTCAAAGGTTAGTGTTGGGTTTAATCGGATCGAAATATCGATAATCGCTACCGGGATGTGAATAGATTGATAGAATTGAAATTGATGAAATTGAAAACGTTGGAAGCCAAATTCTCAGGTTATGATTCCATTTGCAGGTTTTTTCGGGGACGAAAAAAGGTTAAGTGGGGGGATATTTGATGTGTTGCAAAACACATCGGTTTTCCTTTATGTTTTCGAGTCGTTTTGAGAGTCTTTTGAGTCCATTTTCATAGGTTTTTAGTTGTTTTTGTTTATTAGAGTCTTAATGTGTGTTTCGGAGCTAAATTGCAGTTTTGGTACAATTTCCGAAGAGAAACGAGCATTGGAAAAGATTGAAGATTAAGGAGAAAGAAAAATGCTGAATTTGAAGCACTAGGCGTATCGCCTAGTGCCCAGGAAGTAGCAAGCGATACGCTTGCTAAGAGAAAGTCAAAGGCGGTGCTTTTAATGTTGACCCGACTGTTTTGTCGCTTAGTGGGTCCAGGCGTATCGCCTACTGAGCAAGAGACCTCCAAGCGATACGCTTGGAGGCTAATATTCCGGGAAACCCTAATTTTTCACTTATAAATACAATGCGGGGTTTCCAGTCGAATACTCACACACAGCCGCGACTCAGAGCCTTAGGAGACGAATTTCGGAGCAGGAACTTAAGAGGGAAGCATCTAGGAGCCTTGGATTGAAGAATTCATCATCAAAACGCTTTCCGGGTTCTTGTCTACTTCAATTTTCGTGTTTGTTTTTATAGACCAGATCTGTTCATAATTAATTATACTGTTTTTAATTATATTCTGGACATGTTTATGCATCTTGGCTAAGCCAATCACATTACCTAGGCTATATGATGAATAATTGATAATTTCGACTTGCTCGGTTTGAGAATTCTTATGTATGGATTGTTAATCTAGTAAAAGTTTCTATCTTTCTGATTTGATGCGTATGAATACAGATTTTAGTCTTTGAATTACTTGCATATTCCTCATGTTACTCCTTGAATGTCTTTCAATTTAGGGTTGCATGCTAGATTGCTTACTTTGTGTTGGTGATTAGTAGATGGTTAGGAGACGTCCAACACCATAGGAATTGCTTGTGATTGATAGGTTGATTTCTGCGTTTAGCTAGACTTAGACAAGCCGGAAGGTGATAGGTCTGTTGGGTAGTCGGTTGTGTTAGGGTTTTAGGTCAAATTGCCTCGGGAGAGGGATTCCCTAGTAACGTTAGCGCCTCTGTTATTCCATGTCGTTTTGGTAGATAGAAACCACTCCTCTCATCTATTAGGTGGTTGGGATAGGAACAAGCTGGAAGGTGACTTAGGGGCTGTTTGATAGTTGTGGAATGAGTAAGAGCTGACTGAGTTAGAGCAAATTGAGTAAGAGGCTGACTGAGTAAGAGGCTCTGACTGAAACTTGGTTGTTTGATAGTTGCTGACTGAGTAAGAGCTGACAGAGAAATGTATATAACTATTTGTTTTTAATGTATTAAAAACATTTTATAGAAAATAATTTTTGTTGCATGTATTAAAAAAGAAACAAAACACATTTTTTTTAAAATAAGAAACAAATGTTCTTTTTAATTAAATGAAATACGTTTTTTAAAGTTAAAAATTATAATTGTATTACAAAAGAAATGAAACACATTTTTTATATAGGATTTTTGTTTTTTTAGGAACATATGCTACCATCAAAATAATTTATGTGTTACTACTCCTTAAGAAATTTTTTAGTTCTGTCCAGTCTCTAGTCTTTGATTATACGTTGTAGAGAATTATGATAATTTTATGATAACCTTAAAAAAAAAAAGAATGAAAATAATCCTTTCAAATATTAAATATATTATTATTAGTTCTCTAAAGGAGGCACAAAAAACGAGAGAAAACAAACACAAAACACCAAAAATATATACGAGAAGCACAGCTATCTGGTCATTATTATTTCAGCTCTAATTTTGTATTATTCTTTTCCTTGAAAAATTCGACCAAAACAGTATGTACTTAAATGAGTGACTCGGTCAGAGAGATAAAATTGAGGGATTCGGTCAGTGGAGCTTGACTCGGTCAGAACTGTGATTTAACAACATCAAACGAGCTGACTACTTACCGGGTCAGTGGTCAGCTCTTACCAGACCCGGTAAGAGATTATCAAACAACCCCTTATTCGATCGAGTACTAGATTTTCTGTTAGGAACAAGCCGGGAGGTGACTTAACCCAATCAGTGTGCGTATTCAGTTCTTAGGATTGCCTATTGCGTTACACCCAGAGAGTGATTTGGGTTCCAGTAGGGTTTTCTTAGAATTGCTTTGAAGATCCTGATTCCATCATAGTTTTCTTCAACCGAGTGAAGTCGTGCGTATCGATTAGGATTCTAGGCCTAGGTAGTGTTATTTCTCATATCTGGTTTTCGTCTTTAGGGTTTGAGTTTGTGGTTTGCTTTCCATTTTGAGTAATTTCTATTTTTAGCAGTTTCTATTTTTAGTAAGTTTAGTTAATTAGTTAATTTTAGTTAATTTAATTAATTAATCAATTCTCCAAAACAAAAACCAATTTTCATCAATTAATCTGTAATTTACTTTTCATAGTTAATTTTGTCTGTCTAGTGTCTCTAGGGTTCGACCCCGGTCTGCCGATAGCTATTCTACATCCGATAGGTTCACTTGCCTGTTGAGTCGGTCTAGTTTGAGGTTAATTGGGTTTTAATTTAGTGTGTCTAGGTCTAGGATAAATTAGTTTATTTTTATAGATCGATTTTTGTACATCAACGGGTTAACTTTTTATACCAAAAACCTCCAGTACAAATTCAATGTTATGAAAATCAATAAAAATTGGGGTTTGTAAACTTTTAGTAAAAGTATAAAAAAAATCGAACTGAATGTCAAAACGGCGGTTTCAGGAATCCTCGCGGCCGTTTTGGACCGCTGTGAAAAAAAAAATAACAAAAATTTGGTTTTTCTTTTTAACTAATTATGAAAACTAAAATTGGAGAAAACGTTAACTAAATAATAAAAGAGAATTAAAATATAAAATAAAATAATTCCAACACAAAGGTGATTTCTCGTTTTCGACTCGACTTACGTTCATTAACGGTTATGGTGCAATGACCCTTTTTATAAAAGGTTTGTATCGTTTCTAGACGTCGAGCCGCCTGACATCCACTCCATCTAATGTCTAACCAAACGAAGTTCGTTGATTAGAGCCAACCCGCTACTCTAAGCTCGAGTTGTTCTGATCTTAGCGTGCGGGTTGCAGTGATAGAAGAACCGATTATAATTAAACACACACTCCATTCGGTGTGTTCAACTAAATTATTTGATTCTATAACGGATTTAAATTCATAGACAAACGTAAACCGCTATTTGTTCCTTTTATCAAAACTTAGAACTTTTTGGGGTTTAAAATTGATGAACTTTATTAGATTCATTAACAAAGTGGTCAGTTTCATTAACAAAACTAATGTATACCGGAAGAGAATCCGGGGTTTAAGATCCAGAAACACATAAACAGACCATTTGTAAATCATATCTCATAAATGTTTCACATAAGTTTAGAATCAGACACTAAGAAATCAAATCTTAATGTCGGAATTAAAGGATTATTAGCCGGACAAGGTGACTAAATCAATCTTAATCAATAAACTAAACATGAATTAAAACTTACGAATAAGAAAATAAAACAACTTAAAGCAAGAACCAGAACTTTCGAATGTTTGCAGCCGTCGAAGTGCTTTCCGCAAAATTGTTGCTCCTGCCGTCCAACTTCCCAATGTGACAAAAGATGCCCTATTTTCCATTTAAAAGCTTATATATATCCATTTTAAACCCCACGTCACTTCTCATCCCTTAATTTAGATGATCCCTCGACTTTTAATAAATTATATTAATTTACTACAAGTTTGGAGCTATCCTTAAAAAATGTGGGATGATGATGAAATTCAACTGTGTAACTGGGGGAACTATTTTTTAGTCCTTATGAGAACGCAAAACAGCCGCGATACTAAAGCATGAATATGAGACGATCATTTTAGCATTCTAATCAGTATTTTCTTCAATCCTAATGGTATGTTTTTAGCTCATAACTCCTTCCACGCTACTCAAATATCAATCTTGATAAACCCATAACGCCTCTTGTTCGCTTTACGCCTACAAATCAACAAAAAACGCCCAAAGTAGATTCTATTCCACAAAAACTAATATTTACAAAATACTACGATATGAACAAGAAAAAATGCATGAAATATGAATAAAATGAGTGTTAAAAACATAATAAACTATGCCTAAAAATGCAACTAACAAATATCCCCAAGCTTAAACATTTCCTTGTCCTCAAGGAAGTCAAGAATAAGTGTAAACTTAAGATATGAAAACAAAACAATCTAACATGCTTACTGCAAACAAACCTTCTTCTTTATATACACCATTTCTCGCCCGAATCGATTGTGAGCAAAAAATCATATTATCATGTTAACTTCGACTGACATGCATAGATTGTTTATTATCATGTGAGCAATTGTTAAACCATTTTAATCACGATAAATAGATTGTTTGCTTTTGACTTTCTCATGAGAAATATTTAGAAAACATATGTGTTTATGCAAGCTAAATATGAGAACCTGATTTTACTTTTAGGGTATAGACACTGATTAATTATTAAAATGTCGATTTAAACATAAGTTGCAAAGAATTGCATGATTAGTTATGTGTATGAAACGTGTTAGAATCAGAAAGTGACATGTTGTGAATGTATTAACTTGATTGAGTATAAAGGCTTTTACGCGCGAATGGAGATAAATAATTTGTTGATTAACACGTTTTAAGCTCGATTATTTATGTCATTAAAAACTAACAAGGTTTTAAACAAATAATCGCCTAAAGTGTTTGATAAGTTCGGTGTATTACTTTGTGACACCGGGTTAAGAATATATAAAAAGTCATTTTTAAATTTGTTTTTCATATTGTTAAATTCCATAAATTACTTGGATAATTTTTTCTATTTGTTACGGTTAGATTTTCCAATACAAACACAGAAGTTTTCTGTGATTAACTTATCATGCATAAACATTATTAATAGTAGCATTAACTCAAGTATGGCGCATATATATATATAGGGTGAGGTTATTGTGAGAAGTTTAGTTTGGATAAGAAGGATAAGAAGGAATCATAACCATTAGATCTTCAATTAAATGAAGATCTATGGCTTAAAATTTTCCTGGGTAAATTAGAGAGAAAAACTAAAGAAAATCAAAGATGAAAGGGTATTTTTGACATTTTATCAAATTCCCCCCATTTTTTAAACCTTCATAACTTTTAGATACGATATTATTTTTTTTTAAAAATTACACCATAAAAACGAGCGTTTTTTTATCTTTAAAACGCGTATAGTGTTGCTATATAAAAAATCAAAATTTTTTTTACTCTTTCGATTGTATCAAAATGTTCAGATCATTATGTCATTGTGTCGTTGTGTCAAAATATTCAGATCATTGTGTCATATTGTGTCAAAATGTTCAGATCATTGTGTCATATGGTGTTAAAAACCGAAAAAGTATTTTTTTTTAATTTTATATATAGCAGCACAATATATATACTTTTGACACGACGCCACAATGACACAATGATCTGAACATTTTGACACAATGACATAATGATGTGTCAAAATGTTTTGATCATTGTTTCATATGATGACAAAAACCGAAAGAGTAATTAATTTTATATATAGCAACACTATATATACTTTTGACACGACGACACAATGACACAATGATCTGAACATTTTGACACAATGACACAATGATGTGTCAAAATGTTCAGATCATTGTTTCATATTGTGCCAAAAACCGAAAGAGTATTTAATTTTATATATAGCAACACTATATATACTTTTGACACGACGACACAATGACACAATGATCTGAACATTTCGACACAATGACACAATGACCTGTGTCAAAAATCGAAAGAGTATTTTTTTTTTCATTTTTTATATAGCAACACTATATACGTTTTAAAGATAAAAAAATGCTCGTTTTTATGGTGTAATTTTTTTTAAAAAATAATGTCGTATGTGAAAGTTATGAATGTTTAAAGAAATTGGGGGAAATAGATAAAAAGTCAACAAAAGTGGCTAAGACTAAAATAACCCTCCTTCCTTTTTTTATTAGATCAAGATCCAATGGCTGAAAATCCTTCTTATCCTTCTTACCCAAAACAAACTTCTCATTTGAACCTCTCCCTATATATATATATATATATATATATATATATATATATAATATAGGGTTAGGATCCTGTGAAAGCACTTTTTTTATGAAAACTATGAAAACACATATTAAAACTCACATAACTTTTATATATGTTAACGATTTTTTCATAACATTTGCGCCAAAAGTCTTAGAATTACCTTATCTTTAATTATGGAGCAAAATATTTAAAAAAAAATAACTTTTTTTTTCGTGTGATGCACATGTGCACCATTATATATATAACAAATAGAATTCAAAAGACATAGTAAAGTTTTAGGTTTTTCTAATTAGGTCACACAAACTTTTAGGATTTTCTAATTTAGCCACAAACTTAAGTTTTTGGGTTTTCAACATTGGCCATAAAAGTTTAGTATATTAACATATTCTACCCTTAAAATTAGCAATTTGTTTTTTTTTTAAACGGAATAGTAAACTTTAGGTTTTCATAGTTTAGCCACATATATTTTTTACCCTCTAACTTTTAAAGTTTTGTTTTTTTTGTTTTAAGTTTTGTGGTCTTCTAGTTTGGCCACCAAACTTTCATAATTTTACGTTTTTATACATCCGTTTTCACATATGTTTCATACTTTTACGCTTTCTACCTCTAAGTTTTAAACATTTTTTTAAGTTTTGTGGTCTTCTACTTTAGCCATGAAACTTTCATAATTTTCCGTTTTTCTATTTTTGTTTTTAGTATACTTTTAGAGTTTTCGACTTTGACCACGGATTTTTTATAGTTTTATTAGACTTTTACATATATGCTCCTTAACTTTTCTACTTTTGTTTTTAGTGTACTTTTATAGTTTTATACTTTCACCACGAGACTTTAGACTTTTATATTTTATACCCCTTAACTTTTTTATTTTCATTTTTATTAGACTCTTAGAGTTTTCGACTTTGTCCATTTTTTTTATAGTTTTATACTTTGACCACATTAAAACTTTTCTTACTTAAACTGAGGGGTAAATGGGTGGCCTGCCGCGAAGCGCGGGCGGGTCACCATACTCTAACTTTTAAACTTTATTTATTTATGTTTGGTTTTTTTCGTTTTTTAGTATACTTTTATAGTTTTATACTTTCACCACGAAACTTTTAGACTTTTACGTTATATACTCCTTAATTTTTTTACTTTCTTTTATTATAATACTTTTAGAGTTTTCGATTTTAACCACGACTTCTTTATAGTTTTATACTTTAACCATAATAAAATATTTTTAACTTAAACTGACAGGTAAATGGGTGGCCCGCCGTGAAACAAGGGCGGGTCACCAACTTGTATATTAGATTTAGAATTCAAAAGGAATAGGAAACTTTTACACTTTCATAATTTGACCACTACTATTTTTTAGTTTTATGTTTTGACAACAAAAATAGTTTACACTTTTTAGACTTTGCCACTACTTTTTTTAGTTTAAATTTTCACGACGAAACTTTTAGTTTTATATTTTGACCACGAAAATAGTTATACACTTTTAGACTTTGGCCACTACTTTTTTTTTTAGTTTAATATTTTAACCACGAAACTTTTAGACATTTACATTTATACCCCTTAACTTTTCTGAGTTTCGACTCTGGTCAATACTTTATTATAGTTTTATACTTTGACCACATTAAAACGTTTTTTATTTAAACTGACAGGTAAATGAGTGGCCCGTCGCGAAACACGGACGAGTCACAAAATCAAATAAAACCGAACCACATTGTCATTGCAGGCCCGCCGCAACGCGCGGGCGGGTCTACAACTTGTTATCATTATTACTGCATAAAAAAGAATTATCATGCGAAAAAACATCCTTTATGTTAAAAACACTAAAACATTTATGGTACTAATGATAATGATGCATGGTGAACATGTACATCATATAATTAAAAAGTTTATAAAATGTTTTTTTTTTCTTTAAATCTAAAGATAACACAACTATAAGATTTATTGTGTAATTTCTTTTAAGAGTAAATTACGGATTTCGTCCATGTGGTTTGCACGAATTTCGGGTTTAGTCCTTAGGTTTCATTTATTACAGATATAGTCCCAAATGCTTGCCAAACCGTTACGGATATAGTCCCTACCCCTAACTTTTGTTACAAAAAATATTTTAAGTTAATGTTAAATGACCATTATACCCCTACTCTTTTAAATAATATAAAACAAAAAAAATCATAAAACAAAAGGAACTATAATTGTAAACCCACCCACCCCCTTCCGGTTGGGTCCATCCCCCTTCACAGTTCACATCGCCATTGCCGTTCACCACCACACCAATTTTCGTCTTTGTTTCCAATCACTACCACCACCGCCAACAATTTTCGTTCACTGGTGGCCCGCACCTTAATCATCATCATCAACGGTGAAGAAGCTCCGACCACCTACAACCTCCATGTCCGGCCACCACCATTTCATAAAGCACTAATCGCATCCGGAAGTCGTTACTGTCTCTGAATTGGATTTCAGTCAGACGAGCACCAATCCCACCAGATCATGTCTCCGGTCGCTACTATCCAACGACCATCAACGCTTCCTTCTCGTTTCCATCGCCTCCGCCTCCATCACCTCCTCCGTTTCCGCCAAAACCATTCCCGTTCCCGTTTCCAATTCCTTCGTCTCCGTCGTCGGAAAACTCAGGTGATTCCGGAAAACTAATGGTGTCATCGTGTTTAGTTGTGCAAGAAATTCGAACGCTCCGGCGGGTCGAGTTGAGGTCGAAAGGCAAACTGATGGCCGGAAACTGAACAATGGAGACGAAATGCAGTGAAGATGTGAATCGCATAACCGTAATCGCCGCCGTAATCACCTCTGAATTGAGAACTTAATGAACGGCGCCTGCGAGATTTAAACGATTAGAGATTGAATGGCGCCGATGAGAGACTGAGAATTGAGAACTGATATCTTGTGGTCAATTGACACTCAATGTTCTTATTTTATTGTATTTTTTTTGTTTTAATTGAACTTATATTAATGTTTTTTAAGGGAGGTGTATAATGGTTAATTAACAGAGTTTTCTAACGGCGTTAAGGCTCAGGGACTAATTCCGATACGGTTTGGCAAATGTTTGAGACTATATCCGTAATTAATGAAACTTAATAACTAAACCCGAAATTCGTGCAAACCATAGGGACTAAATCCGTAATTTACTTTTCTTTTAAACCTACTAATGTATACCACATGTATGAGGTTTTTTTTTGTGTGATGCACATGTGTATCATTCAATAAAAATGCAAAAAATGATGGAAATATATGACATATGGTGCGACTTAGAAAAAAATTATAACTCAAACTAAAAGTATGAGTTTTTTTTGTGATGCACATGTGCACCACACACACACCCACAAAAAGAAAAAAAGGTAATTTTTTTAGTTTTTTTAGGATTAAAGATAACATAATTTTAACACTTTTGGTGAAAAAAAAATTAAAAATATTAACGTATGAAAAAGTTATGTAGGTTTTAAGATTTGTTTACGAGGTTCTCACAAAAGGGGTGTTTTCGCAGGATCCTTCCCTTATATATATATATAGGGGAAAGACTCCGAGTTGGAAAAACCGTGAAAACTAAGCTAAAAATTCTTTTTTTTTCCGATTTTTTTATGCTAACTCTCTAACTTAAAAAAAATACTCTTTATGAAAAAAAAAAATGAAAAAAACGCCGAGTAAATTTAAAAAAATATATATTTAAGAATCGATTTTTGTGCAAAAATAAGTTAACTGGCCACAAAAGATGTTCAAATATTGTTATTTTTTTAGATGTATTTTTATAGATTTCTACATTAATTTTTTAATGGTTTTGTTGAAAAAAAAATGCGCCTAGAGATTTTTTTTAAAATTTATTTACAGATTTTGTTACATATGTAACAAGGCATTTTACATAGGAAAATTGGATTTAAATAATACGAATTAACCTCTATTGGCCGATAATAATACCAATTCAGTTATTTGCCTACAATAATACCAATTCGTCAATTTAGTCTCAAAAATGATACACCGTTAGTTTTCCACTAACGGTGTTAGTTTTGCTGATGTGGCTGCTGACATGGATCCTATTTGGCATTTTTAATTTGTTTAATTAAAGCATAAAACAACAGGGATTACAATTGTAATTTGTATAAACTCTCCTCAAACCCTAAACCATCATCTCTCTCGGTCCCTCATTCCACCGCCTCTAGGTTCCCGGACCTCCTGGCTCCGATTCGAGCGTCCACCGGTGTATTGCTTCATCTTCCTCGCGGTTTCTGGTTCTAACGTCGGGGTGCTACCGCCGTTCGGAATCTGATTCGTTGCAACAAACCTAGGGTTTCGACCTCTGGAACTGTTTTTGGCCATTGAGGGTTTAGATTTCGATTGATCGGTGCTCTGCTCATGCTTCTCTACCACTGAATGATTATCCGCAACTTGAACTACAGTTTTAGAAGCAGAATCATTTGAAATAACATCCGGTTTGAGCTGATTGACGGCCGGATTGTTGCTGCTGCTGTTTGAGCCATCGCTCTTTGAGGTGGAGGATGGTGACGTAGTCGGAAGGAAGCGATGGCCCCTCGTCCTCCGGAGAACGAGGAGAACGAGAAGATGGGTGGTTGTGCGGCGGTGGCTGATGGAAACGAAGACAGTGGCAGGGAGGTGCGATGGTGGTCGGGTGCGGTGGTGATGGGGGTGTGGGATGTAAACGGAGAAGAGGGAGAGATGGATTGGGGAAGAAACTAGTTTATAAAACAATCCCACAACCCCTTGATTTTATAGTATTTACAAAACAACCCCTCTATTTGCCACATCAGCAAAAAAACTAACACCGTTAGTGAAAAACTAACGGTATATCATTTTTGAGACTAACTTGACGAATTGGTATTATTGTAGGCAAATAACTGAATTGGTATTATTATCGGCCAATAGAGGTTAATTCGTATTATTTAAATCCAATTTTCCTTTTACATATGTAACAAGTAAATGTTACATATGTAACATGACGTAACGTCAGATTTCGAAATTTTAAAAAAAAACTACTAGGCTTTTTTTTTCACCATAGGGCTTGTATTAACGCATAGAATCACTAAAAATTGAAGAAAAAAAATCGTTTTGTGGAAGTTTCCACGGGTTTTCCAACTCAAAGAGATTTTCATTATATCTGTCCCGTATATATATATATATATATATATATATATATATATATATATATATATATAGGGTAAGGATCATGTAAAAACCACATCTTTTTGCGAAAACCTAAAAACTAATACTAAAACCTTCATAACTTTTTCATACGATCATATTTTTTTAAAAAATTTGCACCAAAAACCTTAGAATTATGAGTTCTTTAATTCTGGAAAAAATTTTAAAAAAACTTTAACGTCTTGTCGTTTTTTATTAGTGCACCTGTGCACTAATAATAAAACTCATACATATAGTATGCGTTAGTGTTTGTTTTTAGAAAAATCGCATCAAATACGTTATAATTTTGTTAGTTTTTCATAGTTTTTTTATTAGTGCACATGTGCAGTAATAATAAAGCACTTTATACGTGTCGTATACATTAATATTTCAAAAGAGAAATTGCACCATAAATCTTATAATTGTGTTATCTTTAACTCTAAAAATATGTTTAACGTTTTAAATTTTTTAAATTTTATGCTACACATGTGCACTATAACTAATAGTTATAGTGAATATGTAGAATTATCATTAGTTCTATGAATATTTTAGTTTTTTTTTTAATGTTTTTAACCTAAATAATATGTTTTCGCATGACAATTCTCATTTGTGTAGTACTAATGAAAATAGTGCACATGTGCATTAATAATACACATGTGCACTAATTTTTTTTTCTTTGAAATATAATTTTTTTTTCCAGAATCAAAGACAATAGAATTTTAAGATTTTTGGTGCAAGTTTCATAGAAAAATATTAAGGTATGTAAAAGTTATGAAGGTTTTAGTGTTAGTTTTTAAGTTTTCGCAAAAAAAAAAAGTTTTCGCAGGATCCTTACCCTATATATATATATATATATATATACATAGGGAGATGATCATTTGAGAACTAATTTGATTTGATAACTATAAAAACTAATTTGAGCCACTAGTTATATATGAGAAACCCCCCCCCCCCCCCCCTTTGAGTGGTCACACCTAAAAATGAGTGACCCAAAATGGTTCTTAAAAGTTCTCAAAACCAATTGGTTCTCATTTGAACCTATATATATATATATATATATATATATATATATATATATATATATATTTATATATATGGGAAAGTTATCGTACAAAGGGCTTTTTTCATGCGAAGGTGCGACGAAGTAAGGGTAAAGTTGTCCGCGCGCGTTAGACAATAATCACGCAAATTATATTGATAATCACACAAGCTATATTTGATAATAACGCAACATATATTTCATAATCACGCAAGATATATTTAATAATCACGCAAGTTATACGAGAGCATATAGACGAACTTTGAAAAAAAAATTATTTTTTAGAAAAAAGTATAGCAATACTATACTCGAATTAAAGAGAATAAAATTCTCGATTTTATGTTGAAATTCTTTTAAAAAAATAATGTCATATAAAAAAGTTATAAACGTTTAAAAAACTTGATGAAACTTGAAAAAAGTCAATAATTGTAGGCTTGTAGGCTATATCAATTCTACCATTCCAGCTCTTTCACATTTTAAAATTTGTTCCTTACTTTTTTATTAGATCTTGATTAAATCTGAACCGCTGAATTCATAGATCAATGATTGAGAGTCATTCCTACACTCGCACGATTTGAGCCATTTGTATTTGAACTTTTACACACACACACACACATATATATATATATAGGGTTAGGTTCAAATAAGAACTTTTTATTTTGAGAACTTTTGAGAACCTCGCCCTATATATATATATATATATATATATATATATATATATATATATATATATATATATATATATGGGGAAGGATCGTGCGTAAACACCATTTTTTGTGAAAACCTAAAAACACATATTAAAACATCTATACTTTTTTCATATGTTAATATTTTTTTTAAAAATTTGCACCAAAAGTCTTAAATTATGCTATCTTTAATTCTATAAAAAAGGTTAAAAAATAACGTTTCGTTTGTTTTTTCTTCATGCGGTGCACATGTACATCACAAAAAAAACTCATACTTTTAGTATGAGTTATTATATTTTTTTTTCTAAATCGCACCATATGTCTTATATTTGTTTTTTCTTCATGCGGTGCACATGCTCCTTTTTTTTCTTTTTTAAATTTTCGCGTTTATCCACCTAATAGCCACCTAATGACCTTAAAAATAAAAATAAATTAAAAACTAAAAAAAAACGTTCTTTTTTTTGTTCGTTCGACTATTTCTCATATATGCAACATTGAATGTTGTTTACGTTGTGTACGCAACATAGCATGTTGCATATATGCAATATGTGAAACATACAATGTTGCATATATATTCAACGTATGCAACACACTATGTTGCACATATGAAACATAGTCGGACGGACAAGATGAACAAAATTTTTTTTTTTTTTGCATTTTTATAAAGTTGTGGATATGTGTGAAATTAAAAAAAATTAAAAAAAATTGAAAAAAAAGAATGTCAAATTACCGAAATAGCCTTCATTTAATATGATTTTCCTTTGTTTTTCCAGTTATATATATATAGAGTGAAGTTAGGCTACATCCCTAAAAAAGCCTACATCCATTGCGGACGCCTCTGGAGCGTCGGATCTGGATGATCTATCATGATCTACGGATGTGATAAACAGGGGTGTATTGTGTAGTTTTTTCATAAATTCAGCGTGCAAACATTATGGACGAGTGTCAGTGAGGGCAAAACAGTTAAAAAGCACGCATTCATTTAATTTTATTTATTTCTCTTTAAAAAATTCAAATAAAAAAACGCAAACGAAAAACCACTGAACCGAAAAATCAGCTCCCATAAACCGTAAAAGATTCAACAAAATCATTTGACGATATTTGATTATAATCAAGGCGACGATGGCGGCAAATCTCAAAAAACACCAAAGTAAGTTTTCTGTGTTGATTTACTGTTAATCGTATGGTATTAGGATTCTAAATTGTTCGTAGTTTCTTTGGCGTATAATTTATCCTATTAACTGTGTTACAACGAATATAAAAGAGGAAGACGATGAAGAAGTGGGTGTTGGAACGAAGAGTAGGAGTAAATCAATCGCTATAAAAGGTGTATTATGTTTCTTATTGTTTAAATTTACTCATTGCGGTGTTTAATATGATTAAAAGTATACACAATTTCGTATGAAGATTTGTATGCTAGGGCTTTATTTTTGATGTTAATATACCCAAATGAAAAACACATTTCTGAGATTCACATTTCTTGGTAAGTGGAATTTTAGCTTGTTTGTGATCAAAAGATATTAAAAGCGATTTGGGATATGTATTTATGCATTATGTTCAAATGGTGTTACTTTGCCATTATTCGCCTGTTTACTAGAATGATTATGTGGTTGTTTATGGAGTCTAGTTTTATACTATTTTCATTTGGGATAGGTGATATGGTGTTTAAAATATGGAGTTAAGGTTGTTTTCCTTTCTTTATAATTTTCTCTTTATACATAAAATTAGGGCGAGTCAAGCGAAAAAGCTCCCGTATAGCAAAGAAAACTTCATTTAAATACACAAACACATCACAAACACCAATTGTATTGGATATGGGTGACTCAGGTACGCCATATTATAATGAACTGCTGGATACTTTGATTAATAATTTCTACTTTCTACTTCTACATAAATGCCACCATAACAACTGTGGGTGTAAATGCAGACTTTGAAGGTTGTAGTTCATATGATGACGGTATATTTGTTCGTAACAAAATAGGAAGTAAGCGGAAAACGAAGTCAAAAGTTGTGAAGGGAATGAGTGATGCTGAAAGCGATTATCAAAAAGACCAAATACAAAGAAGACAAATGAAACACCAACTACCGTAATCACACCATCTGTGCCTTTGATACGCAAAAGGTACCATCCGTTCGAGGGTAATAGGATTAAATCAAGGTTATCACCATCAAATTTGACTGAATGGTTTGTTACGTTCAACGGAAATCAGCGAAAGGTAGTTCAGGCAATTGGATTCGGGAGATTGTTAGGGGTTCAAATACATTCAATACCCACCGCATTAGGTTATTGGTTGTTACAGAACTATAATGAAGAAACAAGTGTGTTGTGTTTGGGATAAAGAAGTATTTAAATAACACCACAGTTAGTTAATAAGTTATTGGGAGTGCCAATAGGGACGACAAAGGTGATTGAAAAGAGAACAAACATCAAATTTCCTGTAGTCGCTGAGTGGCGAGGCTAATTCAAGAAGGAACTGTGGGTATCTAGGCCATATGTACTTGGTTTTTTTTAAGAGGATTACACGTAGACAAGACAGTGGTCGATTGTTTATGTTGAATTTCTTGGTGGCAGTTATGACGGTGATGGGAAGAACAGACGATAACAGCACTGTAAACCAGGGTTTTCTGCATGCAATAACACCAAATGCGAATATCAGTCAGCTCAGATGGTGTGATTACCTGATAGACTGCCTAAAGAAGACAAAGTCAAAGTGGAGGGCCGATAAACCAGAAATGCGTTTCAATGGATCCCTGTTGATCCTCGCGGTAATAAAAACACCATATTTATAGCCCTACTACTTCAAAACTAATTGTATGTTTAAAAACAATAGCACTAACTTCTGGCTTGTTTTGATATAAAATCTCAGATGGCAATGGTGTACGACACACACAAAAAATCAAAATCTGGTGAAGTTGACGACTACATGCGTTACATACACAGAAACCAGCTTGTTAGGTGTGAAAATTGGTTATTCAAATCTCTAGAGAGGACATTACCAAGCAAGATGAAACGAACATCAACATCGGTAAGTGATAAAGAGCAGGAAGGAGTAGGTGTGAAGAACGACATAACCGAGGAAATGATGAACGAGGATGGCGAACACACTGAAAACATAACATTTGAGGGTGATGAACAGAAAAACACCACATAGGAATGTTCTCAACCTGATCATTAAACTGTTAAAGTCTTCGAACCGATCGAGAAAGCCACCACGGAACAAGATCCCGCAGCATACTAAAATGTGGATGATATGTATAAACATGGTATGTACAATGATCCAATACAAGAGGGTGAACTAATAAGATTATGGAAAGAAAGCGAAGAATTTACAAAATTTATTTCGTGTTGTGATGTGTCACCTGTTGGATTTGAGTGTCCTGACCCGACTAAATCAGGTACCCGACCCGGTCAAGACCCGTAAGAGTTACACCGGAGGCAACGGGTATTTAAGATCGCTTACTTTAGTAACCGGCAAATTCGCAGAAAGATTAATTATATGTTTATTAAATAGTTTAATTAATACATAATTAATGACTTAAATCAATATTAATCATTAAGATTAATTAAGCGACGAAAACATTAAATATTGTCGTTAACGTAATGGACGAAAATCGACGGATTATTAGTATGACTGATATTTTGGCTAGCGACGAACATTTAAAAGGTTAAAGGTTAACTTTGGAAATTAAATGGTTCAATCGGGAATTAAATTAAATCGAAGGGTTAAACGAAAACATGCTCAGTTATAAATATAACTGTTAAGAGAGGCGAAACCCTAATCGACCGAAAAGTAAAATTCGGCCGTCGCTCTCCCCTCCCTCTTGTGACCAACGCCGACGGCACACCACCGCCGCCGCCGCCCTCTTGTTTTTCCGACCCCTCGCCCGTCGCTCGCCACCGTCCGCCGCCCCACTAGCCACCGCCGCCCTCCACCGCCTGGCTAGTCGCTGCTGCCGTCCACTCCGCCGCCGTCGCTCCACGCCGCCGCCGCTCTCAGCCGCCGCCGCACCCTTGCCGCTGCAGCTCTGCAGCCGCCGCCGCACGCCCCACCGCAGTGCGCCCCGCTGCCGCCGTCGCCATCACCGTCGCTAAGCCGCCGCCGCCTCCTCGCCGCCGCCGCACTTCCTCGCCGTCGCCGATTCACCGCCGACAAACCCTAGCCGTGAACCACCTTTTGGTGTGTTCGGCTTGTCGTCCGCAAACCCTAGTTCGCGCCCAATCCGACGTACGAGATTTTCTCGGTGCTTGATTCACCGCGTAGTAAATCCGTGTTCGCGAGGAAAGTCAGATTCGTCAGACGAATCACTTCTGCGAAACCCTAGCGTCACCCGTTGACTTTCGGTGTCTCAAGCGTTTGTTTGAATCACCGCTCAGGTATATCTAAACTCGATATAGTTTAGATTCAATTGTTTGATTATATTTATTATATGTCGCGTTTGTTTAAACGCGATTATGGTGTTTGCGCGTTTGGTGATTGTCGAATCCTGTTGTTTTAGGTTTACGCTAATTATCTGGTTTTCGCGTTAGTAAATTAAAACGTTTTCCGCTGCCTATTAAATTAACCGTTAATTTAATTATCCAAATTTAATTTACTATCTATTCGGTAATCGTTTAATAATTATTTATTGCAAATAATTATTTCTAAATAAAAAAAAAATTGCTATTACCGAGACCCGAATGCCACTGTCGTATCCCAACAGTGGTATCAGAGCCTTGATCACCACACGCAAACCCAGGCCGGTCTGTTTTAAACCGACACACTTTCACGAACTGGGGTTCTGAACCCGAAAGTCGCAAAATTGAATGAATCGCTTCTTAAATATGTTTAGTCGATTTGGATCCACTAAACATAATCCGATTCAACGTAATTGATTGAATTATCTTTTGTGCATATTCGGCCCAACCCTGTATTCTGTTGTCATGGTTTCGTTATGGTTTGGCCCATTAGGCCCATGTGTTCTGTTTTGGATTGGCCCAATTTTGTTGGGTTCAAAGTTGTAATTATTTAAAATAGAATAGTTTTATTTTAAATTATTGTCGCTCATTTTCGACTGGACGAACAAGACGAGCTTGATACAAAGACCCACTTGAGATCATCCCTGTATGGGATTTTCGAAAATGGCTAGAAGTCAAAGCAAGACCGACGCTTCCTGATGACACGCAGGAGCTTGTTGAAGCCAGTGGGAGCAACTAAGTCAATCAGGGAGTTTTTCTATTCTCGTGGTTGATTTACTTTTATGTCCCTTGCCCTTGTTCGATATTGTCATAGGCTCTGACAATATCGAATGCTCTGCATGGCCGAATATGTACATGTGTGTTTGCTTGTTTTTGGTTGCTTGTCTTAATTAGATTAACACGCCAACTTAAAACCCAAACTTAGTTTTTTGAAACTAATTTTTAATCGATTAATAAAAGTCCTAATTTTATTACGACTTTATAAAAATTATTAACCAATTTAATTCGACATTAAATTCGGATTTTTCGATAAAGTAATCGAACTTCAAAAGAAATTGGTTATCGACTCGCGACACGTAGATCATTAATACTTAGGTTATTTAATTGATCGTCTCGAGTGAGATAGGATTCATAAAATCTGTCGTCACATTTAATATTAAAATATGACCTAATAATCCTATCTGGTAAGCCTAAAACCGGTAGTCTATGCCATCCTAAGTCAAGTCTAACTTGGAACATATTTACCGATGCATCCGTGTTGGAGTATTTCAACACCGCACGTGGTGTTTAGGGTATCTTCCAAGGTGAGCGTATTGGAGTATTTCAACACCGTACGCTCACACTGACTGCTTAGGACAACTACTATTTTCTTTACATGCACCTTTGGTATTGGAGTATTTCAACACCGTACCTCTGGTCGGCTTGTAGACAAAATGGGCATAGATGGGGCTAAACGTATTTCGTTGATCCGTTCGCGAAAGCCCCATAACGGGAGTTGTGATAGTAGACTCACAAGTGACAATCGTTGTCCGTTCGGGTACTTAGGAATTTTGAAAGCACTTTACGCTGTCTGGAGAAATTGTCTACTAACTGAATTCCCAATTCCTATTCAAGATTAGCTTGCCATCCTTGAATACGAATCAAACATCGAAACACTAAAACATTTGCCTGTTGTTTCAGATGGCTAACCGCGCAAACCAAGAGATTTTCCATCTCAAGTCTCTCCTTGAGAAGGAGAAACTTAATGGCGCCAACTTCCTTGATTGGGAAAGGAATCTGAGAATCGTCCTGAAAATGGCTAACATGGAAACCGTGTTAGATGCTGAGGTTCCTGAGGAACCTGAAGCTGACACGCAAGCGGCGCGAAACGCCCATAACACATTGCGTACAAATGCCAAAAATGTCGCATGTCTTATGTTAGCCACCATGGAATCTGAGATTCAGAAAAACATGGTTGACAGGACGGCTTTTCAGATGATCGGTGATCTGAGGGGCATGTTTGAAACTCAGGCCCGACAGGAACGCAATGACACCGTTGTGACACTTATTAGTTGTCGCATGGCCGAAGGCGCTCCCGTCAGCCCTCATGTCCTAAAGATGAAGGGTTACATCGACCGCTTAGCAAAACTGAATTACGTCATCCCTGCCGAAATGGCGACTGACCTGATTCTTCACTCACTGTCCAGTGCCTTCACTCCTTTCCGGGTGAACTTTAACATGCATAGCATGGTAAAGTCAGTGACTGAACTTCACGGAATGCTTAAGACCGCTGAAGTTAATTTTGTTAACGGTAAGGCACCCGATGTACTCGCAATCCGATCAGGAGGCGTCAAGAAGCCTGAGGTAAAGAAGGGCAGACGTGGTAACAAGAAGCGGGGCAAGGCAGTTGCAACCAGAGGGTCTGGAAGCTTCCAGAAAAGCAAGCCTAAGGCAACCAAAGCACCACCGCCTGAACAGCGCGAGTGCTTTGAATGCCACAAGATGGGGCACTGGAAAAGAAACTGCCCAGAATATCTTGCCAAGGTGAAAAGTGGAAAAGCCCAGCCGGGTAATTCCTCAGGTATACACATAAGTTTATGTTGTATGATGCTTCACTTATTCCTACAAAATATATGTTTGACATACTTTACATTTTGTAGGTGCATGAAGCTGAAAGAAAGCAAGCCAAGATGACGCTGAACTACATTGCGATTGTCGCACCCAAATAAAGTTCGCGTCCTGAGTTTTGAATAAAACAATTCTTGGTGATTTTAAAACGACTGGTTTTGTTTTGGTTTTCCCTGGCTTCTTCCAGGATGAACAATTTGCTTTCTCTGGATTTTGAATATGACATGTTTTGACAATGGTTGATTTTCGAAACATACATATTTGGTTTTAATCTACTTTGAATTTGATTCAATCTTTTGTTAGATTAAATTCAAAATCCCATAACAACATATCTTCCAACCTGGTGCACTTGATTTGATTAAGACTAACTCAAATGCGACATGACAACTTTTGGTTATCACATCCCATTTAAGCTATAATGTCTTAAGCGTATATCGTAATAGTTACGTGACAACGCACGGCGCAATTATGGTTCATAAAGTCTTGTGATTTTAAACCATCCAGTGTCAATAATATTGAATCAAGTCGAACCGATTGAAGATCGCCGCTTCGATCTACAATCGTATGAACATATCAATCCTCTACTTCATGTAGACGTTTGCTCATATAAGTTCGAATCACCAGCTAAACAACTGCAAGGGTAATCACGTGATGATTACTACATTGTAGTATGGTCACACCAATTCTGGTGCACATTACCATTAAATGTATATGCCTAGACACATCTTGAAAGTCTTAGACTACAATAGTTGTACTCACGTGTGCTTTAATTCGACGAGCACTAAGTGTTCTATACGTCGATCCAACATTTCATTATGAAACTGGTAACACACAAGACTAATGACTTGCCACAACAAATCCCTTGACTTCATATAACCGTGACACCCCTTCACACAACACTTGCATAACTAAATTCCAATCCCAAGACCGGAATCTTGCGAAGATGGAATTTAGCAATTACATGTCCAAAGCTAGATCTTTAAATATCTAAAGAAAGGTGACTCAGATAAGTCGCTGGACTATGTAAAGTAACTCTCGCATCTAAACGAGACGAGCCAGATAAATAATGATTCGCCAACAATGGATTGTTGCGTGGCGGAACATATTGACATTCCAATTAGAGTTGGCATGTTTAACCTTACCTGAATAAGGAAACATCCTCTAGTGTCGGACCTCAGGGTCCGATAGGATAAATCATCTTCTCGATCATCACGAGACACTTTCAAACAATCATAGACGAGCGCATCATCCTATCAAACTCTGAAATGACTTTGACAATCGTCTATTAACTTATGAGCAAGTCATAACATCTGGATATTGAGTTTAGACTCTCGTACCACATACTACGAAGTCAAACAATTTCGTTCTTGTAAACGATAATTGATTACAACGTTTTCTTCGTGTAAATCAATATCCAAACGGTTTGAAAGAAAGATGAAAATAGGAATGTCAATCTGCCTCAAGCAAGTGGGAGCATCGCCATAGATCCTTACTGGAGTAACGATCAAGTGCCGATTTAAAGATCATTTAAATTTTCTGAGATGAAACGTTAAATGACACCTCAAATAATTGTAAGTTTCAAGATTATATTAAGTATTGATCGTGATATGACTGAGCAACCACACGCGATTAATCTCTTGAAACAGTTCAAATCATACTAAATATGATGTAGACATGAATCCAATACTTGAACATTGCATAGAATGTTGCCGTAAGATGTTACGCCATAGATGGAAAATCACATCATCACTGCTAAACACTGATGAGAAAAATATATGTTCATCAACCAAGTACAAATTGTATCCGTTGAACATTAATAGCCACCTTAATTGAATCTGAACTAAGAATGCTATAAAACATTCAAGGGTTAATTCGACTCCATAAATAGTCGGTTGACATGCTCAAGTGATAACACAGTCATACGTGTGCTTACCAAGGGCGCTCCATTATCACAAGTTCGATTCACTTAAGAAGATTCACTGTTCAAGATAAAACACTGAGTCTCGAGAAACAACAGATATTGGCAATTCTAAATCGAAATGCGAGCAGTTGATAGCGAATCCATAATTTCTGCGATCGGGCTAGATCAGCGAAATTAGTCTACCACTTAGTACACGAATTCTGCATCACTTCGATATTCGATTCTAGTGTTGGATGTCGAACACTGTCGTTTGCACCATATCATTCGGCCTCCTCTAAGTTGTTAGACGAGAGTCTGAATTCTGCGTAACGCGTTCGAATTTTATACGTTTTATTATCCATAAATATTTCGTTTAATATTCTAAAAGTCCGTAGTCGATCAGGCATTGCGGGAGCAACGCCTGAAGCAAGACTATTCTGACTCTGGACTCAAGGTGTTGACCTCTAGACTCACAAGACCTCATTGGAGAATGACGTCTGGACGTAACTCGTGTCAGAATGTCTTCATGGATCTTAGCATAAGACAAATCTGATTGATGGTATACTCAACGGTATCCTTAGACCTGAGACACATGAGCGACCTCCCGTTTGCCAAAGAACATTCTTTGATTGTAGCTTAACGCTGTCGCGTAACTGCCAGCCATAACGGTTACTTTTGGGAATGGATCTGAAGTTTAGTGGGAGCTGTATGTGGTCAATATGGAATTCTGTACTCTTGCATTTTTCAATGCAACAGTTTGACATCATGGGCCCTCTCGTTAGTTCCAAGTGTGAAGTGTAAGGCCTTACCCAAACTTACTGTGTGTTTGATTGGACCACTTCGAACAGTAAAACGAGAAATATAATGATCGAACACAAAGAGAATGTTTAAATCCATGTCTCTGTTTCGGTTGATGTCACATACAGAAAGGATCTGATGACTTTACAAATACCTTAAGTCTAAACTATATCACAAGTTATTGATATGCCTTGGTTGTTCAGACTTGAAGTGTCATGACTGGTTGGGACAGCCACGTGTAGCTAGAGCACCTCTGACTGTATCTTGATTAATAGTCGCGATCAGTCCAAGTGGGAGACTGTTGGATTTGAGTGTCCTGACCCGACTAAATCAGGTACCCGACCCGGTCAAGACCCGTAAGAGTTACACCGGAGGCAACGGGTATTTAAGATCGCTTACTTTAGTAACCGGCAAATTCGCAGAAAGATTAATTATGTGTTTATTAAATAGTTTAATTAATACATAATTAATGACTTAAATCAATATTAATCATTAAGATTAATTAAGCGGCGAAAACGTTAAATATTGTCGTTAACGTAATGGACGAAAATCGACGGATTATTAGTATGACTGATATTTTGGCTAGCGACGAACATTTAAAAGGTTAAAGGTTAACTTTGGAAATTAAATGGTTCAATCGGGAATTAAATTAAATCGAAGGGTTAAACGGAAACATGCTCAGTTATAAATATAACTGTTAAGAGAGGCGAAACCCTAATCGACCGAAAAGTAAAATTCGGCCGTCGCTCTCCCCTCCCTCTTGTGACCAACGCCGACGGCACACCACCGCCGCCGCCGCCCTCTTGTTTTTCCGACCCCTCGCCCGTCGCTCGCCACCGTCCGCCGCCCCACTAGCCACCGCCGCCCTCCACCGCCTGGCTAGTCGCTGCTGCCGTCCACTCCGCCGCCGTCGCTCCACGCCGCCGCCGCTCTCAGCCGCCGCCGCACCCTCGCCGCCGCAGCTCTGCAGCCGCCGCCGCACGCCCCACCGCAGTGCGCCCCGCTGCCGCCGTCGCCATCACCGTCGCTAAGCCGCCGCCGCCTCCTCGCCGCCGCTGCACTTCCTCGCCGTCGCCGATTCACCGCCGACAAACCCTAGCCGTGAACCACCTTTTGGTGTGTTCGGCTTGTCGTCCGCAAACCCTAGTTCGCGCCCAATCCGACGTACGAGATTTTCTCGGTGCTTGATTCACCGCGTAGTAAATCCGTGTTCGCGAGGAAAGTCAGATTCGTCAGACGAATCACTTCTGCGAAACCCTAGCGTCACCCGTTGACTTCCGGTGTCTCAAGCGTTTGTTTGAATCACCGCTCAGGTATATCTAAACTCGATATAGTTTAGATTCAATTGTTTGATTATATTTATTATATGTCGCGTTTGTTTAAACGCGATTATGGTGTTTGCGCGTTTGGTGATTGTCGTATCTTGTTGTTTTAGGTTTACGCTAATTATCTGGTTTTCGCGTTAGTAAATTAAAACGTTTTCCGCTGCCTATTAAATTAACCGTTAATTTAATTATCCAAATTTAATTTACTATCTATTCGGTAATCGTTTAATAATTATTTATTGCAAATAATTATTTCTAAATAAAAAAAAAATTGCTATTACCGAGACCCGAATGCCACTGTCGTATCCCAACATCACCATCTGGCAACCATTTGAAAATGCCGATACTAACACCACAAATGCCAAGTGAATGTAATATAGGCGCAAAAGATCCAGGTGAAAAACAACTGAGTGATGAAGAATATGTTGCCAATCCTTATGAAGTAGATTATGAATCTAATGATGCAGAAACAAATGATGATGAGTTGTTGCTAAACCAGGATTCTGGCGAGCACCATATTGATCCTGATCTATCGGAGGTAAGATTTTGATATATTATATTTGTTTTGGTGTTCTTTTTTTGTGTTTACTTTAACAAAAAAAAACACTTTCTTTTAAAAAAAATTAAAAAACATCATATGTCAAATCGCTATATATTCTTTCTAGAACACCTTTGATGTTTTTTATATTTTTTAAAATTCCATGCAGGTGTTGCTTACTCAGATAACAGTTGGGATGAAAGAGTTTACAGATTGTTTCAAGAACGTGTCAGCATTGTTTGAACATGCACTTACAAATTATCCTGGAAACATGCACATTCGGACGAAGGTGAATGAATGGAACCATTTGATTACTGAGACAGGTAAGAAGGTTGTTGGTGATGAGGCAGGAATGGGTGATCATGTTGAAAACACCACTAACAAAGATGTGCCGAATGGTACCACATTGGATGCTAGTGTACCAACTGATAAAAAAGACGATGAGTGGGATGAGAATGAGGTTGCCAAATGGAAAATTGATGATAAAATATTCAAATACATCATCAAGAGAAAAAAAGACATGGATGATGGGGCAGAAAAAGAGATGTTCAGAGTGATTATGAAGCTTGAAACTCCTGTTGCTACCGATAAAGCTGCACCTGAGAACATGGGACAAAAAAATGATAGCATCCAACATACACAGTTCAGCGACTCGTTTATGTCTTCAATTGATAAAAATATTTGCAGAGGCTGAAAGGGAACGGCAAGAATCAGATGGAAGTCCTGAAAACATCCAATTGAGCAGACCTTCTTTTGACTTGGGTGTTGACGGAATAACACCACATGGAAATAAGTCGAACATGACATGTTCTGTTTTAACAGAACCATTATTTGGCACTGCGGTGGTTAAACCGGTGGTCATCAACACCCCAGATGAGTCAGCATTTGATGGTAGGTCATGCAAACCAGTGTTTGACACCATACCAGGAATACCAGTGTTTGATCTTACCCCCGGTAAACCATTATTTGACAAGACACTCGCTAACCCAGTGTTTGATGCTACACCAGGTAAAGCAGTGTTTGACTCCACACCGTGTGAGGTTTCTGAGAAGGTTCCACTACATCTGACACCGACCAAAACACAGTACAGTCAAGGTTATTTAGAAGAAATTGAGAAAATGGAAAAAGAGTCAATGAAGAAAAATAATGAACCAGAAATGCCTACACCAGATAAAGATAGTCTGATAAAGAACAACACTTTCCTACAGGCAGAAGAAAAGGGAAAAACACCAACTGTTGAGCAAACTACAGAAGCATCGGTTAAGTCGGTGCGGGTAGAGGGTGATGTGGGTGTGGGTAAAGAATCAAAGAGTATGACAACACTGATGGAGTCGGTAACAACCGTATGTAAATGAATGTGTAAACATAGAAGATCAAACAACAACTATAGAGAGGAATCTTGTGAACTGCATATACCCAGCTCATGGCGATGTAATGTAAGCGTAAAACACCATTTGTTTGAGAGCATGAAACCTGGGCATTATGTCCATAACAACAATATACAAACATGGACACAGATTCTGAATTTTGAGGAGAAGTTCAAGGTTGAACAAACAATGAAGCGATTGTTCTGCACCGAGATTATGATTGTAAGTTTCACTTTAAAAACGCCATAGCTTGTTGAATTAAAAGTAATTAATCTCTTGGCTTACTGTGGTGTTACTTACTAAATGACAAAAAATAATAAAAATAAAAATAATACAGCACAAAGACCACTTTCTTAAGCCAGAAGAGGAACGTAACAAGTAGTTCAATTATCATATGACAAGGGTTTTAAATGACGTTGAGGCGAAAAGCATCAATGAATACAATTTGCTGATGATGCCTGTGATAAAGGGTAACCACTATTACATATTGAGTTTCAATCTAGAAAAAAACACCGTTGAATTGATTGATAACAGTGCGAAACAACCGGACATGCCAGTATCAGAAAAATATGAATTGTGGCCTGAAAAATTGGTAAACTCCTTAAAACAATTATTTTTTTTATTTAACATGTAAAAAATAAAAACTTAAAAAAAATTTGACATTTATTTGTTTTTTGTAACAGAGAGATGCATTCGCAGCATACTTGATAAGTATGAATCATCTAAGCGGATATAATATTAAGAATGCAGAGGTGGTTAGATTAGAGATGTCTTGGCGTACAACAATAAACGTAATAGATTGTGGTGTTTTTGTCATGAGGCACCTAGAAACGTATTTTGGTACAGGTGTGGCCGGTTGGGAATCTGGTTTGTTTGAGGAGGGCCAAGTTCAACAAAGACAGCTGAATAGGCTGAGGATAAAGTACACAACAAAGATGCTTTTGCACCCGACAAACAGGCACAAAGAGGCTGTGATCAAAGATATGAAGAAATATCTAAAATTACCTACAGATGTCAAACGTGGTCTGCACCAAATAGCTAATGAACAGATCGAGGCTAGGATTGCAGAAAATATTGCATGACATTTAATTTCAAAAATGACTTTGAAAAACACCATGGTCTTAAAACATCATCCTATTTGGTTTGTTTTTATCGCGAAACTCTTAATTAATGTTTTATTATTACAATCTGGTCATGTTTATTTGGTTAACTAATTTAAAATCTTGTAATTTAGATTAGGTCTATGATTGAACTTTTTTTCATAATATATTTATTTAATATTGCTGTGAATAAATAAAAAGTTGCTATTAATTTACTGTAAGGTAATATAATAATTACCTTACACCAAATCTAAAAAACATACATCTCACATATAAGATAGATAAACAAAATATTGAATTTAATACTAACATAAATATTTATCATAGATAATATTTCAAAAAACATCATACATATGAAGATAGAAAAAATACCATGACCTGAAACAAAAGAAAACACATACAAAAAACTTAAAAAAACTAAGATAATGACTTCATGAAGTCCATCTTCAACTCCTCCGAGGCAATAGTTTTCTTGATTATCTTTGATAGGAGATCCATAAGCTGCTCATCTTCAATCTTCTCATCAATTTTGTGCTCAATGGCGCGGTTCTTAACACTGCTTGCGGAGAGATCATATAGAAGTCCTTTGACTTGATTGCGGACATCGTCTGACGCTCTAATCAGATCTCTTGTGGATATAAGACTTTCCATCATCTGTTGGTCGATCTTATACTGTTTTAAAACAATGTCGAAAATATCGATCTTGCCGGAATCTGGAGATGATGAAGACGCCATGGATGAGTAAAAGAAGTTGATTTGTTTCAAGTTATAGGGAAATAAAAGATTTTGAGATGGTGGCGATGTGATGAAAAAGCCTAACCCTAAGCCTGTTTATATAGGCATAATGAGTCTCGGATACTTATGAGTCTCGAGAAAAGATAACGAAACGTCATACAACCGTAAAAAAAAATTAAAAATATTAATTAAAAAGGCGCGTAATAATGACAGCCAGACGGGAATCTAAAAAGTTTCGCCTCGTTTACTGCCATATTTAATACGCCGACTTGACCTTGCCTCGGTTAAAACATCGACTACACATTGCCTATATAAGCAAAGCTGTACAAACGCCATTACCCCACAACAATTTACATAAAAACACTCTATTCTAAAAAGAAAAGGAAAATCAATCTTCACTGTGCATCAACAATGGTAGAAAGAGAAGTGAAGAACATCATGTTAAAACACCACAACGGAGAAGTCTCCATCGTGCATCAACAAGTCCGTACATCCCTGATCAAGCTACATTGTCTGGCGGGTATGAATGGGGTTACAGACGCCAGAACCAGGATGGAGGCAATGATACTCCCCAAAACACCACGTCAAGAAAAAACATTGCCTTCCTAGAGCAGCAGGAAGCATTGGACGATGAAATCAACAATTTATTGCAGGAGGCAATAAAGATGGAGGAGTACATGCACAAGAAGAGGGAGATGGCGGTTGAAGATATTGTGAAGAAGGTGGATGGTTAAGTTGTTTAGTTTTTATTATAATTTTCTTTTCTTGGTTTTTTTTGTTTTTTTTTGTTTTATGTTCCGTTTATATTAACTAACGTTTAAGTAGATATATTCTGAAAATTGTAAGTAATTTTAATTTTGGTATGAATGTTTCAGAAAATTTTGAATGCATATATATGATTGAGTAATCCATATATAACATGAGTATCCTTATAAAAACACAAAAAAATAAATGGTAAAAAATATAAATTACTTCTATATGTGGTAACTTACATTCTAACACATTTATATGCAAAAAGCAAAAAATAAATAAATAAGTAAAGATGACATCATGACCTGTATAATAAACATACTAGAAACAAGATTATTATTGAAAACTGTTATTGGAAAAAACGCCATCAATTTTTAGAAGAACCGAACACCCCGCACTGTTTTATGTAAAAAAAACAAAACAACTCGAAAAAAATAAATTGTTCATTGTTTGTTAACACGCGATCTCAAAACCCGAGAAGATGATCCAATAATGTTGCTTTGTCGTGTAGATTCTACACCTTTACCCTCCCTGTTCTTCTCGACAACATTTGCTTCGTTACCAATTTCAGCGCCCTTGTTCTTCTGTGGAGATTCTGGACATGTAGTTGAATAATGGCCATATTCAAGACAGTTCTGACACTGTTTTTGTTTCCTACCAGCTTTGATTATGGCCTCTTCTTGTTTAGATCTAATACGCTTATGTGAACCAGAACCTTTCGTCTTGTAACCAAGAGGTACCCTAACTGGCAACCTATCATTTTGAGACGTACCATTCAACTCTCCAAACCTGTTAAACACCATATGATATAAAAAAAGATTTTTATATACACTTTTCAGACAAACAAATAAAAAAAATTAAAAAAGGCAAAACTAAAAAAAAACACCACGTACCTATCTCTTTTGCCAGGGGGTGGTGGAACAAAATCAATGTTATCAGCCTTTGACATATAACTTCGAACATGTTCCTTGTACAAAGACATCTCCGCCATATTATCCGAAAGCTTGTTTAAAATGTATTCATTCGCATACATTATATCACGCAACAGAACACGACCACCATCATCGAGTGCAGGTACATCAGTTGTATCATCGTTACGATTAGAACTATTAGGCACCACATGACGTCTCCACCGTCGAAGAACATATTTTTTTGGGAAATTCCCTAATGTCCATCTACCTTAAGACATAGAATATATGCCTACACAAAAGACCAAAACTTTCGAAGCGTCTACATTCACAGTATATCGTCATGTCAGACTGACGAAACAACACCTGCAAAAATAAAAAAAACATCATGCATAAACAGAACACAAAGACATAATGTTTATATGAAAACACCACCCAAAAATAAAAAAACATACCTCAAATGGTTTGGAAATCATTTGCGTCCAATCTTTGATATAGTACTTCAGGAAATCATCTTGGGGTGTGTACGTTTGACACATCAGCTTCTTCATCCTATCCATTTCATGCTGAACATCCAGAAAGGTTGTTCTGGTGTAAATTTTTGCAGCTTCAGCCTCAAGCCACCATATAGTTTTCAGTTCAGGATTGGTGAACCGAGTGTCATGATCATTCTTTCTGTGTGTATGACGCTACGACTCCAAAGCTGATTCATAGTGTGACAAAAAACTCAACTAATGTGGACCTTGAATTGCACAACTGTCCAAAGAAATGATTTTCACTTTCAGAACGTGATGTCGTCCTCATCAATCCAGATAGGAGCTCATCTTTGAAATACGCAGGAATCCAAGATTCGCGTATGCCAAAAATATCGTGTAACCACTTGTTATCTGTTAGTTTATACACGTCAATAATCTTCTTCCACCTGTCATCAAACTCTTCGCCCGAGATTGCATCAGTCCACACTATATTGCAAATGTCCTTCTTGAAATCTGTGGAGTTGCATAACCGTACACCTACCTGCAAATTAAAAAAAAAACAGCATAAACCTTGATAACAATAAAATGTTCACGTACAATTAAAAAATACATTAGTTAGAATTAGTGTGTTACAAAAAAAAAAACAAAAAAAACTGATTAGTATAACACCATACCTTTATCGACAGCTTGTTCATAATGTGCCACATACAAAACCGATGTCTTGATTTTTTAAAGACCATATCAATTGCTTTAGTCATAGCAGGGTCTTGATCTGTCACAACCACTTGAGGTTGTTTGAAAAATGCTTTCAAAAAACACCTTAACAACCAGACATATGATTCTGTTGTTTCTGATCCAAGTAAGGCTCCACCAAATGTTACATTGCAACAGTGGTTGTCAATACCTGTGAACGGTACAAAAACCATAGAGTACCTACACCAATTAAAACAAGTTTATCTTTTATTAGAAAAGTACTGAAAAAAAAACGCCACACTAAAAAAAACAATGAAAGTAAATCTTGTTACTTGTTCGAGCGGTACGTTGCATCAAATGACATCACATCCCCAAAAATATGGTAGTTCTTCTTCCCGAGCTCATCAGCCCAAAACAAACCTCTTAAACAGTTCTGATCATCGGTAAGATACTCACATGAAAAGTTTGGCAAGAACTCTTTCTTCCTCATTGTGTGATCTACAGCCATTTCAGCATCATGCTCGCCAATCATAGTATTATATTTCTTCCTATAATTCTTGAAATCTTCTCTTGACGCACCAACTTCCTTAAACCACCAAGAATTTCTCTCATCATATTAAAAGATCTCACAGGACCAACATTCATTCTAGACATGTTGTTAATGATGTGTTTATGCAAATGAGTCAGTTTCCTAGATGTTACAAGGAAATGCATGTCCTGCTCATCAACAAACGGATGATTATGCTCCTCGACAATTTTTTTCACATACCACCGGTTACATTCGAACACCACAAACAACTCTGCCTTACATCCAATTCTTTTAGACACACTAATCCTGGATGCTTTTTGCTTAGCAGTGTCATTAAGTGTGTCAACCTTCTTTTTATTGTTAAAACCTTCTTGAGAACAAAGATACTGTTTCTGTGTGCTAACGCCAAATCGATCATGCTTCACTGTAGACTTACGTACGCTGAATCCAAACAGTTTGGCGTAATTCTTATAATAGATAAATGCATGCTCAAGCGACACAAATAACGTTCCTTCATATGGTTTATTCTTCTCTGGTACATCAGGTATGTAATATTTTCTGCTAGAGTTAGGTGAAGTCACCTTAATTCCAACAACCTTGTGGACATACACATCTATCAACCAAAAAACAAAACAAAACAAAATATATAAAAACAATACACAAAATAAACATCATAACATAAACTCATTCATAATAACGCCATGCTAAAAACACAATAGGATCATTTACACACATATAACATGGAAAAAGAACATAGAATACAAAATCAAGTGCCCATCAAAAGGATGTAATCAGTTCTAGCCTCCAATGAAATTACATCATAAATTATAAATTTTCACTAAACGCCATACTATAAACATAAAAACATAAAAAAGTAATGTATGATCACAATACATACATTAGCTTTGATCTCTGATTTATTGAATATCATATAACCTCTCCACATGCATCGACAAATAGAGATATTAAAAAACAACTAAAAATGGAAAAAAAAAACGATCTGCATATCAAATAACTGTATATAACACATCTGAATTACTAACAGTTTATATATAGACGTAGAATCTATAGACGTGTTCAATCAATTACTCCACGAAAATCGAACACTACGAATCATTTTATCGGAATCCATAGAAAGGAAAACTAAAATCGAAAACACAAAACCTTCAATCGAGTTATCAGACGAATTATCCATGGCAATTGTACTCGAAAACTAACAGCAACACTCTAATCACATACGAATACTGAATTACCAATGAATATGGTACACCAATCGCCTAATTTAGATTCCGATCTGCTTGTCTAAATTACGGTGATGCAGTTACGCTACTAAAATGAGAGGGAAAAGATTTAATTGAATAAATGGACAATAATGCCCCTCCGTGTGATTTATGATGCTAATTGATGATCCGTTAATACCACCAGATTGACGGTCAGGATTAATCCGCAATGTATGTAGGGAAAATTAAGGATGTAATTTACCCCAAATATATATATATATATAGTGAAAAGTTAATTGTAGACACCCCCGTAAGTGTAGACATTTTTTTTCACAATTAGATCTCTTGATCTAATGGTTGTGATTAATTTCATTTTTCCTTTTTTTCTTTTTTCTCATTATTTAGAAAATTTCACATGTGATAAAGAGCCATTTCACATGCGGAAGTGTCTACATTGAACCTCTCTCTATCTATCTATCTATCTATCTATCTATCTATCTATCTATCTATCTATCTATCATATATATATATATATATATATATATATATATATATATATATATATATATATATAGGGTTAGGTTCAAATGAGAACTTTTTGTTTTAAGAACTTTTGAGAACTAAATCTTAAGCACTAATTTCAGGTGGGGACAACTATAATTCATGGGGGGGGGGGGGGTTCCATTTATATAAACTAGTGGCTTAGAATGGTTCTTTTTAGTTCTCAAACTCAATTGGTTCTCAAATGATCCTCTCCATATATATATATATACATATATATATATATATATATATATAGGGTAAGGTTTCTTGGAAAACTACTATTATTTGGAAAACTGGAAAACCAAAGGAAAGTTATATTAAATGAAGGCTATTTGGGTAATTTGACAAATTTTTTTTTTTTTTTTGGTTTCACATATATCCACATGATAACTTTTTAAAAAACAAACAAAAAAAGAAAAAAAAAGACAAAAAAACAAAAAAGAAGAGAAAAAACGTTTTTTTTTGTTCATCTTGTCCATCCGACTATGTTGCATATATGTATGTTTCATATGTTGCATATATGCAATATAAAAAACATACAATATTGCATATATGCAACATAGTCGGACGAACCCATAAAAAAAGAACGTTTTTTTTTTTAGTTTTTTTTTTAGTTTTTTTAAGGTCGTAAGGTGGAAATTAGTTGGATAGACACGGAAATTTAAAAAAGAAAAAAAAAGGAGCACCAAAATGACCTAAATAACCTTCATTTAATATATTTTTCATTTGGTTTTCCAGTTTTCCAACTAAAACTTAGTTTTCCATTGAACTTAACCCTATATATATATATATATATATATATATATATATATATATATATATATATACTGAAAAGTTCATTGTAGACACCCCATAAGTGTAGACATGTAGACACATTTTTTCACCATTAGATCTCTTGATCTAATGGTTGTGATTAATATCATTTTTCTCATTGTTCAGAAAGTTTCACATGTGAAAAAAGTGTTATTTCACTTGTAAAAGTGTCTACAATGAACCTCACCCTATGTACACACACACACACACACACACACACATATATATATATATATATATATATAAATAGTCAAAGTAACGAGTTGACCTTGATTTTTGGAAGGGTTGTCACATTATTGGTCATACCAAACCATGCGAAAACAGTTTTAAAGAAAGGCGGAAACGTAAGTAGAAGTAATAACAATGTTGTGCAAAACACGCGCTCAACCCAAATGGAAATAAACCAATAAGGTTTTAAAAATGTGTTGTAGACCCAATGCAAAACATGTGTCCTAATCGTGCTCCAGACCTAGTTACCTGTGAAATAAATGCTATGTGGGTCAGCGCAAAGGCTGGTGAGTTCATAAAGACATAAATTAAGAATAAATGTTTGAACCAATGCTTGAACAATGTAATCATAATTATATTTGTAGCTTGCTAGGCCAAAATCGCTACTATATGGTTCGTAACCGAAACGTGACTGTTTCCTTTCCACCACGTCTAACACGGACGATGATAATATTGTCTAGGCTAATGTTACACCTATTCGACATCCAGTCGAGTTAGAGGGACTAATGCGAGTGGAGTTTGTCAAACACAGTAGTTCTACTCAATATTACCTACTTTCTTATAAATTAATGGTTCAAAATGTAAGAACTTACAATTCGTGTTATGTGTGCACATACCTGATCAGTTTATAATTATATTACCAGAATTGTTTGTCGCATGCTTTTCTCTCTCAAGTAGATACCCAGGGTGCCAATACTCGTCACGACCTGAACACAACATGAAAATAATCAGGTTTTGGGTTGACCAATATAACCCGTATAAAAAAAACAGGTCGTGTTCGCGTTGACCCGTTTAGAAATCAGGTCATGTTCAGGTTGACCCGTTTAAAAAACGTGTTGACCCGATAACCCGTGTTAATTTCAAAATAAAAAAAATATTTTTTACTTTTTTCTATAATTATAATATTTATTAAGTCATATCTTTATTATAAATAAAAATTTATTTTATTTTGTTTTTTTAAATGTCTCTCAAATTTTAATCTATTTACCGCTTTGTCATTAATAAATTTATTCAGTTATTCACTACTAAATCTTGTTTATCCGCTTATCTCTTTGCCACTAATAAATGAAACCAACAATTTAAAACTTTATTTAGAAAAATATGTGAGCTATACAACAAAAGAAAATGGATAATATATGATTACTACATATAATAACGTGACAAACATAAGAAGTTCAAAATTCAGTCAAGATAGACATTATTGATAAATTTCAATTTACACTTTAATATATGATTACTACATATAATAAATATGTATGTATGTACGTATTGTGACAACCGGTCCAAAAATCAGGTCAAATCTCTCTCCGTTGACTTTTGTTGACTTTACTTATGTGGTAATTATGTGATTTCTGTTTTCTAAACTGCATAATTAACCGTGTTTAGTTAAATGATTAACTGACTTAAATTTCGCGTTAAATAATTGTGAAACATGAACGTTTCATATTATTATTAATGGAATTCTAATAATAAGAAATTAAATATGAAATTTGACATTTTATACTTTATCAAATTAATATAAACTGTTAAAACGTTTTATGAACTTAAAATGTAATACGAACGTTACGTTGTCAAGACTTAGCCAAACGTCCAAACCTTCTAGCCTATTGGGCCCGGTAAGCCCAATAAGCCCAATTCAACCCGGATTAACCCGAAAATTTAACCGATGACTCGCCTCGTCACACTGAGTATTTTCCCCAAACCGGATACCCGACCCTCGGCCCGAAACACATTGGGCCGAACCGGCCCAATCCTTTTCTTTTTCTCGCGGCCCGCCTACCCTCGGCCCAACCGATTTCCGAATGGGCTTCGGCCCGCTCCACCACTTAAACCAAAATGGGCTTCGGCCCATAAGCCCTTTTTTTAATTCCGATTGGGCTTCGGCCCAATTGTAAACAAAGTAATTAAATTGTTTTAAGCCCACTTGTTTTATAAAATATAACCCACTACTATTTTTATAAAATTTGGGCCAACAACCTTTATAAAAATAAAAACCACAATCTAATTGGATTAAATATACTTGAGTTATATTTTAAAAAGTTGTGATTTTTATAAGCTCCTAACCACTACATATTTTATAAAAGTGTTAAACCTTTAGTAGAACACATGAAAGTTTTATAAAATTAATCCCCTACAACTAGAGAAGTTGGGAGTGCTTAAGAACTTGACAACACATAATTACCCAAGGGTTAATAACCCATAATTTGAGTATAAGTAGGAGGTAACCCCTCCCATGTTCCCTTGCACCCAACCAAACCAACTTTCACTACTCTCCCTCCCTCCCTCCTTGTTTCGGCCGAGAGCCACCACCCCACCGCCGGCCAACCACCCTGTTGCCACCGCCGGCCACCGTCAACCACCGCCACCCTCCACCGATTTTCTTCTTTTCTTGTGAGTTTTTCTAACTCATTTCTCCTACATATTTCCACCCTTTAAACCCCTCAAGTCTTGACAACAACCCACTATATAACTAGAATGCTTGTGTTTGGTTGATCAACTAACAAAAACTCTTTCTTAATCTCCTTTCTTCCAAGATCAAACACTTACTTTGGTGCCTTTGAGGCTTAAAGTTAGCCAAGAAGTGTGGTGAAACACATTTGTGAAATCTTTGGAAAGTAACAAGTGTGCACCATGATCTTGTTTATGAAACCTTGGTTTCATAAGTTAGTTGATTTCAAACAAACCTCCAAGCCTCTTCATATAAAATAAATGCTAATCTATACATGTTTACATTATTTGTCCTAACATGAAAATGTTAGTTGATTTTTTATATTTAATTGTCCTAACATGAAAATGTTAGTTGATTGTTTATATTTAAATGTCCTAACACCAAAGTGTTAGTTGATTGTTATTTATATTTCCTTGTCCTAACACAAATGTGTTAGTGATTGTTATTTATTTTCTTGTCCTAACACTAATGTGTTAGTGATTGCATTTATATAAATCATTGGTCCTAACACAAAGTGTTAGTAGATATGAACTTATGATTTTGTTATAAAAATGCTAGAAAATGAAAGAATATAATAAACATGATCATGGACTTATTTAAATCAAGGAAACTAAATGTTACATATGTAACCTATGACTAAAACAAAAGGAATGTTACTTGTTTTAGTAAAAGTAACACATTAAATGTGTTATAAAAAGAATTCAAGACAAAAAGAATATATTAAATTCTTGCTAAATTTAGTAAGAATAATATTTATGTCAAATGATTAATTTGACATAAATACTTGGATTTATTACAAGTTTTAACCTTTCTAAAACTTTGGAGATAAATGGATTATTCTATAAAAAATGTCACTTGTGACAACTAAATATTTTTATAAAAGGATTTTATAAAAATAAATCAAAGGCAAGCTATTAACTTTAAATGCTTACATGGATTTTTAATGTTACTTTAATAAAATCAAAGTAACCAAAAATGGACTTACATTTGTTGGAGATTTTAAATCAAGTTTTTATGAAAGACGATTTTATAAATCCAAGCGTCGTTTTGAAAATATATATGTTTCATGCAAATGAAATACTAAACGCTTTCGAACTATAAATGATTAAATGTTAGAAACTTCGAATGTTTTCTTTAAAGATTCATGTTTTAAGAAAAATAAAGCAAACGTTTAATAATTATTCTTGACAAATAATTATTTGCAAAAGTTATAAACCATGCTTTATTCACCGAAGTATTGTTAATCATAATTATTTAATATAATTATAACTTGCAAGATTAACAAATCAAATATGTAATTAGTTACTTAAAAATAATTATAACGAACTTATGAAAATAATAATAAACATTATTATTTTAAACTCGATGTTCAATACTTGGTTGAATTGTTCAAAATGATTAATCTTTGGTTATATTTATTTAACATAAATATAAATCATCACCGAACGTATTTGTTTGATAAATACAAGTTAACGGATTTTTCAAAGATACCAACGGATTAAAACGTCAAGACTTGACCGGTATCACTTGGGTGACTTTTGTTACTCAAATGATCATAAGACCTTATGCATATGTTTATTTAATGATTTAGGACGTTACGTGCTACCGTTCCTTCACTGCTTATTTACCGCTTACCTGCTGATTCAGTGAGTTTCACGGCCCCTTTTTCCTTTTAACTGTTTTATACTTGGGGGAGAAATCATGAAATCTGATAAATGCTTTTTACTTAATATTATGGTTTATCTCTTAGCCGTATGACTACTTGTTCTCTTACTGATTGCCCAACTTGGTACATTATCGTTATGAACGTTTGTACAACCGTAATCCCACCATTAATTGATTTCAATTAGTTCTGTACGAAACGATAGCTAGTGAATAGATCTATTTGGGTTGAAAACCCTACCCTGACTGGTAGCTCCAGTTCTGACTCCGGATTGTCTGGGGGTACACGTCAGCTATTCTGCTCTATTTAACATCTCTGGGCAAGAGATGCTGGGTGGGTAAACCGTTAGTATTTGAAATCAAGGTTCAGGTGAGATCATGCAACCACAATGGTAAACCAACGTAATATTTAAGTATACTGAAAACTGTTTTACAATGATTAAACTGTGAGTCTTAAACCTGTGAACCTCACCAACTTTATGTTGACCTTTTAAACTCATGATTTCTTAGGTAATTGACGCAACTCATGAAGACATGCAAATGGGGGCTTATGTACGCTATCGGACCTACTTTCGGAGTCATAGTCCCGACTATCCAAATAAACCGATTTATGCTTTTAATATTAATTTAAGACTCTATGTTTTCAAATTGTAAGATATTATCGTTTCCACTATCTTTTCCGCTGCAATGAAATGAAGTAATGTTTTATGAAGTTTTAATTTATTAGAATTTGTTCTATGTATCCTCGACTATGATTCCATTCTCGCTCACACCCGAAACCGTTGACCGGGGTGTGACAGATTGGTATCAGAGCCGTGGTTATAGCGAACCAGGGTAAACAAACAAAACACAACTGAACCTGGACTATAATCCACTCCGAAGCTACCATTTGCATGCAAGGCCTCATCCTCGATATGTTTAAGCTAGTTTAAGTGTTACTTATGTGTTAACTATGCCTTACTTCCTTGCTTTAGTTGTTATACCTTTATGATGATTACTGATCACTGTTTCCTGTTGGAATATTTTTGCAGAGATGACTTCGAAAAAGGTTATTTGCGTTTCCGATTCCAGTGAGGAAGCAAGTGTAGAGTATACTCCATCACCAGAGGACCCGCCACCGGTGGACTACACACCATCGCCTGAGGATCACGTACCATCTAGCCCTGAGACTGAGGGAGCTACCGTCGGTACCATTCGTGAGACATTCCTCCCTCGTGGTTTCCTGAGCCCTATTAGACGTAGGACCTCTGACGATACCTCCGACCACCTTGCTCCCACCGCTACTGCTGGCGGTGTGGCCCCGATGAGTGCTTCGAGCACCGCCGATCCTTTCACAGGCCATGACCGGTCCGTGAAGACCTAGTCGCCACACCTGGTGGTGGCAGACGGGGATTTACCCCGGGAAGGGCACCTGGCCCATCCCGGACTCGGGAGGTTGGACGCACCCATGATGAGCCTGCGCCCAAGAGGCGATATGTGTTTGAGTTGCCCCACCTTGCATGGATGCCAGGCCAGGTCTAGCACTGGCGGATGATCGAGGAGTTCCCGAGCTGTTATGCTCGTGGAGAGTCCTCACTTCCTGACCCATGCCGTTGTGTACCTTTAGGGATCTCGCCATTCACAGACGAGCCGATATCTGATACAGTACCACTCTTAGTTGCTCGTCTGAGGCGTATAGAGACCGACCTAGGGGAGCTTGACGCCGATGTCCGCCAGTTACCTACCACCCCTGAGATGACCCGCCTTAGGAACCAGATGTCTGCGTTGATCAGACGCATGGGCGATACTGATAGCGCCATGGGGTCCCTTCACGCCAACATGACTGGAGTCAGCATGGCCACCACTGATCTGCTCCTCTCCCACGAGAGCCTGCAGAGGAGAGTCGCAACGCTGGAGTTTGTATCCGGACGACTCCTCGCCACTCTCCATGCCATGACTCATGCCCCGCCCTTTTACTACATGCCTCCTGGTCCTCCACCACCCCCACCAGCATTCTAGGTAGATGTGACCTAGTATCCTCTGATAGCCATTTTACGGATGAAACATGTTAACTTTTATTATGATCGGGACTGCGAGCCCATGATGAAATTTGTTTATTTTGGATGTGTTTTATCTGTAATATGGTAGAAAACTATGGATGTAATATGAATGATGTTTAATGTTATCTTGTGTTATGAAATTATTGTTATCATGTTATGGTTGTGTAGTTTATATTGTTATGATTACTATGACACGTTATGTTATTTTATCCTTCCGTTCATCTCACGTTTCTTGGTTGTGTTTGCGTGAAAATGTTCTGGCAATTGATGTATGTCGTGGCAGTTATTCTCGAGCATGTAATAACCCCATTTACATATTATATAAAGTTTTCTTTATGTTGTAACTTAAAGAGAAATCATGCCACCGAGACGCCGAACCACCAGGAACGCTTCACCTCCTCCGCCCCCTCCTCCTATGACTGCTGAGGAAATCGAGGAGATGATTGCTAATCGCGTAGCAGAAACTGTTGCCGCCGCTGAAACCCAACGTCAGAACGACAATGGGGCACGCGGTAAGAACGAACTAACCAATGTTAGAAAAACACTAGATTACAATTTTCCTAAATTGTATTCAACGTTTCAATCTAACAATTGCAGGGCCCCGTGAATGTTCATACAAGGACTTTATGAACTGCAAACCCTCGAATTTCAAGGGTTCTGAAGGCGCTGTTGGTTTAGTTCGCTGGTTTGAGAAAATGGTATCCGTCTTCCGCATAAGCAACTGCCCTGAGCAGTACATGGTCAAGTATTCCACATGCGCATTGACTGATAGCGCACTGACTTGGTGGAATTCCCATGCTGATGCTATGGGAACTGATTTGGCTTACGCCATGACATGGGACGAACTCAAACAACTGCTTCGCGATGAGTATTGTCCTAGAGAAGAACTTCAGAAACTCGAAGCTGAGTTCTGGAACCTATCCATGAATGGAGCCGATGTTGCTGGCTATACCAAAAGGTTCCGTGAGCTCGCTCATCTCTGTCCGACCATGATCACTCCCCTGTACAAGAAGATCGAGCGGTACATCTGGGGACTTGCACCTCATATCCAAGGAAATGTCCTTTCCTCAAATCCTCATACTTTTCAGGATGCTGTGCGCCTGGCATACAACCTGATCTACCAAGCTAACCGTCAAGGTGTGAAACTTGGCAAGAAACAGTCTGAGAGCAAGGCCCCTGAAGCGAGTACCACACCCCCTGCAAACAAGAAGCCTGACAACAAGAGAAAGCGCGGATTCTGGAGAAATCGCGAAGAAAAGACCCCTGCTAAGGAAACCGAACCCACAAAGGTCTATGCTGCTACAACCCCTACCCATGTTGTCCGAAAGACCGGTTACACCGGTGATGCACCTCTGTGCAACAAATGCAACCTCCACCACACACTCGATTGTGGAAATGTCTACTGCAACATCTGCAAGACCAAAGGACATGTGGCGCGTGATTGCCCGAAACGCACGTGCTACGGTTGTGGAAACACCGAACACTACAAGAAGGACTGCCCTAAGGCAAAGAACCAGGATGCTAATCAGACTAGGGGGAAGAGCCTTTGTGATCAATGCCGGAGATGCTCGCCGTGATCCCAACACGGTGACGGGTACGTTCCTACTAAATAATCATTATGCTTCCGTTTTATTCGATACTGGTGTTGATAGAAGCTTCGTGTCTACCGAATTTGGCCAATTACTTGAAATTACCCCTGTTGCCTTAGACACTAAGTTCATAGTAGAATTAGCAAACGGAGAATTAGTAGAAACTGGTATAATCTATCAAGATTGCTCACTAGAACTCTCCGACCATTCCTTCAGCATTGATTTGATGCCTGTAGAACTAGGAAGTTTTGATGTTATCATTGGCATGGATTGGTTATCAAAGAACCATGCGGAAATTGTGTGCCATGAGAAAATAGTTAGGATGCCTCTCGTAGATGGCAACACTCTAAATGTGCAAGGCGAAAAGAGTGGAACCCAACTAAATCTCATATCAAGTATGAAGGCACGGAAGTTCCTTCGTAAAGGATGCCATGCCATACTAGCACACGTGACTGAAAAGAAACCAAAGGAGAAACACGTGGAAGATGTTCCTGTTGTCCGCAAATACCTGGAAGTCTTTCCCGAAGACTTGCCAGGCTTACCTCCAACGCGACAAGTAGAATTTCGAATTGACTTAGCGCTAGGTGCCGCCCCCGTAGCCAGATCTCCGTACCGTCTGGCACCTTCCGAAATGAAAGAGTTATCTAGTCAATTGCAAGAATTGCTAGATAAGGCTTCATCCGACCAAGCCACTCTCCATGGGGAGCACCCGTGCTATTCGTCAAGAAGAAAGATGGAACATTCCGGATGTGCATCGACTACCGGGAGCTAAACAAGCTAACTGTGAAGAACCGTTACCCGTTTCCTAGGATCGACGACCTATTTGATCAACTTCAAGGATCGAGCTTTTACTCCAAGATCGATCTAAGGTCAGGATACCATCAACTCAGAGTTAGAGACGAAGATGTTTTGAAGACAGCGTTTAGAACACGCTATGGCCATTATGAGTTCCTCGTAATGCCATTTGGTTTGACAAACGCACCGGCTATGTTCATGGACTTAATGAACCGCGTATGCAAACCTTATCTGGATAAATTCGTTATCGTGTTCATTGACGATATCCTTATCTACTCCCGTAGTAAGGAAGAACACGAACAACATCTGAGGCTTATCCTGGAATTATTGAAGAAGGAAGAACTCTACGCGAAATTTTCCAAATGCGACTTTTGGATTCGCGAAGTTCACTTTCTGGGTCATGTGATCAACGATCGAGGAATCCACGTGGATCCCACAAAAATTGAAGCAATCAAGGATTGGAGCACTCCCACGACTCCAACCGAGATTCGACAATTTTTAGGTCTTGCCGGCTATTACCGTCGATTTATCGAGAACTTCTCAAAAATAGCCCAGCCACTGACCGCTCTAACCCAGAAAGATAAAAAGTTCATATGGGATGCCAAAACTGAAGCAGCATTTCAGTTACTGAAGCAGAAGCTATGTGATGCCCCGATCCTATCACTACCTGATGGGATCGAAGACTTCGTTGTTTACTGCGATGCTTCGCATCAAGGTTTAGGATGTGTGTTGATGCAACGAGAGAAAGTCATCGCCTACGCATCACGATAGCTAAAAATCCACGAAAAGAATTATACGACCCACGACTTGGAACTCGGAGCCGTTGTCTTTGCTCTCAAGATCTGGAGGCACTACCTATATGGTACACAGTGTACCATATTCACCGATCACAAGAGCCTCCAGCATATTTTCAATCAGAAGGAGTTGAACATGAGACAACGCCGATGGGTGGAACTGCTAAATGACTACGAATGCGAGATTCATTATCACCCGGGCAAGGCTAACGTCGTAGCCGATGCCCTGAGCAGGAAAGAGCGTGCCAAGCCACTTCGTGTTCGAGCCTTAAGTATGACCATACACTCGAACCTTGTTTCACAAGTGCGTGACGCTCATATTGAAAACCTCAAACCAGAAAACCTAACTGGAGAAGGTTTATGTGGAATGGAGAAGCAATTGGAAGAGAAACCTGATGGAACCAAGAAATTCATGGATAGGCTATGGGTACCTGTCTATGGAGGGTTAAGGCAATTAATTTTCGATGAAGCTCACAAGTCGAGATATTCCATTCATCCCGGATCAGACAAGATGTACCACGACCTGAAGAAACAATTCTGCTGGCCTAACATGAAAGCCGAGATAGCCACTTATGTCGGCAAATGCTTAACATGTTCAAAGGTCAAAGCCGAATACCAGAAACTTTCTGGAATGTTGACTCAGCCGGTAATCCCGGAATGGAAATGGGAAGAAATATCCATGGATTTTATCACGAAATTGCCTAAGTCAAAATCTGGATATGACGCTATCTGGGTGATAGTGGATCGATTGACAAAGTCGGCACACTTCTTACCGGTCAATGAGAAGGATACGATGGATAAGCGAGCCAAGCTTTACATAAAGGAAGTCGTCTCGCGCCACGGCGTGCCTAAATCCATCATGTCCGATCGGGATAGCCGTTTCACCGCACACTTTTGGAAATCTCTACAGAAAGCTTTGGGTACTCGACTCGATATGAGTACTGCCTACCATCCGCAGACAGATGGCTAAAGTGAGAGAACTATCCAAACTCTAGAGGATATGCTGAGAGCATGTGTGATAGATTTCGGACCCAAGTGGGACGAGCACCCCCTCTTGCCGAATTCTCGTATAACAACAGCTATCACACCAGCATTCAAGCTGCACCTTTTGAGGCACTTTATGGGAGAAAGTGTAGATCCCCACTCTGCTGGACTGAGATTGGAGACAGTCAATTAACTGGTCCTGAGTTAATCTTTGAAACGACTGAGAAAATCTTTCAAGTCCGTGATCGTCTGAAAGCTGCCAGGGACAGACAGAAGAGCTACGCCGACAACCGACGCAAACCCCTGTCCTTTAAAGTAGGTGATCGCGTCATGCTAAAGGTGTCACCTTGGAAAGGCGTCATCCGGTTCGGCAGACGAGGAAAGCTCAACCCTCGTTATATTGGTCCCTTTGAAATCATCGAAACCATCGGACCGGTAGCTTACCCTTTAAATCTACCCGCCGAGTTAAGCAGCGTTCACAATGTCTTTCACGTTTGTAATCTTAAGAAATGTTTATCTGATGAAACGCTCATCGTCCCGCTTGATGAAATTCAAGTGGACGAGACCCTACACTTCATTGAAGAACCCGTGGAGATACTTGACCGAGAAATTAAAAAGCTGAAGCATAGCCGCATTCCCATAGTCAAGGTACGATGGAACTCCAGACGAGGACCTGAGTACACATGGGAACGCGAGGATCAAATGCGTCAGAAGTATCCACGTCTGTTTGAGAACGTCGCATCCACCAGTAACCAAAACTGAATTTCGGGACGAAATTCTTCTAACTGGGGGAGAATGTGACAACCGGTCCAAAAATCAGGTCAAATCTCTCTCCATTGACTTTTGTTGACTTTACTTATGTGGTACTTATGTGATTTCTGTTTTCTAAGCTGCATAATTAACCGTGTTTAGTTAAATAATTAACTGACTTAAATTTCGCGTTAAATAACTGTGAAACATGAACGTTTCATATTATTATTAATGGAATTTTAATAATAAGAAATTAAATATGAAATTTGACATTTTATATTTTATCAAACTAATATAAACTGTTGAAACGTTTTATGAACTTAAAATGTAATACGAACGTTACGTTGTCAAGACTTAGCCAAACGTCCAAACCTTCTAGCCTATTGGGCCCGGTAAGCCCAATAAGCCCAATTCAACCCGGATTAACCCGAAAATTTAACCGATGACTCGCCTCGTCACACTGAGTATTTTCCCCAAACCGGATACCCGACCCTCGGCCCGAAACACATTGGGCCGAACCGGCCCAATCCTTTTCTTTTTCTCGCGGCCCGCCTACCCTCGGCCCAACCGATTTCCGAATGGGCTTCGGCCCGCTCCACCACTTAAACCAAAATGGGCTTCGGCCCATAAGCCCTTTTTTTAATTCCGATTGGGCTTCGGCCCAATTGTAAACAAAGTAATTAAATTGTTTTAAGCCCACTTGTTTTATAAAATATAACCCACTACTATTTTTATAAAATTTGGGCCAACAACCTTTGTAAAAATAAAAACCACAATCTAATTGGATTAAATATACTTGAGTTATATTTTAAAAAGTTGTGATTTTTATAAGCTCCTAACCACTACATATTTTATAAAAGTGTTAAACCTTTAGTAAAACACATGAAAGTTTTATAAAATTAATCCCCTACAACTAGAGAAGTTGGGAGTGCTTAAGAACTTGACAACACATAATTACCCAAGGGTTAATAACCCATAATTTGAGTATAAGTAGGAGGTAACCCCTCCCATGTTCCCTTGAACCCAACCAAACCAACTTTCACTACTCTCCCTCCCTCCCTCCTTGTTTCGGCCGAGAGCCACCACCCCACCGCCGACCGCCGCCGGCCAACCACCCTGCTGCCACCGCCGGCCACCGTCAACCACCGCCACCCTCCACCGATTTTCTTCTTTTCTTGTGAGTTTTTCTAACTCATTTCTCCTACATATTTCCACCCTTTAAACCCCTCAAGTCTTGACAACAACCCACTAAATAACTAGAATGCTTGTGTTTGGTTGATCAACTAACAAAAACTCTTTCTTAATCTCCTTTCTTCCAAGATCAAACACTTACTTTGGTGCCTTTGAGGCTTAAAGTTAGCCAAGAAGTGTGGTGAAACACATTTGTGAAATCTTTGGAAAGTAACAAGTGTGCACCATGATCTTGTTTATGAAACCTTGGTTTCATAAGTTAGTTGATTTCAAACAAACCTCCAAGCCTCTTCATATAAAATAAATGCTAATCTATACATGTTTACATTATTTGTCCTAACATGAAAATGTTAGTTGATTTTTTATATTTAATTGTCCTAACATGAAAATGTTAGTTGATTGTTTATATTTAAATGTCCTAACACCAAAGTGTTAGTTGATTGTTATTTATATTTCCTTGTCCTAACACAAATGTGTTAGTGATTGTTATTTATTTTCTTGTCCTAACACTAATGTGTTAGTGATTGCATTTATATAAATCATTGGTCCTAACACAAAGTGTTAGTAGATATGAACTTATGATTTTGTTATAAAAATGCTAGAAAATGAAAGAATATAATAAACATGATCATGGACTTATTTAAATCAAGGAAACTAAATGTTACATATGTAACCTATGACTAAAACAAAAGGAATGTTACTTGTTTTAGTAAAAGTAACACATTAATTGTGTTATAAAAAGAATTAAAGACAAAAAGAATATATTAAATTCTTGCTAAATTTAGTAAGAATAATATTTTTGTCAAATGATTAATTTGACATAAATACTTGGATTTATTACAAGTTTTAACCTTTCTAAAACTTTGGAGATAAATGGATTATTCTATAAAAAATGTCACTTGTGACAACTAAATATTTTTATAAAAGGATTTTATAAAAATAAATCAAAGGCAAGCTATTAACTTTAAATGCTTACATGGATTTTTAATGTTACTTTAATAAAATCAAAGTAACCAAAAATGGACTTACATTTGTTGGAGTTTTTAAATCAAGTTTTTATGAAAGACGATTTTATAAATCCAAGCGTCGTTTTGAAAATATATATGTTTCATGCAAATGAAATACTAAACGCTTTCGAACTATAAATTATTAAATGTTAGAAACTTCGAATGTTTTCTTTAAAGATTCATGTTTTAAGAAAAATAAAGCAAACGTTTAATAATTATTCTTGACAAATAATTATTTGCAAAAGTTATAAACCATGCTTTATTCACCGAAGTATTGTTAATCATAATTATTTAATATAATTATAACTTTCAAGATTAACAAATCAAATATGTAATTAGTTACTTAAAAATAATTATAACGAACTTATGAAAATAATAATAAACATTATTATTTTAAACTCGATGTTCAATACTTGGTTGAATTGTTCAAAATGATTAATCTTTGGTTATATTTATTTAACATAAATATAAATCATCACCGAACGTATTTGTTTGATAAATACAAGTTAACGGATTTTTCAAAGATACCAACGGATTAAAATGTCAAGACTTGACCGGTATCACTTGGGTGACTTTTGTTACTCAAATGATCATAAGACCTTATGCATATGTTTATTTAATGATTTAGGACGTTACGTGCTACCGTTCCTTCACTGCTTATTTACCGCTTACCTGCTGATAGGGATGGCAATGAAACCCGAACCCGATGGGAAAACCCGAAACCCGACACAAATGGGATGGGTATGGGGTCGGGTAATCGGGTATGGGTCCGGGTATGGGATTACTTTTGAATTTTTTCATGGGTATGGGACGGGTATGGGATTTGATGATATACCCGCTTACCCGCCCCGATTACCCGATAAAATACATTCGCTATAATTTTCTTTCTTTTATTTATTTATTTTAAGTATATACTGTATGATTTTATTTATCTATTTTTTATTTTTATCTATAATACTAAGCTATTTGTTAGATACATTGATTTACATATTATTAAACTTATATATGTTTAGTTATTTGAGATATTTTATTATAATTATGATAAATATAAATTAATAGTTAGTCGATATACACCCGACGGGTATACCCGAAACCCGCGGGTATGCCCGATACCCGATGGGTAAATACGCGCTAGAAACCCGACGGGTTTTGGGCCGGGTATGGGACACACTTTTATAAACGGGTATGGGGTTGGGATTACTCAAACCCGTCCCAAACCCGCCCCATTGCCATCCCTACCTGCTGATTCAGTGAGTTTCACGGCCCCTTTTTCCTTTTAACTGTTTTATACTTGGGGGAGAAATCATGAAATCTGATAAATGCTTTTTACTTAATACTATGGTTTATCTGTTAGCCGTATGACTACTTGTTCTCTTACTGATTGCCCAACTTGGTACATTATCGTTATGAACGTTTGTACAACCGTAATCCCACCATTAATTGATTTCAATTAGTTCTGTACGAAACGATAGCTAGTGAATAGATCTATTTGGGTTGACAACCCTACCCTGACTGGTAGCTCCAGTTCTGACTCCGGATTGTCTGGGGGTACACGTCAGCTATTCTGCTCTGTTTAACATCTCTGGGCAAGAGATGCTGGGTGGGTAAACCGTTAGTATTTGAAATCAAGGTTCAGGTGAGATCATGCAACCACAACGGTAAACCAACGTAATATTTAAGTATACTGAAAACTGTTTTACAATGATTAAACTGTGAGTCTTAAACCTGTGAACCTCACCTACTTTATGTTGACCTTTTAAACTCATGATTTCTTAGGTAATTGACGCAACTCATGAAGACATGCAAATGGGGGCTTATGTACGCTATCAGACCTGCTTTCGGAGTCATAGTCTCGACTATCCAAATAAACCGATTTATGCTTTTAATATTAATTTAAGACTTTATGTTTTCAAATTGTAAGACATTATCGTTTCCACTATCTTTTCCGCTGCAATGAAATGAAGTAATGTTTTATGAAGTTTTAATTTATTAGAAGTTGTTCTATGTATCCTCGACTATGATTCCATTCTCGCTCACACCCGAAACCGTTGACCGGGGTGTGACACGTATGTACGTATGTATGTATGTACGTATGTACGTATGTACGTATGTACGTATGTACGTATGTACGTATGTACGTATGTATGTATATCGAGGTTTTAATGATATGGTAGTTAACACAATCAATCGTTCATGTTCCAAACGAGTAAAAACTTAATCAAACGATATATTACGAACAAATTCCAAGAAATAAACATATATATGTGTGTGTGTCTGTTTTATAATTATGGATACAAAAAATTAACGAAAAAGGGTTTTATCATACTTTAAGAATTTTCGTCCCGAAAATTGAATATAAATTTCTAGAAAGAAAAAAAGTCTCAGTTGTCACACATTTCATCAGGCTTCCTTTAGCCAAAATGCCACCAGAGTTGGAATCGAGAATTTGGCGGTTCGTGGATGCAAACCATTATAGAATATGGAAATTTGTTGCCAAATTTCGAGACCATGGTATGGGCATTTTTTTAGCAGTTCATTGAAACTCTCCTAAGTGACGTACAACGAGTCTCCATCTTCTTTAGTTTAGGAGTTAATTGCGGTAAGGAGTTTGGCTGTTTAGGCAGGTGGGAAGTATTAAGGAATTTTTGGACTAACTCATTCCCAATTGGTAATCGAACCGTTTGGTTGAGTGTTTAGCCAGGTTTTAGCACGGTCTTTGAGGGAAAATGGGAACATATGGAGTCTAACGGCGTCGTTAGAGGCTCCGTTGGATTTGAAGTCTCATAAACTTCAGCATGAGTAGAGCTCAAGCACAACATGAAATCAAGAAAAACTAGTGAGGAGTACTAGGTCTTATTAAGTACAAGAAAAATAAAATCAACGTAGTTCGTGCATGATCAAGACACTACCTAAGCTGATATACATTCTATAAAAAAGAAAAGGAAAGTAAAAATTAGAATTGTGTTGGTGAGACACTTATCTTCGTTTTAAGAAAATCAAAAAGAAAAATAAAATATATAAATATATATTGGTATTTTATAAAATGTAATAGTGGTTAGGCTGTCTACTCGGATTTTTCTCAAAATCCTCGTTTGTGTCCCCGGTAGCGAGGCCAAAAGCTTATTGTGCGATTGGGTGTATATAATTATGGGTTAGTTACAACACAACTATTGCATTTATGCTTTAAAATTATCAGACACGATAACGAACTATTACTATACACCACATAAATGGGCAAGTGCACCCATCGTGGTGTAGTATAGTAATAGTAAGAAACTGAGGTCGTCCAAGGACACAGGAAAATGAGGGCTCTCGATACTTTATCTCTGTTAACAACTAACCAGCTCAAACTTGAAGATTAGTATCTATAAAAGTACAAATAAAAAAAACGATAAAACAAAAAATAAAAATAAAGATAAAGTGGGTTTTAGTAAATTTAGTCGAAGATAATGTCACTCGAGAGGACTCATCGATGGCGCTGTTGGTAACCAGTTTATTTATAAGCTTCCCTTAAGATTGTTACTAAGAGGCAAGGGGGACCGCCTTTTAGCTTAAAATCTCATCTCACGTTCCTCTCTCTGTTCACCCGTAAAGGTGACCACCGGGAGAAACCTTCTATTAGTAACAAATATAGTACGTGTGAATAACATTTAGTTGTAGGGTCTTATGGTCAAAGTACCATTACACACAGATACGTTATCATGAACTAGCAGGGGAACACCCACGCATCGGATTCTTTAATTATGAAAAGTTCTTTATAAGGGACTAAGGTTTTAGTAAATTTAGTCGAAGATAATGTCACTCGAGAGGACTCATCGATGGCGGTGTTGGTAACCGGTTTATTTATAAACTTCCCTTAAGATTGTTACTAACAGGCAAGGGGGACCGCCTTTTAGCTTAAAATCTCATCTCACGTTCCTCTCTCTATTCACCCGCAAAGGTGACCACCGGGAGAAACCTTTTATTAGTAACAAATATAGTACGTGTGAATAACATTTAGTTGTAGGGTCTTATGGTCAAAGTACCATTACACACAGATAAGTTATCATGAACTAGCAGGGGAACACCCACGCATCAGATTCTTTAATTATGAAAAGTTCTTTATAAGGGACTAAGGTTCATTTCGTCCATACACCGCTCGCGCGCATGCATGGGCGGTCTTAACCAAAGCCAAGTCCACTAAATCATCACTACCACATCTACACAGTGGCAAAATATTACAAACTCTTTTTCCCAACCAACACGTTCAGACCACACATGTGTGAAAACCAAGTTTGTTTACATAGACATAGAATACTAGAATGTATTTCTTAGCATGGGGTGCAAGTCACCAAAAGGATCATGCATCATCCCCCAGTCGGATATCGCAAGTCCGACTGATGATCTTTTGACTCCTCAAATGGTCTGTAATACACAAAGCGCGTTTGTTCATAAAGATGACAATAAACTTTCAATATAAAGAGTTTTCATAATATCATTTTTACACACCTTAAAGTGAGTTTATAAACTCATTTTACCAACCAGACAAAGATTTGTTTTCCCCAAGTGAGTGTAAGAATTTAGCCAATCATAATTTAAAGATATGCTTAAGAGAAGATGAGAGATTCATATACAAATGCATATCAAATTCTACTTAAGTTAGAGTTCTTACAATCTTGACGAATAAACTAAAACGCCAAAACAAGTGGCTCAAAATATGCAAAACGTGGTAGTAAACTAGAGGGCAGAAAGAATTGGATGATTTTCAAATGAGGACTTTGGGCTGGTATTTATAGGCAAGTCCCGACCGAGAGCACGGGTTGTGCCCGTCAGAGCACGGGTTGTGCCCGTCAGAGCACGGACGTGCTTGATAGAGGATTTGCAAGAATCTCGTTAGTTCAGAGACACGCGACGTGCTGGTCAGGGGCATGGGCCGTGCTTGTCAGACGCTAGAAGACAACCTTCTCGGGTAGCAGAAGAAGGGAACGAGCCATGCTTGGGTGGGCACGGGCCATGTTTGGCCAAAATGACAAGTCTTCATATTCAGCTTCTTTTGTAAATTTGACCTGGATTACACTGAAAAACTAAAAAGGAAACAATAATACACTGTTTTGCTCATAGTTAGTCAGAAATAATCCAAAATGCGGGGAATATTTGACATAAAAATATGTATAATTTAGCGCATATCAATAGCACTCTCGCCAAGAGTTCCCAAGTTGGCATCCAGGTCCGATTGTTGGTTTGGATTTACACACGATGCCAAGCCTAGACAAAACCCTTAGCTACCGGTGCTTTCATTCTTCTAGTTAATACAAATCCATTGCTATTAACCTAACTCCGGCGGAATTTGAATCGGAAACAAATAAATCAAAATCCCTAAAATTACACGTAAGGCACCATTACTAAGAAAAGGCTAGGAAGCCTGAGAATTTAGTGTACGAGTGTGTGATGAGTGTTAGACTCAAGATTAGGTGTTAGTGTGTGATGTGTGATGGAACTTTGAGGCACACAATAGCTAAGGCGAAACTAGGCACTAAAGGACAATCATTAAGCTATGCATGAAAGACACAAATAATCATGTTTGGAAACCTAAGGAAATAGTCTAGATCATCCATTTCTAATAACCTAATTCCCTCCAACCAAGACTCTAATACCAATGTCTCACAACCCGAACCCAAAAAATGGAAACATTGGGGCATGATTAGATTGTCCAAAGGTGCATGACATCTAAATTCGAGTGATAAAATTTAATAGAAACTGAATTTCATTGATATTCAAATTGAGTACAAAACATGGTACAAATTGATAAACAAATAAAAATGTCTTATTGAAATTAACTAAGTCCAAAGTCCTATGTGAAATCAACTTGAAATTCTCAAATATTGTAGCATGCAACATGTATAAAATAATGAGGTAAACTACGAATAGTTGGTGAGCAATCACAAATTTGAGTACATATAACATAGTATGGTAGTTGAAATCATGCGAATTGTGACATATGTTAGAATAAGAATTAAAGAATGACAAACTAGACTAAATTGATAATTAAAATATTTTACATAAACAACCCTCATTAACAGTGACAATTGAGTCCCTAACTACACAGGTTAGGGTAAAGTGACATAGTGACAATTAAGTCCCTAACCACACACGTTAGCCTAAAATGAAATAGTTATATAAGCTCCAAACACTCAATGCCAAAACCGGTCAAGTTTAGTAGGTTGTCAACCAATAGATCTATCTTCGTTACCCTGGCCTTATGTTATCGTTTATGCATGTGAAATAACCAGTGAAATCATTGAAAACCATTAATAGAGTTCACATTGAAAAATATGCTAGAATTTCCTAACACACAAATTCACACATAATCTACAATTACATTTAGTGAAAGTGTTGATTGATGATGATTGAAATAAAATACATGTTACAACCCTAAAGTGATAAAATAGGGAAAGGGGCAAGGATTACTCATAAGTTTAAGTAGGATCCACGAGGTAATGGAAGAAAAACGATCTAGGGTTTCCAAGATATAACCCTAATAGTGAATAATACAAGCGTGAAAAGAAAGGTAGACAAGATTGATTGGTTTTAGGGATTTGTTTAGGTTCACGAATTTGGGGGGTTTCATAAGTATAGTTTATAAAATTTTATATTGATATCTTATTGTTTATGTCCATAAAGTTTATAAGCACTTTAGCAAAACATGATTTACATGTTATAGGTTTCAATATCATATTGGTCAAAATACTAAATTAATTACTAGTGTTGCATATGATATATGGATGTTTTTAACATAAATAACATTTTTATAGAAATACTACATAAGTATAAGATTACATTTATGAAAAGTATACAACTTGATTGCATGTTACTAGTCATATAATAATAATTTCATTTGACAACAATAACACACCAACATAGGTTCTTAGTAATTAACTTGACATTTATTAATGAAATAAAACAACTAAACTTATAATTGATAGATCAAGTGAATAAGATTATATAGAAATTATGACCAATGATGAGTTATGATTTTAGATCAGAATATAATTATAGTAGGATGCATAAATTAGATTAGTTATATTAAAACATGAAATTTCATGAAAATCCCCAAATTCAAGAACCCTAAAGTTACCTAATTGGATTCCTCAATAAAACCCTAAATTGACAGAGGTGCTTTGTAGACAATGATAAACCAAGTGGAATGGACTACTTACTTATTTAACTTGGATGATTTGGACCTGGAATTGCTTGAACAAGGTGAGAACACTAGAATTAGGGGTTTTTGATTTCGCAGATGAAGTTGGAATTGAGAGAGGGCTTTGGTTCGTGGAAGGATGAACATGAAGGTTTGGATCTCAATTTATAGTGACAAGGGTCAAAGATGTTCAAATTTGAGAGATACATATCTGTAAAAATGAGAGTTTTAATGGTCATGAATGATTCACTTTGAATTGGATGTTAATACGTAGATTTGACCATGGAATCCTGTTTATTGGGTACTTTACACTCAAACGAACTATTGGACGATTCAAAACGAAGTTTAAATGGGGTTTTGATGAGTCAAGAAACGTTACAAGACGGGGAAGACGACCTCGCTAAGCTGGTCTGGCTCACGGATTGCGACATGTTATGAGGGTGCCCTCGTGACACACGAGGGGCATGGGTCAAGATTATTATTATTATTATTATTATTATTATTATTATTATTATTATTATTATTATTATTATTATTATTATTATTATTATTACTATTATTATTATTATTATTATTATTAATGACTATGAACATCATGTGATTTCGTTTAAACCAATAAACCTTTATTTTGGAAAATGACTATGAACATCATGTGATATTTAATAAAATCCGACATTTACGATAAAAGTTTTGACCGAAACAACTCTTCATTACTTGCACTTTAAACCTTGAAATTTTACAAAAATCATTTTTGAATAGAAATTAATTTTTAGCATACTTAAATTTGAATTGAAAATCGAGTATTGAACCAAAATCAAAATACGGGTCGGGTTTTCGGGTTTTTGGAGCGGACGAATGTTACACCTATGTTTAACGGTATTAATTTTCTTAGTTAAGTTAGGAGGCATTTTCCCTATTTTGTATCATTCAAGGGGAGATTCTAACCCTAACGTCTTTGGAACACAGAGGCGTTGCAATTTCCTTCTAATTGTCTACCATGTACTTGGATGCAATGGAAACGCATGATCACTTGTTCACGACGTGTAGCTAGGCCATTAGGCTTTGGGGTCTCATTTCAAATTGGTTGAAAATAGCTCCTATCTTTGCTTTTGAAATCTCTGATCTAGCAACGGTTAATAAGTCATCTCTAGGTGGTAAAAACATGAGGGATCTGGTACAAGTCATACTCTATGTAGCTATTTGGTGCATTTGGTCGGCTTGGAACAAGAAGGTCTATTAGGAAAGCTCACAACGACCGATCAACTATTTGGCGAAATTAAATCCATTTCATTTCTTTGGATAAAGAGTAGATCAAACCTCACACTAGATCGGAGGGGCTAGTCCACATCGATGTTTGATCTATAGTTGTTTTTTTTGTTTGGTGTCCCGTGTACATAATTCTTTATTTCTTTGTTTTCTTGTACTTTCTAGCTTCTGCTAGCCGTTTTTAATGAAATTCCTCCGTCGTTCCAAAAAAAAAAGTGAATAACCTTCAAACCTTCAAGTTGTTTTCAAAGGGTGTAATTGGTAAAATTATTTATCAAATTTTTTATAACAGATTAAAAGAAAAGGGGACGTGAGACACACCTGAGCAAGGCGAATCGAAAAGATATGATACCGATACAGGGAAAACCTAGTCGTCCTAAATAAATAATACAACTTAAGGTCTGATAAATTGGGTCGACATCTATGTCACCCAATGAGGTTCGGTCAAGTCATGACGTCTTGGTAATCCGTTGGCATTGTTGGTAATTACTTGGCATGAGAGACATATTTATTGTCAAAGTAATATATTTTGTCTCGTTTGTGTTCGGAGAAATAAAAAAATATATATTTTACCAAAAATATACAAGTTTTCCTCACGAAAATGAGTTGTCAAAGATAATATTAATTCTTTAAATCCTATTATAATTCTGGACTAATAAGAAGATAAGAAATTACTTTCCAAGCCAATGTCCAAAATTACGCATTTTTCCGATGTTTGTCAAATACGTGGTGTTTGTCAATATTTTCAGAAAATCATAACATTTCATTAAAAGAAACTTATTTTTATATCAAGATGACTAAAATATAAGTCATTATATTTTACGTTTCCGAAATAATGGTTTTTTCCCTGCGACTCGTTTTATGACATTTGTTGTTTCCTGTAAAACCACTGTACGATCTTACTACTGCATGATTTGGTAATCGAATAAGCAACAAGAAGTAAATAAGGCTTCGCTTTATTGATTCACAAAGAGGATTACACAAAGTCTAGAGAGAGAGAGACTTACACACTCAGTTACACACACTTAAGAGATATAGAATGACAGAACTAGTTGACTCTCTCTAACACGAACTATTTATAGTAGACACATGCTAGCTGGCGGACCACCAGCGTACCATTTGGTACGCCCGTACCAAATGACCTGCGGCCCATTTGGTCCGGCCACCTCAGCATGAAGCCACTATAACTCACACAGATGATCTAGATTAGATACAATACACGAAACACACGATAACATAGGAATATGCTCTAACAAACTCCTCCTTAACGTGTAGTGTATCTAACTATCAACCTATCTAACAAAACTTCAGTCTTCAATCTTCTGCATCACTGCGTCTGATCTTCAACTTGAAATCTTGCCAGAAATAGAGCTTGCATGGCTGGATCAATCTTGAACAACCTTTGAACTTCAAGATCCACTTGTGAAAAATATTACATACTCCCCCTTTCACCATGCTTGAGTCATCTCACATAGAAACATGCAATTTCAGAAGACAGAAACGCGGCTTTCTTTTTCTTTTGAAAAAAATAATTTAATCTTGGCGCAAAACTTCTCTTCGAGAATCCAAGATGTAAATTTGAATTTTGAATTTTGTATCATTGTATCGATCGGTCGAAAACAAATAAGAAACAAAATATTTTTGGCTTTTTGAAACTTTATATCAAAACACAATGAAAATATTTTTGATTTTTCTAAGATTATGCTAAAACACACCTAAAATCTTTTTAAACTTTCATATATGAAACAGAAATGCAATACAGGAATGAAATACTGAATCACACACTATTTTTGTCTTTTGCGAGAAAGATCACAACTTGGGATCATATTGGTCATAATAACATGCTGAACTACACTTCAATTTCAATTACTTCAGCACACAAATCATGTCGATTACTGGTATAATTTGTCCATCTTAAACTCAGGCACAATCATACTCATAACATCTGGATATGTTATTGTATTGATTAGATTCGCATTGACCAGTGTACCCCACACTAACAAACATACTCAGATATGTATTTGCTTATCACACTTTGTGATTTCATTCGTGATTTGATCACATAATGATTGTATTCATGAATCAGTCAACTGTGTTCCATGCAAAAAGAAATAAGAACGTTAAATCGTCTACCTTAAGGTCGATCTTTCGATACGCAGATAAGGCCTCGGATTTAACAAAATAAGAAAATAAAACAAGTTGAAATTGTATAACCCAACAACAACCAGGTCGGTACTCCCGTACACGCAGAGAAAGTCCGATGAGTTATACGAAACACCAAAGAAAATAAAGCAGAACGTCAAACGAACAACAATCAGGTCGATCTTTCGATATGCAAAGAAAGTCAGATCGTTTGAAAAAATAAAGAAAATCAAACAAGTTTAAATCTTTGCAAAATGAACACATGTATACACAGTGACTTCTCATTTTCTCTTTCACATATTTTTTTCTTGATATCATGAGATATGCATCAAGATGTTATCCACTTGGTCAAACATTAGTATTATAATGTTTATGACATCTGAATACTTTCTGATTTAATGTCGAGCCTACCAAATACATCGAACAATGATCTTATGGCTTTTTCATCTAGTTTATCCATGAGCCAGACACGTAAGCCAATGTACCATCATTTCCCAAACATGTCGGATCAATTTCTCATTTTTCAATGTTTTTGTATTTTTCCATTTTTCGATGTTCTTGTATTTTTCATTTTCTCCCCCTTAAAATGAAAACTCTATTTTTGGATTTTCATTTTAACAAAAAACACAAAGACACTATTTTTGGTTTTTCAATTTTCTCCCCCTAAACTACAAACAAAATGCATTAAAGAAAGAAAATTGACCAATCGATACTGATACCTGTTCAGTTTAAGCGTTCAGAAAAACTTTCAGTTTTGAAAAATTACGCATTCAATTTAAGTTAAGCAGGAAACTCCACTATCAGTAACTGCTTGAAGCTTGAACTTCACAATCACCAATTGGTCTTCTTGAAGAAACCTGCACACTGGTTTAAATGATTAGTATTCAAATAACCCGAAGCACACAGCTTCTGATCGACCAGTGTCTTCCACAAAATCAGTTGCAGCTTTGCTGACCACCTTAGGTCGCCACTGCATTGTCGCAGATGCAGTTTTTACTGAAACTTCATCTTGTGAGGAAACACCAACACTAGAATCACTCTTGAAAACTGATTTACTTTTTGATTTAAAATGTGATGTTGGTGACTCAGAAAAAATTCTGCCGGATTCATCAATCATCGTGGCAGGTTTTCCAGAAAATTTTCTTTTAAGAGTGACAGGACAATCCTGTGCTAGATGTCCCTTTTGGCGACATTGATAGCACAAACGATATGATCGGTTAAAGTGTGGCTTGTCCTGAACTGGATGACATTTATCAGAAAATTCAGACTCATCAGAAATATTATCAAAAACTTGAAATCGGTTAGAATGTACCCATTTCGAGGTAGGACTTTGAGGTGTAGCATTAGAACCAGATGAAGAAAATTCTTTCGGAGAACTTTCAGATGAAACTTTCTTCTTTTGCTTCCCTCCAAATCCTTTCTCCATTGTTGAAATGAATACTTGAGCTAGATGATATATTTGATCCAAGTTTGTATCCTTCTTTTCCTTCTTAACCTTCTTTGGCATGATCTGCTGCTTTGGAACCTTCGTGCCTTTACTACCCAACCCAGATTGTTTGTAACCCGGAAGCTTGGATAAATCTATTGTAGACCCTGAACCAGATTTAGCAGCCTGTATAAATTTAGCTTTAATGCCTTTCAAATTGTTGGCTTCAACCAACTTTGCAGCAACTTCTGCTTCATTCAACTCTTTTTCATCTTTCTCAATCTTGTTGCCATTTGAAAGAATCCCCTCTTCTGACATAAACCCACGAGAAACAAACGATGGTGGTGTTTTATCAACCAAACTTTCTTCTGCTTCTATCACCTTCTTTGATTTCTTGGATGCCTTCAAATCAAAAGTTTCAACAACTAATTCAGAATAATCTTGCTTTGTAGGCGAAAGACTCAAATCAACAATAGACTCTGTTTGAATCACTGGATGTGGAATTTGGTTGAAATCATCACCTCCAAACACCTTCTTGAAATTATCGTCTTGACACAAATAACTTGCAAAAGAATGAGAATTCTTCAAGTTATGAAATTGACGAGTTAGATCCAAGATTTCAACATTCAAATCGGCAATGGTCTTTTGAGCTTCAGCAAGAACCTTTTCTGATTGAATCAATTTCTCAGATGTGTTGTTAACTAACGATTTTTCTCTTCTCATACCATCATGAGCAGCAAGCACTTCTTTTGTAATTTTATCCACTCTTTCCTTATAGATCTCAACATTTTTGATTAACAAGCTTTTGTCTTTCTTCAGAGTAAAAATTGTATCTGTCAGTCCCGACTGAACAATTTGATATTGAGTTCTGTCAGCAATAACTTCATCCAATGTTCTTTGAAGCTCAGAATTAGATGTCGTAAGTGCTTCCACCCGTTTTGTGGATTCTTGAAACAAATTTTCAAAATCTTCACCAACATCCTTAGCTTGAGACTTATATTCTTCAACCTCTTTTAACAACTTCTCATTTGTAGAAGTTAACTTGACAATTTTCGTCATGAACTCATCATTCTCATGTTGAAGTTGAGACGTTTGTTGATCATGTTGAATACTCCCTTCTGACAACAGTTTCCGAAGATCTTCTAACTCTTCCAATAATACACTCTTCTCTTGAAGTAACCTCTTATTCATCATGAAAATTTCATCAGCAACTTCACACTTCCGTTTGTAACTTTCTATCTCTTCTTCGTTCTTCTTCTTTTCCTCAACCAACCCTGCTTTCTCTTGAATCAACTCCCGAAGCTTTCTATCTTTCTGATTACAAAATTCACACGTCGATTCATACCCACTAACTTCAGAATCACATGTTTCAGATGTAGTTGTCTCAGATGCATATCCACTCGATTCAACCTCAATATTTGTCATCAATGCATAATGATCTGAAGAGTGGACTATAAATGCAGATTCATCTGGAGAACCTTTAGTCCAATAGTACTCTTCATTAGTTTGAGATATCATAGCTTTAACTTCTTTATTGTGATCATGATTATCCGAATTACTAGGTTTAGAAGAAGATAGCTTGCATTCTCGAGCAAAATATCCCAAACAGGAACATTTTAAACAATTTTAATTTAGACTTGTCTAAACCCAGTTTGGTGCCTCTAAATTCACCCATAATAGAATTCTTTCCATGTTTGCCTATAAACCGTCTTCCTCTTTCAGCAATCATAGCCAACTGCCAATCCAAATCTAATTTATTTAACTGATCCTCATCCATCTGTTTTAGATCGTCTGGAACCAAACCAGAATTACCAATTTGACTAAATATGGAACCAGATGAAGATGATACAAAAGCACCCAACAAAGCAGCTAGATCTTTGGTTGCTGAATTAGAAGTAGACTTGCTTGATGATCTATCAGGAATGGTAAAACTGCAACCCGAAGAATTTCCAGTATTTTCAGACTTTCCAGCAAGACATGCTGTTACTGGTGGATTACTGCTTGAAATAGAATGTGATTTAGTTTTAGCATGCGCCGTAGCAGAATTCTCTCCAAAATATATCTCAGGATTCTGAACTGTTGGTGTTGCTGACTTTTTCAGATGTAATTCCATTTCCCGAGCTTGTAATTTGCTTAACACTTGATTGAATGACCAACTGGAGTAATTTGGATCATTAGTAAGCATCATAACAAAGTTCTCCCACTTTTCAGGTAGAGCTTCAAGAAATTTTTCTTTCAATTCCTCTTTTTCTTTCTTGACTCCAACAACCTCAAGTTCATTGATCAGATGTGAAAACCTAGAAATCAAGTCGACAATACTTTCTTTGTCACAATTCTGAAAGTTGTTTAATTCTTTTAACAAAACTTTCTTTCGACTTTTCTTATATTGCTCGTTTCCTGCACACCTATCTTTCAAAGCATCCCACAAAGTTTTTGATGTTGTGCAATTTTGAATTGATGTAGAAGCTCTCTTGGTAGTGCCATTGTGAGATTTCCATAACACTTCTTTTCTCGGGCATAAAATTTTCTTTGATCTTCATCAAGATCACTTCGTGCAATCGGTTGTCCATTTATCTGAGGATATGTATAATCTTGTTCAATGGAAATCCATAAATCAATGTCAAGAGCATTAATGAACGATTCAAATCTTTGTTTCCAATTCTCATAATCCTCCAACCTAAGCAACTTAGGAACTTTCTGATTTGTTCCTATCTCGTTGTCATAGTTCAACATTGCTTGCATTGATGATTGAACAGCTGTAAATGCGTGAAACTCGCTCATTTTGAAATTACGATATCGAACGCAAAAACTTCAAACTAAAAAACGGGCGTCTTCCAAGCGGATTTTGGGGGTCAAACTGGGAGGTACATACCTTTTAGGTTAGCTCAAGTCTAGATCTCGGAAAGACGAACATTTTGGCTGGTATTGGGTTCCGTAACTCCAAACGGTTTGCAAGTTACGTCAGTTTTAGTGAAGATATGTTTTATACTAGCGGACTAATCAATTCTCAGCGGACCATAAGAATTCAGCGTACCAACCTCCGTACCAGATCAAATCAGCAGACCAAAATATGCTCAACGGACCAAATGAACCAGCGGATCAAATTACCTCAGCGGACCAAATTTGGTACGGCGGACCAAATGGTACGGCGGACCAGAAAATAACCGCCAAAGACCAACTTTGAAGATTGCCTTCCGGACCAGTTTCAGCGGACCAAAATACGGATGAAGATTTCCGTGCGGACCAGCGGCGGACCAACGGCGGACCAAGTGTTCTTCGAGCGGACCAAAGCAGTTCGAACCTGATTCGTCTGATTTTCGCGAATTTCGACGTTTGGATCTGGAATTTGATTCAGTAAGGTGCGAAATCACTCCAGGAACACTCAGAAAACATTTTCCATCGTTGAAACACTCGGAATTCCGGAAATTTGATGAAAAACGAAGAAAACCCAAACTTTCTCACTCTAGAATTCGAAAAATTTACCAAAATCACAGCAGTAGAGCAACCAATTGCTCTGATACCACTTGTAAAACCACTGTACGATCTTACTACTGCATGATTTGGTAATCGAACAAGCAACAAGAAGTAAATAAAGCTTCGCTTTATTGATTCACAAAGAGGATTACACAAAGTCTAGAGAGAGAGAGTTACACACTCAGTTACACACACTTAAGAGATATAGAATGACAGAACTAGTTGACTCTCTCTAACACGAACTATTTATAGTAGACACAAGCTAGCTGGCGGACCACCAGCGTACCATTTGGTATGCCCGTACCAAATTACATGCGGACCATTTGGTCCGGCCACCTCAGCATGAAGCCACTATAACTCACACAGATGCTCTAGATTAGATACAATACACGAGACACACGTTAGCATAGGAATATGCTCTAACATTTCCAAAACACACGGTAAACATATGTAAATGTATTAAGTCTCACAACACTTCAAACACCAAATTTAGATTGAAAAAAAAATATCTAACCAAAAATATGGTTTTCGGGCCCAAAAGTGTCGATTTTTGTACTGGTTTTCCCCCAAATCAAGTGCTTTCTTTTTGTGATGTTTTTATACAAGCTTAGTCACTAAAATAACCTCAAACTTTATGTTTAAATACTCCTTAGAACCTTATCTAAATTCAAAGTGTTGTTTAGCATGAAATTAGGGTTTTCAAGTGTTGTCTTGAGGTTTTAAAGCGTTTAAACTCATCTTTAATAAAAGTGCTTTTACAAATGTTGTAGGATATTTATCAAAGTTAGTTTCCAAGTGATCAAAACATGTCATAAGTTGTGTTTGGGATTTTAACCTCAAAACCTAGCTTTTCATGAAATTTATCTAACATATACTATAGATTTGCACAAATCAGCAAAATACTTCCATGGATCTAAACAATGAACATCTTTTATGAAGTAAATCGCTACTAACATCATGGAACTAGCAAATACACATGATTATACAAGTTGTATAAAAAAGTAAGTGATTTTAGTGAGTTTTAAGTGTTAATCTACCAAGATCATCAAGACTTGCTAAAAGGATGACATAAAACCGATTTTGATCATGAAATAAGTGTTAGATCATGAAAACAAACAAGAAAAGTGAAAGAAATCCTCAAAATTTTAGAAAATCAATGGATGAAGACAAGTGAGTTGTTGTAATGCTTCCGTTTTATCTCCTAACTCACCCTTCTTGGTTGATCTTGAAAGAAAATGAGTGTATGTGAAGATTTTCTAGTGGGGGAGGGTAACCGGTTCTTAGAGAGAGGAAGGAGAGATGCTCATTATGTGATAGGGTTAGAAGTGAAGAAAGATTAAGAAAAGATGTTTATATAGCTTAAGTGAGACAAGGGTTTGGAGGGATGTTGGAACCTGCTCATAAAGGTGGTTCAATTGAGTTATGGTGAACCGAGACAATGGGGAACGACTCTTGGGGTGGTAGCCGAGATCTAGAAAGGGAGAGGGAGAAGATTTATAAGTTTAAGTGTTAGTGTGTCTAGGTGTTATAAAGGGTTGAGTCTTGAGGGTTTTTGGTTTAGTATTGAAACTGATGGGGGTTTCGGGTTTATGGTTCGAGCCAAGATAGAAAGAGATGTGAGTTAGGTGAGGTGAAGCGTTGAGAGTAAAAGTGTTAGAGTCTAGCTGCTCAAACGAGGTTTTGGTTAGGGTTCTTAGGTCCGAGTTCATGACCGTCTATGAAAAGAAAGTAGGAGGGTGAAGTGGTTCAAGTTGGTGTTGATCTTGTGTTCATGGATCCTAAACCAGGTTTTAGGTTATGAAGAATTAGGAGGGAAACTTGAAATCATATAGTGTACTTTAGGAACATAGTACCCATTGGTATTAAGCTTGGTGTACACTAATGACAAAGATGTTGGGTGCTAATCATGATGTCTTGCTAGTTAGATGGAGATTAGGAAGTAGTTGGATGGAATTGGTGATGGTTTTTGGTTCGATTGAGCCGACGAGAAGTAGATGGGGGTGGCGGGTCGATGAAAAGCCATGCAAGGTGTCGATTTGGAGGGAGCCGGGTCAGGTCGTGTGTGGAGGTTGAGTATCGAGTGTGATTGAGTTTCTAATAAAAGATACGAATACGAGTGATGATCTTGGTGATTAAAACGAGTTAAAATGATCTAAACATGAACGGTTTTTATTAAAAATACAAATGTTAACGTTAAATAAATAATTTAATGAAACAAGTTTTAAATACTAGAAGTTAGACAAAATGTGTTTATCACGAAAGTTATCAAATATAGTAACATCTAAGGGGTGTGCGAGATGCACGTATTTATATAAATACTACAAAGGTGACGGAGAATATAAAAACTTCTTTTTTATATTTCTTGTTATTAAAATTCCACTCTTAAAGCATAAAAGTTCATTGTTAATAATGAATCGATTATCAATACTAACACAGGGTTACGTCAAGAATTATACATGAGGTTTGCATGTAAAGTTACCTAATTTAAATATAAACTAGGTCTAATGCACATATATTCAGTTAAAACAGGCAGTCAAAGTTAAGGTGTTGACCTGGAAATTTATGGGTTGTCACATTCTCCCCCTTAGGAGAATTTTGTCCCGAAATTCGGCTGGTGTCAATTGTTGTCGAGGCATTGGTGGACATTTGTGTGTATTTCTGTCTGTTCTGGCCTTCGCGTTCCCAGGTGAAATTCTTACCACATCAAGAATTTTAACCAACATTTACGATGGGAGTGCGATTCCGTTTCAATCATTGGGCTACGCGACTCTTAATTATTATGGCTCTTATTTCGAAGTGGAGTTGATAAGGCATCAACAGTAGCCCGTTGACTAGTTGAGCGTTAGTCATTTAGATGAGTGGGATTCCGAATTGGATATTCTATACTAAGCACGATCACTCACTTAATAGGTTCTACCAGGATTTTCATGCATTGCAGATTACAATTATGTGTGCACCCACAATTGTTATTTGCCTTGCATGGTCATCCTAGGTTTCACTCATCTATGAGTTTTCAGCTTTCGTCGGAACAGGAATGTGTCGAGTACCACTGAACAAGCAAATCACTTTTGGAATCACCTTTAAGGACCCTCTTACGGTGAAATATCGGAATGATGCTAGGATATCCCGAGCGAGTCAGCTAAACATAGACGGAAATCTCAGTACTATTCTGGCCAGCGTATGCTTGTTGAATTGAAGGCATATCGCACACTGCTTCAAATAGAAAGATAGTGGTTTAATCTCAAACCCTCGACAAAAGACGTTCCACAAAAGCATTATTTCATGTCAAAGCAATTGAAGTGATAGCAATAGTAAGCAGGGAAGTAGAAGCAAAAGGTCTTCAGAGTTTTGTGTAACAAAGCTTCTCGGTCTCATTTCATTGGTCTCTAAGGCGCTTAATCGTTCATCGATCTTTTTCTGTAAGGACTTGAATCCTTCCGATTTCTGGGTTTTTTTTGTATTAAAGTGTTGGTAGCTTCTAGCCTCGAGTTGGAAAGTATCATCGACTATAGATATATCATCACTGCCTTTGTCTTTACGACCTTGGCTCTCTCCGTTCTTTGAGGTTCTTTCTATCTCTAAGATGTAAGGCTTTCCCGTCTTGACTCCTCGGGGGAGACTATTAAGCTTAAGGAGTAGTTTTAGATTTAGACCGTTTGCTTTCGGTTAGATTCTTCCTAGAATCTCGAAACTCCCAATGTATCGAGGGCTTACCATTCCTCGCCTTCCAGATGTGATTATGCCTTTCCAAAACGAGACCATGTTATAAGGCTTTGAACCCCCTTTGTAGGTCCGAAAATCTCCCAAACACACGATATTTGATCGTAAATGAGTGCGGAATCCTCAAATACGATTGATTCAAGAACAATAGTAGAAGAATAGACTAGATCTAGTGAAAAGATGAAGTCTTGAATGAAAATCACTACTAAAGGAAGCTGATCGTAAACACAGAATCACAAGAGAAATCGTAAACTGCCTTGGATCTATTTGAAAAGCTTACATAAAATGAAAGACAATTGGGTTAATATAGTACCCATACACAAATCGTAAACCACTAATTAGCCCACATGGCCCAATCATAATCACTTAATAAGCCCACTAACTAGTAAATTACAAGCCCAAAACAAATATAAAGTTAGCCCAATAACAAATGTTCATGCCTTAAATAAGCCTAGCCCAACAATCTTCCCCTAGGCATGAATCATTTGAACTTTTCTTCTATGGCTACAATCCGCTCTGCAGTCCCATGAAAGATTCCCACCCTCACAACATTCTCCATATCATTTTCATCACCAAGTACAAGCTGTGAGGCGAGCAACTTGATATCTCTTTCTCCAAACCTGAGCGAATCAACTGGATCGTAAAATCGAAACTGTCGCATCCCCTTGCAAAGAACCACCACCTCATGAGTTATTGGATCATAATACCAACAGTCAAAGTTCTTGACTAAGGTTCCGTCTTGAATTTCATCCAACATGTTAATAACTCTGGTGCGCTTGGTAGGTGGCCTTCTTGCTTCTCCCATGGGCTCACCAGTAGCAGGGTCAGTACCAGTCTCAACCCACCTTACCTGCTTCAGCTCAAAATCAGTGAAATTGTTTTCCAGATGGCTCAGCAAGTTGTTTCTGATAAGATCCCCATCGGAGCTGTTCCATCTGTTGATAAATGGAGCTCGAAGCAGACTCCTAATCTCGGGCTCAGTCCAGGAATGAAATTGCCCACGAGTTTTATAGTATTCCACTGGACTGTAGCCTTCACGGATTACGGCAAACAGTTTCTTCTCTGAGTCATAGTGCCAGCAAAGGATGTTTTCACGACTCCCCCTCTTGTCTAATGAGCTCTCACCAAGATCAAGGGTGTATTGTGTGGGGGCTGGACCTTGAAAGAATTCACGGAACCAGTTGTCGTGTCCCTTAGGGGCTTTGGAGATGATTCTGCCACTTCGGGCGTAATCTGACATCTCAATGTTTTCATCTCCATCATCCTCAGTTGCTTCACTTGTACCTTGAGCTGAAGAGCTTTGACCCGAGGCACCTGAAGTATTTCCCTCTACTGCACTTTTAAAGGCATTGAACTTTTTCTTCAGGTCCATCAGAGCTTCATTGAGATCCTTCATTCTTGTCTTGTCAGCCTCCTCTCTCTCTTCCATCCTTCTGTTATCTGCTACCTCTTTCTCCCTTAACCTTCTGTTCTCTGCTTGCAGTGCCATAATCTCATTCTGTCTAATCCTGTTCTGAGAGATCAGAAAGTTGATATGAGGATCGGTGCTTATCCTCAGTTCAATTGGTAGCTTAGCAACTTGAAAAGGCCTAAATCCAGGAATAGTTGTTGGCTGAGTTACCACAGGATCTGCACTCACTCTTACATGGCTTAGAGCAATGAATGTATGATCAACCTCCAGGAATTGACTCTCTTCCCGAACTGGGCTACGTTCGATAGGAAGAGGAGTCTCAGTTTGTACAGAAGCAGGTCGATCATGTACATCTTCAGCAGCTGTTTCTACTTGAGCACTGGGACCCTCAGAACTGGGTCCAGCTGGTTGTACAACCAATAAACTTGAGCTTGTCTTGGTGAACTTGAACCGTACGCTCCTTGGATCAGATTTCTTTCGAGGAGATGGCTCACGAGCAGGAACGGGTTCTTCTTCCAGAACATCATCAACAGACAAATTCAGCTCTGGAGGTGTAGTGTCACTCCCAGATGAGCCAATCATATCGTCCCTCGACCTTTTATGGGTTAGTGGCTCCAAGTCTCCATAAATATCATCTTCTGAGATGTCCTGACCAGCAAGAATGTCATCCATTACATTTTCTTCATCGGATGGAATAACATCTTCATCTTGTACATTAACAGCTGGAGTTGCCATTAAGTCTTGATCTTCTGCAATGGATGCATTGACATTGGGCACATCAGCTTCTGCATCAGAATCATCCATCACTTGTTCCCTTGCAACCTCTGGGAACGCCCCTCTCTTAGCCCACTCCAATCTTCCTTCAAACATTTGCTTACCCGGTCTATCTTGGGTTTGCAAGCCAAAGACCCCAATATCCATTACCTTCACATCAAGCTTCTCAATCCTCTCCTCTATCATCGGATAATTCTTCATCACTACCATTTGAACGAACCTCGGCGTCATTAGAAACTGCTCTCTGGCACTCAATTCTGCATTGCCTATCCAATCAATTAGCATCATCCTAGAGTAGTTAAAGTTCCAGTCTAAGGCCAATGCTACGAAGGCAGTTCCATGGAGTTGGTTTAACTGGTCAAAGCTTGTTCTCTTCCCTAGGAAAGACTTCTGCATGTAATGTGCAAGGCACCTCTAGTAGTGCGGCAGAAGCTTTTTGAATATAGGCGGAAATTTTCCTTCATACCCCATTGAACGAGCACCCGCTAGAACTACCTCCTTCGGATACTTGATAGGGTGAGAAGCATCATCAGTAATGTTCAGCCCTTGCCTTATATCTTCTTCTTCAATCACAATTGGTCTGTTCTTGATCGTTGCAGTAATCCTTGTCTTGTCAGAATTTGCCCTGGCAGTTCCACAAAATTCTCTGACCAACATCTCGTCGATGAGTACATTCGTCCTCAAGGCATGGTTAATTTTGCACGTGTTCATTCCGGCCACCAGTGAGTAGAATAACTCCATGTGTTTTTCTGGCGGGTCTTCCAGATAAGCAGGCATACAGTGATCCTGCTCGTATTTTATACTTCCAATAAGCATCTCTTCAGCCATCTGAGAAAGACAAGACAAATGCATCAGACTTGATCATTAACGAGCAATTATGATCATTAACCCTTAACGTTGTTCAATTGAAGTTCACATTTTACTTTAGGCAGTCATAAAATTTCAATTTGAACACCTTTAAGGAAAATAATTGAGTTTAGCACATTCTCACAAACACCGACAAATTTTATCTCAAAACCGTTCAATTTTAATGAGATTCTCAAATTTGTTAAGTAATTAAAATTTAAATTCTCATTTTAATTTGTGTTTACGACTTAAAATTGAGTTCACGATCCTTTAAACTAGTTTATGACTCCTGAACCGGGTTTACGATCGGCTTAATGGGTTCATGATCAATTTAAAAAACGGCCCAATCGTAATCAGGAAGCCCCAATCGTAAACAGTTAAAAATAGTCCAGGCCCGATCGTAAACTGTTTGATCCGTCCAATTACGATCGTAATCGTCTTTTGTCGTTTTCCCTGGTCGTAAACGACCAAATCGTAAACACCCAAGACCTCGTCTTCTCCATCGAGATGGTCGTAAACGCAGATTTCCACCATTTTTGAAACCTGCAAATCCTCGTAAACACCATCAAACATCATAAAAATTCCAGATAATCACACATAACTACCTTTAAACACTTCACGAGACAAAGCCGACACTAAATCTTCTCGAAATCGACACACTCACAAGAAAATATCAACCGATGATAGTTTTAGGGCTTGGAATGAAGAAACCCGTGAAATGACGGTAAAACTTCGATTAGATGAGGGGTTATTGTCGGAAAATGATGACGAGAGTGGTGGTGTGATTTGTTTGTGAAATGGTGGACGGAATCGGGTGGATGAGCAGTTTCCGGCGAGGGGTGCGGTGGTTAGGGTTTGAAGGGAGGAGTCGTAATCGGAGGAGAGAGAGGGAGATCGTAAGTAGGCAAATCGTAAAGAACAAAAAAAGGTTTTATATAAAAAATATTTACACAATGCCCCCCTCCCTAAAACCGTAAACATTAAAATTTTCAAATAACCCCCTCAACCTTTTAAATTCAAACAAGTTTACCCCAAACTTGATAATTCTCAAAAACATTTGAAATTTTTGACACTTTGAGAATTTTACAAAACTTCCCCTCAGAATCATACCCGAGTATCCGATCATGATCACTAAAAAAATTTGAAAGTTAAAACAGATAAAATCAAAAGCAAAATTAAATATTTACAAACTTACCTCAGAAATTTAAATATTTACATACCTGGTGCTGGTAATTTTCACAGATAATTTCAGACAAGTCTTTGACTGAGGAACCCTTTTCAGCTTCCGTTACTTGACACTCTAGACAATTGTCAGGTGGTTTGAACACAGAAACTCACATCCAGTTAAGTGCTTAAATATAGTACAAATTTACCGATATGTTTAACCGTCCCCACACCCGATTTTCCATAGCAAAACCTACCCAACCTCAGAGTTTATTGAGGATTCACAAACCCCCAACTTGAGGAACCATGCAACACTGCTTTGACTACCACTTATTTCTATTTTTCATACATTATCAGTTGATGATCAGGTCGGCCGCATAAGCACGCAGAGAAGACCAACTGAATAATTTTATTTTCTTTTCTTTTTCTTTTTCAGAATTTTCAATTTTTGAATTCTTTTTCTTTTTCTTTTTCCTTTTTCTTTTTGCTGTGGTGTTGTCTTATACAGTATAAGCATGGCGTGTGAGAGAGTGAATACTAGGTAAATACCACTCTCAACCCGTTTTTGTCGGGACTCAGTTTTTTAAACCATGTAGACTAGGATGGGAAACTAAACATTTATAGAGTTTAAGATTACTGCACTTACATAGATGATCATTGTTTTGGTTGAGCTTACCGACATATCATCTTCGAGCAGTCTTTCACATCAGCCTTACACGTGTCAGTCTCCGACCGTCATTGAACAATTTTTGCACGTCCTATCAAAAGACATCATAAAAACTTTTCAGATTAACCAGCACCATTTCTTCCCCTGTTTTTGTGAGGCTTTTGAAACAAGACTCAATTTTTCAGTCATTTCCATTTTTTTTAAATAAAGATTAAATACCAAAAACTTTGTACAAAATAAAAAAATGATCAGATCATTCCTCGAAGGCAATCATCTTCAGGCCTTCAACACAAGATTCAAAATTAGGACGAGGAAGGGGTTTTGTAAAGATGTCCGAAACATTCTGATTGGAGCTTACCTTTTGAAGCTGAAATAGCTCACGATCAAAGCAATCACGAATGAAATGTACCTTGATATCAATGTGCTTGGTTTTGGAATGTTGGACGGGGTTTTTCACAATCTCAAGAGCAGCAGCGTTATCACAAAATATAGGAGTGTTAACGAATTCCATACCGTAATCTGTGAGCTGGTTTTGGATCCATACTACCTGTGACGTTCCGGCAGATGCTGCCACGTACTCAGCTTCGGCAGTTGATTTTGATACGGTATGCTGCTTTTTGCTCTGCCAAGAGATGAGTCTATCTCCCAGGTACTGGCATCCTCCAGTAGTAGATTTCCTGTCAAGATCACTACCTCCATAATCACTGTCAGTAAAAGCATATAATTGAAAATCAGTGTTCTTCGGGTACCAAAGACCAAGCCTAGGCCTGCCCTTCAGATACCTGAAGATACGTTTAACAGCAGAAAGATGAGAAAGTTTAGGGTTAGCCTGATAACGAGCACACACGCAAACTGCATGCATGATGTCTGGCCTGCTTGCTGTTAAGTACATTAGTGATCCAATCATCGACCGATAATGGAATTCACTCACCGACTCCCCGTTAAGATCAGCTCACAAGAGTGGTCTGGATGCCATGGGAGTGGCGATGGGCTTGCAATCCTGCAACTTGAACTTTTCCAGAATCTCATTCACGTACTTCTCCTGATGAATAAGAATCCCAGAATCATCCTGTTTGACTTGAAGTGCAAGAAAGAAACTCATCTCGCCTTGGTCACTCATCTCAAACTTCTTCTTCATAATCTCCTCAAATTCGGTGCACAATTCCTCGTTTGTCGAACCGTAGATAATGTCATCTACATACACTTGCACCATGATTATGTCTTCCTTTACCCTCTTCCTAAACAATGTTTGATCAACAACTCCTCTTGTATATCCATTCTCCACCAGGTGATTGGACAACGTTTCATACCAGGTTCTAGGAGCTTGATGCAAACCGTACAAGGCCTTATCCAGCAGATAAACATGATCTGGATTTTCTTCATCTATGAACCCTGGTGGTTGAGTTACATAAACTTCCTCGTTCATCTCTGCATACAGGTGGGCAGTCTTCACATCCATCTGATGTACGGTAAAATTGAGATACGAAGCCACAGCCAGAAAGATCCGAATTGCTTCCAATCTTGCCACCAGAGCGTAAACCTCATCATAGTCAATACCGTGGACTTGCCTGTGCCCTTATACTATTAACCTTGCTTTGTTTCTGACAATGATTCCCGAGTCATCCTTCTTGTTCTTATAAAGCCACCTCGTGGGAATCACCTTCTTGTCATGTGGCCGCTTCACAAGACGCCACACTCCCAGCTTTGAGAACAGATTAAGCTCATTGTGCATGGCCTTTATCCAATTCGGATCTCTGAGAGCAACCATCACATTCGGAGGCTCAATCTGGGAGATAAAACATGAATACATGCAGAAATTGATATCCCCTGTGCGGCTTCTAGTTGAAACACCTGCAGACACTGGCCCAAGTATGTTGCTGACTGAATGATCCTTGTTGATCCTGGATACCTGGACATCTGGCACAGACACAGAAACAGGCAGATTAGATGAAACAACATTATCATTTATATCACTCATACCTGGACTTTGAGGTGTCTCTGAATCATTTTCACACGTTCCTGAAGTTCCCGGAGCATCTACGTTGACATTTGTGGGAACTGGAACAGGTGTCTTTTCACTGAGTCTGTCAACAGAAGGTCTTGATTCAGATGGCTGAGTGATAATCTCTTCTTCTTCACCCAAATCATGAAGATCATTCGAAAACTTGAACCCTTCAAACAGAGACCCGTAGTTAAAAATCCAATCAGGTCCGGTCCCTGCATCCGTCGGATTGTCTTCAAGCCAGTCCACATTGAACGCTTCGATAATCAAACCGGTGGTCTTGTTATAGACCCGATAAGCACTATTTCCTGAATAACCAACGAAATAACACTCATCCGCTTTCGCCTCGAATTTCCCTACGTCGGACTGAATCAGCACCGTGCACGGACATCCGAAAGTCTTGAAATAACCCACTGTCGGCTTCTCTTTGTAGACAATCTGATATGGAGTTTTCTCATGACGTTTGTTTAACAGAACGCGATTTTGCACATAACATGCTGTGTTGACTGCCTCAGCCCAGAAGAAGATCGGTAGTTTTGCTTCACACGTCATTGTCCTTGCAGCTTCAATGAGTGTCCTATTTCTTCTCTCAGCTACTCCATTCTGTTGTGGAGTGTAGGGAGCACTGAACTGTCTGTCTATGCCTTTAGCCCCACAAAACATATTCAACTCAGCATTCTTGAATTCCGTTCCGTTATCCGATCTGATAGCTTTGACCTTCTTGTTCAGCTGATTCTCTATGAGTGTGACAAACTGTTTCACTAGGGCTGGAGTTTCATACTTGTTAGACAAGAAGTAGACCCAAGTAAAACGTGAATAGTCGTCCACAATCACAAGACAATAGGAGAACTTGCTGATGCTCTGAACTTGCATAGGCCCAAATAAGTCCATGTGTAGAAGTTGTTGATGACACAGAGTTTGCTATCTTCGGACGATGTGGCAACTTGTGCTGCTTCCCCTTCGCACATGCCACACATTTTTCAATAGTTGAGAAGTCTTTAATTGGCAGATTTCTGACATGCTCTCCCTTCGCGAGCTTGGTCAAATTCTTCATATTAGCATGCCCGAGACGTCTATGCCACAACATAGCCAAATTTTCGTTTTGTTTTGAGATGAGGCATGCTTCTTCTGACGTTGGAGGATTGCCCATGTTGAGAAGATATGAGTTTGAACGTCTTGGAGTGCGCATCAGTACACACTCCTCGGGTATCTTCACACCAGGCTTTAAAATAATACACTCCTTTCGATTGAACATCACCGAATAGTCTTTGCCACAGATCTGAGAAACACTCAGCAAACTGTGCGACAGTTCCTCCACATAATGAACGTCAGAAAAAGACAGATTTCCACTCCTCACCACACCTTTCTTACTAATTCTACCACCCACACCACCTGCAAATGAAACTCCTCCACCATCGAAATCTTCTACATCTTCCAAAAGGGACAGATCTCTGGTCATGTGTCGGGAGCAACCACTATCAACGTACCAGAGATTGCTGATAGATCTTCTTGCCTGTCCCTACAAGAATAAGAAATTAATGAGATCCAGGTACCCAGGCCATAACAGATCTGGGCACACCTTTTGCATCAATGTAGTTAACTAATTGGAGAATCATTTCAGACTTTGATCCAGACACATTCTCATTTTGAATGTTGACTTTTGGTTTCCATGTGGTGGTTTTCTCTGGTTTCAACACAGTTGTTGAATTGTTGACAATCACAGGTTTCTTTTGTGGTGAAATGACCTTTTTACCAGTTGGCTTTTTAACCAGTGTCCACTCAAGTTTCAGTTTAGTATACACAAGTTGTTTTGTTTGAGCGACACCTTTTTGTTTCAAAACCTGTTGCTCGGCTTTTGCTTTGCCATTAGGTTGATTAGCTCTGTTTACTTTAGCCACTTGTTTTTCAACGAATTCTGGTTTTATCTTGTGGGAAACTCCTTTAGATACATAAGTTTGTTTTGGAGTTCTGGTCACATTCCACTTTTTAACAACAGGCTTTGTCACAGGTGCCTTTGTGTTTGAAGCCTTAGACTGTTCAGTCTTCATTGGTTCAGAACACTGCTTCCCCTGAAACACAGCTTGTTGTTTCTGCTTTTGTTTTTGCCTTTCTCCGGTCATCATTTTCTCCAACATACTAGTCCGTGGGTTTTGCGGATAGTATGGTTGGTAAGGTCTATTAACACAGTTAGCTGCAAAATGTCCTGGCTTTCCACATTGAAAGCAATTCATGAGTCTAGGCCCATTGACATGACTACAGAGGTACGAACGTATTGGGTAAGACGACTTCCACTCTGGCTTATCATCCCATTTGTGTATAACACGTTGTTTATCCTTATCAGATTGTGTAATTAAACAAAATTGTTCTGATTTAGATTTGTTTGTTCTATTAAAAGCTGACACAACCTGAGGATAAGCAACAAAGTCTTTGGGCTTAGTCTCACGACCTGTTTTTGTGTTAGGCACACGAATTTTAAAACCAGACACTTTTTCATTTGATTCTGAAACTTTTTTTAATAACGATACAGCTACTTGTTTTGACTTGGATGTTTCTAGTTCTGACACAAGTGCCAATACATCATCCTTAGGTAAACATAAACTAGAACTACTAGAACTACTAGACGCATGACTCTCATCCACTCTCTGACACTCTGCATCCTCCTCAGAAATGTCTTTGATTTCTACTTCATCTGCACAATAAATAGATACATCAGAAGCGCTCACACAGTTATTCAGAGAAGTGTTTGATGGACCTGCTTCACATGCGTCTGTCATCACTCTGTCCATATTACCCAACCCATAAGTCATGTGCTTTTCATTTTCAATTTCCTCTTCTGTCATAGGCTTTACTCCAACCAAGACACTATCTAAGGGAGGTCCTTCTTCATGCATTTCCGATGCAGATCTATCTATCTGATCCTCCTCTAAGATCATTCCTATGACATCTCTAGTTTTATCTTGAGGAACAACGTTCTTGCTTGAAAAGCTAATTCCTATCCCACCTTTGTCTTTACCCATTCTAACCTCAGTTATGCAAGTATCTAGGGATTTACTAGCCTGTAACATTCTTTTGCTTCTCATAAGGTTTATATCAAGTTTAACCTGCATCTCATTGTTCTTATGCTTCAGGTCATCTATCTGCTTACTTAGCTCAGCTATTTCTAACTTAGCGTTGTCATACAAATAGGCGTTCTTAGTTGCAAGGTTCTTATATTTTGCTATATCTAATTTCTGGGCTTTAACCTTTTCTTCATTCTTTTGCCATCTACCCTTAAATGAACTCTTTTCACATTTTACCTCAAACAGTTCTGATTCAAAGTTTTTGCAATATTGTCTAAGAGTAGTAACTATACGATCACAAACAGGGTTAGAACATACCTTGGTGTGGTCTGCTGCCATAGCTTCATTCTCCTCAGGTTCTTCTTCAGTAACCACAAAAGCATGCTCCTCTTCATCATCATCATCCATAGTCGTCATCATAGCATGCGTCAGACTCAGATCCTTCAGCTGGGGGGTCCAGTCATAACCTCCACCTTCCTGCACTATCAAGGCACTTGTCTCGGCCTTTGCCTTCCCATCAGCTGGCTTCTTCATCTCTGCTTTCTCCTTCCTTGGTTTGCTGCATTCTCTAGCAAAATGCCCATATTCATCACAATTGTAGCACCTAAGCTTCGTCTTATCAAACCCCATTCTGATCTTATCTTGATCCTTCCAAACATTTCGCCCTGTAGTAGCCATGAACTTCTTAGCCCTGAACACCGCCATAGCCATTTGCCAAGAGACGTCCAGCATCTCCACATCCTCTGGATTAATCTGATTAAGCTCCCCCGATAGAATCTCAGAGGGAATTAGGGTTCCGGCCATTAAAGCATGGTAACTGTTCATGAATCCCATACCCAGTGCAAAATTGGGATCGTTGCTCGCCTCAGAAGTGTCACCTCCACTTGAACTAGATTGGGGTTGTGCCACAAATGCCTTCGTTTGGGTCGTTGCACTTGATCCACCTCCAACAGACTTTCCTTTCTGCTTCTCATCAACCTCTTCCGACAACAAAGCTTGATTCAGCTTCCCAGCCAAACTAAGTGAGCTTATATGATTCAACTCACGCTGCTTATCATCAATTAGCTTGGACTTCAACTTGTTGATCATTTCATCCAGAGACAGCTCACTCAATTTGTTGTTGTCCTTAATAATTGAGATATTGGTGTTCCATGACTTTGGCAAACTGTTTAGCAGCTTTAAATTCTTATCTTCCAATTCCGGCTCCACACCATAACTTGACATTTCTGCCATCAGAGAGACAAATCTTTGCACCTGTGCTTCGAAAGATTCACCTTGGATGTGATTAAACAAATTGAATTTTTGCTTCAACATCTGCTTTCGACTCGCCTTGATGTCTGGATTTCCCTCATAAGCAACAATCAATGCATTCCACAGTTCCTTTTCCGTCTTGTAATGCTTAAAGCCTTGAGCAATGTCTGGTGTCAATGCCATGGTCATTATCGCAAATGCCCTCTCTGCCTTGTTACACCTTTCCCAGTCATCATCTTCAAACTCATCTTCAGTCTTGGCCTTTCCTATCTTAGCTCCCGCTCCATGAGTTGGTATGTGTGGTCCATTAAGCACTGCTCTCCACAACCTTAAATCAACACTCTTCAGGTGGTTCTCAAACCTATACTTCCATTCCAAAAAGTGATCCGCCGAAGTAAGTCTAGGTGGACGAGTAATAGATCCGATCTCGAAGTCCAACTTCTGATACATACTTGGTTCAAAGTCCATTTCGCAAACTTAGGGAACCTAAATCTAAAGTCCAAACGTCCAAAAACTGAGATTACGATAACCAACCCTTGATTACGATCGTAAATGGCTGATTACGATCGAGAACTCTGTTTCCGATCAATCCCTAAATCGTAAACACACAGCAGTCGTGAACCCCTGATTACGATTTCTGATTACGACTCCGGAAGTCGTAAACACCGTTTTCGATAAGACTGAATCGTAAACACTGATTACGACACCGATTCCGATCCTGCAAGTCGTAAACCCCGTTTCCGATGAGAGTACAATCGTAAACACGTTTTTTCGGGTCGTAAACACTGCAAAATTGATTCTTGAACTCGTAAACACACAGATGATGAAGATCTTCAACTGCAGATGTCGTAAACTCACTGAAACCCAGAAAACCGATCGTAAATGATGAAGAACAGCACCAGCAGAATCGTAAACTCCCAGAAACCTTCGAATCTTCAACAAAACTCGAACAAAAACCCAGAAAACACTTGAATCAATATCGTGAGAAACTCGAATCTAAGATTCTTGGCTCTGATACCAATTGTAGGTCCGAAAATCTCCCAAACACACGATATTTGATCGTAAATGAGTGCGGAATCCTCAAATACGATTGATTCAAGAACAATAGTAGAAGAATAGACTAGATCTAGTGAAAAGATGAAGTCTTGAATGAAAATCACTACTAAAGGAAGCTGATCGTAAACACAGAATCACAAGAGAAATCGTAAACTGCCTTGGATCTATTTGAAAAGCTTACATAAAATGAAAGACAATATGTAACATCCCGAGTTTTAATATATGAAAATTTCCATTAACATTTAACATAGCCTTGTTATGTGACTAAATTGTTCCTTATATGTTATAGTACTTGCCATACTATAGAAACTTGGGGGTTAAATGTTAAATGTTAAGATTTAATTAGAGATTTGACCAAAACCTAAACTAGAGGGGTCAGGAATGTAAATATGGGATTCATGCCTAAATAAAATAGGGAGAATTGGGGAGGGGATCGGAGGTTGCGATCTGGAGAGGAACCCAACCCCTCCCAACTCTCTCAATCACGAAATTCTCAAGAGGAGGAGGCTAGGCTGCGAAATTGATCACAAATTCCAAGTATTGGAAGGATTTCTAAGCCTCATACACCTAATTGAAGCTTGTAGGCGATCAAGGTTTTGAAGGAAGCAATCAAGCTCACGCCGGTGGAAGTGGGTCGTCAAGCAATCGAGGTAAAACTACCATGTAGACGCGGATCTTCTCGAGCTCAAGACGAACCGAACACTCGAATTGCCGACTCTTTTGATGATCATGACTTGTCATAACCATCTTTTGAAAATATTTGAACTAGTATTAACTTGCATTTACCACTCACTTGGTTTTGTATATGGTTTCCTATGCAAGTGTTGATGCCACAAACTGTTAAATTCGAACGAAATTTTCTGGGACCACTTTTCACGTTAAATATTCGTTAACGAATTGGTAAAAATAATCAGCGTCGTTACAAATTGGGTTAATATAGTACCCATACACAAATCGTAAACCACTAATTAGCCCACATGGCCCAATCATAATCACTTAATAAGCCCACTAACTAGTAAATTACAAGCCCAAAACAAATATAAAGTTAGCCCAATAACAAATGTTCATGCCTTAAATAAGCCTAGCCCAACACCCTTATTCCAAGGGCCCGCGTCACACGTTAGTATAGCTTTTCTGGTGATCGCGTTCGTTTGTAAGTCCGTTGTTGATTTGGAATATCCATTCCATTGTTTCATGAGTGTGTGATCCAGTAGGTTGGTTGCCTCAAATATTGGTCCTGCAACCGGGTGAACATCGATTTCTTCCATGTAGTCCCTCAAAAAAGGTGCAACGTTGATACTTGTGTGGTAACTGTTGTTGTAGAAGAATTCAATAAGTGACAAATGATTATCCCAACCATTTCTGAAGTCAATAACACAAGCACGCAACAGATCTTCCAGCGTCTGAATCATTCGTTCACTTTGGCCATCTGTCTGTGGATGGTAGGCAGTATTCATACCCACGCGAGTAGTCAGAGCTTTCTGTAGTGATTGCCAAAATCTGGATGTAAAACGACTATCTCTATCAGAGATGATCGAAATAGGGTGTCGGGAGACAACCTCTTTAGGTAGATTCTGGTAAGTCGTTCCATTGTATAAGTCTCTTTGATTGGCAGGAAATATACGGATTTCGTCAATCAGTCAACTATAACCCATATAGTACCATAACCGTACGAGTCTTTGGCAACTTCGTGATGAAATCCATAGTGATATGTTTCCATTTCCGCAAGGGTATCTTGGGTTGCTGGAGCAATCCGAAGGGTTTTTGGTACTCGACTTTATCCTTTGAACATGTCAAGCACTTGTTGACATAGGTAGCGATAAAAGCCTTCATGTTAGGCCACTAGTATAACTCTCGAAGACCATAATACACTTTATCAGCGCCGAGATGAATGAAATATCTAGACTTATGGCCTCGTCCATGACCAAGTTCTTCAAACTTCCGTAAGTAGGCACCCAAAGTCTATCCATGTAATGTTGGGCTCCATATGATTTTACCTCAAATTCGCTTTCATGCCGCACATGCATTCTTTCTTTAGATTCTCGTCCTTGAGAGCTTCAAGTTGAGCGTCACATATTTTGTGATGTAGGGTTAGTATGAAGAAGTCGGGAGGGCTATTGATGCCGCCCTCCCGGAATACGTGCACAAGATCCAAGAGGATCTTCTCAAAACCATGAATGAAAAGTTTGATGAGCTAAAGGAGGTTCTTTTAAATCGAAGGGAACCGGAAAAGGCAAGGAAACATTGTTCTTTTAACAAATTCATGGCTTGCAAACCCCCTCACTATTCGGGTGAGGTGGATCCTATTGCTTGCCATCGGTGGATCACCAACGTGGAGGGTGTATTCCGCCGGACCCATTGTGAAGAAGATGATCAAGTGAGTTATGCCACGGGTCTACTTCGGGACCGGGCGAAAGATTGGTGGGATGCAAAGGCCCAAGAAAAAGGGGACGTTGCAATTAATGCATTAACGTGGCCCGAATTCAAGGAAATTTTTACTGAACATCATTGCCCGAAGGCAATGGTGAACAAACTCAAGCAGGAGTTTCTCAAATTGGAGCAGACCGATGACCAAACGGTAGATCAAATCACGGGGATCTACCTTGATCGGGTCAGGTTTTGTGCAGATGTGTTGCCTACCGAAGGGGCAAGGATGTTCTTCTATAGGAACATGCTAAAGCCCAAGATTAAGGACTTCGTGCCCCTAACGAGCTTCAATACGGTGGAAGAAATGATTAACGCTGCGAGGGCTCGGGAACTTGATATCACCCGAAGGGAAGAAACCCGTGAAAGGAGAGGGCCTAATGAGGCACAATCAAACCCTCCAAAGAAGCAGAAAATGGGAGAGTCTCCCAAAAAGAAAGAGTTCAAGGGGGGAAACTCCAAATGCAAGATTTGTGGGAGGGGGCATCCGGGCGAGTGCCTCTTCAAAGATCGACCATGTTTGAATTGTGGCAAAAAGGGCCACCTTGTCTCCAATTGCCCCTCTGAGGTAGTTAGATGCTTCAACTGCTATCAGACGGGTCACAGGAAGTCGAATTGCCCAAAATTGATGGGTGAAGGGTCAAAGAGTGGGGGAAAATTTGAAATTCCGCGGGCCACCGGAAGGGCATTCCAACTAACGGCTGATGAGGCCAAGATTGACCCCAACGTCGTGTCAGGTACTTTTCTGATTAATTCGTTGCCTGCACGTGTGTTATTTGATACGGGTGCTAATAGGTCATTTGTCTCATTTGATTTTATTAGACACCCTTCATTTGTGATTGAAGAGTTACATGTACCCTTAGAAGTAGAAGTTGCTAACGATAAATCTATACTTGTTTATGATGTATGTCGGGGATGCACGATCACCATCAACGGGGAGGAGTACTCTATTGATCTCATCCCTATGGCTATGAGAGAGTTCAAGGTGGTGGTAGGAATGGATTGGCTATCCCGCCACCACGCGAGGGTGATATGTGATCACAAGACAATTGAACTCACGTCACCTACGGGAGACAAAGTCACCATACTGGGTGACAAAAGCGGAACTCCCATAATATGCTCCATGCACAAAGCGAGAAAGTATATAAAAAAGGGATGCCGAGCCTTTTTAGCTATGGTGACCGACACAAGAGTACAAGGACCGGTAATAGATGAGTTACCGGTAGTCCAAGAATTCAAAGAGGTGTTCCCGGAAGACTTGCCGGGTATGCCTCCGGATAGAGACGTGGAATTCAGAATTGACCTTATCCCGAATGCCAAGCCGGTAGCACGGGCACCATATCGGTTAGCCCCCAGAGTTGCAAGAACTCAATACCCAAATTCAGGAGTTACTGGACAAGGGGTTTATTAGGCCGAGTATCTCACCATGGGGAGCCCCGGTTCTATTCGTAAAGAAGAAAGATGGAAGTATGCGGATGTGCATCGATTACCGAGAGTTAAACAAACTCACGGTGAAAAACCGATATCCATTGCCCCAGATTGACGACCTATTCGATCAGTTACAAGGGGCTAGGTGGTTCTCCAAGATCGATTTGCGGTCGGGGTACCATCAGCTTAAGGTGAAAGAAGAGGACATCCCCAAGACTGCCTTTAGAACTCGCTATGGGCACTACGAATTCTGTGTGATGTCCTTTGGGTTGACGAATGCACCGGCGACCTTCATGGATTTAATGAACCGTGTGTGCAAACCCATGCTAGACAAATCGGTGATAGTCTTCATTGACGATATTTTGATCTACTCTCGGAGCGAGGCCGAGCATGCCAAGCATTTACGAGAGATACTAGAGAGACTAAGAGTTGAGAAATTGTATGCCAAGTTCTCTAAATGTGCATTTTGGCTAAGAGAAGTGCAATTTTTGGGCCATGTAATTGGTTCCGAGGGGATTAAGGTGGACCCGGCTAAAGTTGAAGCGGTAACCTTATGGGAGGCTCCTAAGACTCCCACCGAGGTTAGGAGTTTCCTCGGGCTAGCAGGCTACTACCGGAGATTTATCCAAGATTTCTCAAAAATAGCCTTACCCTTAACGAAGCTGACTAAGAAAGAAACTAAGTTTGTATGGGGTACCGAGCAAGAGGAGGCATTTCGAAGCCTCAAACAAAAGCTTACTCAAGCCCCGGTTTTAACTCTGCCCGAGGGCAACGAGGACATGGTGGTTTACTCGGACGCGTCGCAAGTTGGCCTCGGATGTGTATTGATGCAACAAGGCAAGGTGATCGCGTATGCATCTCGGCAACTACAGGTGCACGAGCAAAACTACCCTACGCATGACCTAGAGTTGGCGGCGGTAGTGTTTGCCTTGAAGATTTGGCGACATTATTTGTATGGGGCCAAATGCACAATCTTCTCCGATCACAAAAGCCTCAAGTACTTCTTCGACCAAAAGGACTTGAACATGAGGCAACGAAGATGGCTTGAGACGATCAAGGATTATGACTGCGAGATTCACTATCACCCGGGCAAGGCCAATGTGGTAGCCGATGCCCTAAGCCGAAAGGGGGACTATGCGCCCATTAGAGTGAGATCTATGCAACTTGTGGTGACCTCTAACTTGATAACACGGATCAAGGAGGCCCAAATCGAAGCAGTCAAAGAAGAAAACTGGAAAAAGGAGCGGATTGTGGGCCAAGTAAAAGATATAGTGGATGAAGAAAGTGGAATAAAGACCCGCTTTGGGCGAGTTTGGGTTCCCAACTCAGGCGATGTGAGGAATATGTTATTAGACGAGGCCCACAAGTCTCGTTACACGGTACACCCGGGGGCAACAAGGATGTATAACGATTTAAAGGCCAATTATTGGTGGCCCGGGATGAAACGCGACATAGTCAAGTACGTCGAGAGATGCTTGACTTGTCTACAAGTCAAGGCTGAGCATCAAAGACCATACGGGAAGTTGCAACCCTTGGAAATCCCCGTGTGGAAATGGGAACATGTGACTATGGACTTGGTAACTAAGTTGCCAAGAACGTCCAGGAACCACAACGCTATTTGGGTGATTGTGGACCGGCTGACCAAAAGTGCACACTTCCTCCCTATTCGGGAGAAATCCTCATCGGAGAAATTGGCCGATATTTACATTGACGAAATTGTGTCTCGCCACGGGGTACCGGTTTCCATAGTATCGGATCGGGACACCCGGTTCACGTCGGAATTTTGGCAAGGGTTCCAGGAGGAAATGGGTTCTAGATTACACCTCAGTACAGCATATCACCCCCAAACCGACGGCCAAAGCGAGAGGACCATACAAACGTTGGAAGACATGCTGTGGGCATGTGTTATTGATTTCGGGGGAAATTGGGACCGACACTTGCCACTCGTAGAATTTGCCTAAAATAATAGCTATCACTCGAGTATTGGGATGCCTCCGTTCGAGATGTTGTATGGTAGAAAGTGTAGAACACCCGTATGTTGGGGTGAAGTGGGCCAACGCGAGCTAAGTAGCCACGAGGTGGTTCGGGAAACGTCGGCCAAGATCGACATCGTGAGGGCACGATTAAAAGCCGCTCAAGATAGACAAAAATCTTATGCGGACAAGAGAAGGAGGCCAATAGAGTTCCAAGAGGGAGACTATGTCATGTTAAAGGTCTCCCCGTGGAAAGGTGTGATTCGGTTTAGAAAACGAGGCAAGCTAAGTCCTCGATTCATTGGACCTTTCAAAATCCTTGCGCGTGTGGGCAAGGTGGCTTATCAACTGGAATTGCCAGAGGGGCTAAGCGGCATTCACAATACGTTCCACGTGTCCTATTTGAGGAAGTGTCTTGCCGACGAGAGCGCCTATGTGCCACTCGATGATTTAGTGATTGATGATAAGCTTAACTATGTCGAGCGGCCTATTGCGATCCTTGATCGTAAGGTTAAGCGGCTGAGAAACAAAGAGGTGAAACCAAGTGAAGGTTCAATGGGAGCATAGGAAAGCATCGGATCTAACTTGGGAATCTGAGGAAGAAATGCAACGCTACTATCCCCACTTATTCGGTACGTGATTTCGTTTCGGGGACGAAACTCCCTAAAGGGGGATGGAGTTGTAACATCCCGAGTTTTAATATATGAAAATTTCCGTTAACATTTAACATAGCCTTGTTATGTGACTAAATTGTTCCTTATATGTTATAGTACTTGCCATACTATAGAAACTTGGGGGTTAAATGTTAAATGTTAAGATTTAATTAGAGATTTGACCAAAACCTAAACTAGAGGGGCCAGGAATGTAAATATGGGATTCATGCCTAAATAAAATAGGGAGAATTGGGGAGGGGATCGGAGTTTGCGATCTGGAGAGGAACCCAACCCCTCCCAACTCTCTCAATCACGAAATTCTCAAGAGGAGGAGGCTAGGCTGCGAAATTGATCACAAATTCCAAGTATTGGAAGGATTTCTAAGCCTCATACACCTAATTGAAGCTTGTAGGCGATCAAGGTTTTGAAGGAAGCAATCAAGCTCACGCCGGTGGAAGTGGGTCGTCAAGCAATCGAGGTAAAACTACCATGTAGACGCGGATCTTCTCGAGCTCAAGACGAACCGAACACTCGAATTGCCGACTCTTTTGATGATCATGACTTGTCATAACCATCTTTTGAAAATATTTGAACTAGTATTAACTTTCATTTACCACTCACTTGGTTTTGTATATGGTTTCCTATGCAAGTGTTGATGCCACAAACTGTTAAATTCGAACGAAATTTTCTGGGACCACTTTTCACGTTAAATATTCGTTAACGAATTGGTAAAAATAATCAGCGTCGTTACAAATTGGGTTAATATAGTACCCATACACAAATCGTAAACCACTAATTAGCCCACATGGCCCAATCATAATCACTTAATAAGCCCACTAACTAGTAAATTACAAGCCCAAAACAAATATAAAGTTAGCCCAATAACAAATGTTCATGCCTTAAATAAGCCTAGCCCAACACCCTTATTCCTAGGGCCCGCGTCACACGTTAGTATAGCTTTTCTGGTGATCGCGTTCGTTTGTAAGTCCGTTGTTGATTTGGAATATCCATTCCATTGTTTCATGAGTGTATGATCCAGTAGGTTGGTTGCCTCAAATATTGGTCCTGCAACCGGGTGAACATCGATTTCTTCCATGTAGTCCCTCAAAAAAGGTGCAACGTTGATACTTGTGTGGTAACTGTTGTTGTAGAAGAATTCAATAAGTGACAAATGATTATCCCAACCATTTCTGAAGTCAATAACACAAGCACGCAACAGATCTTCCAGCGTCTGAATCATTCGTTCACTTTGGCCATCTGTCTGTGGATGGTAGGCAGTATTCATACCCACGCGAGTAGTCAGAGCTTTCTGTAGTGATTGCCAAAATCTGGATGTAAAACGACTATCTCTATCAGAGATGATCGAAATAGGGTGTCGGGAGACAACCTCTTTAGGTAGATTCTGGTAAGTCGTTCCATTGTATAAGTCTCTTTGATTGGCAGGAAATATACGGATTTCGTCAATCAGTCAACTATAACCCATATAGTACCATAACCGTACGAGTCTTTGGCAACTTCGTGATGAAATCCATAGTGATATGTTTCCATTTCCGCAAGGGTATCTTGGGTTGCTGGAGCAATCCGAAGGGTTTTTGGTACTCGACTTTATCCTTTGAACATGTCAAGCACTTGTTGACATAGGTAGCGATAAAAGCCTTCATGTTAGGCCACTAGTATAACTCTCGAAGACCATAATACACTTTATCAGCGCCGAGATGAATGAAATATCTAGACTTATGGCCTCGTCCATGACCAAGTTCTTCAAACTTCCGTAAGTAGGCACCCAAAGTCTATCCATGTAATGTTGGGCTCCATATGATTTTACCTCAAATTCGTGTTTCATGCCGCACATGCATTCTTTCTTTAGATTCTCGTCCTTGAGAGCTTCAAGTTGAGCGTCACAGATTTTGTGATGTAGGGTTAGTATGAAAGGTCATACCAAGCGCTCGGACTTGAAGTGGTTTGATCCGTTCCTTCCTACTCAGGGCATCAGCAACAACGTTAGATTTACCAGGATGATAGAGAATCTCCCAATCGTATGCATTGAGTAGTTCAACGTGTCACAGTTGTCTCATGTTTAACTCTTCTGATCAAAGATATGTTGGAGACTCTTATGGTCAGTGAATATGTTACACTGCGTTCCATTAAGATAGTGTCTCCAGATCTTTAGAGTAAACACAAATGCTCCAAGCTTCAAGTCATGGTTGTATAATTCTTCTCATGAAGCTCCAGTCACCTTCTCATGAAGCTCCAGTCGTCGAGAGGCATAGCCATCCAATATTTTCATATAATTATACACTGCTATAACAAATTTATCTTACATGTTATGTCTATCTTATCTTGCTACATCCGATATAAACCACCGTAGAACAAATTGCGAATCTGATTCGTGTCCTCAAGCAACTACAAGTGGCGACCAATTGCAAATCTGATTTGTGTTCCAAAGCAACTAAAAATTCGTGTCCTCAAGCAACTACAAGTGGCGACCAATTGCAAATCTGATTTGTGTTCCAAAGCAACTAAAAATGGGGACCAACCATACCGGTGACACAAAGTGTGTTTGTCTCCAAAGCCTAAGCAACTAAAGCAATTGATTTGTGATGATCTAAGCAAAATCAGATAGATGAAGCAACCATCAGACTTCTACCAAAGACATAGCAAAATGTAACCACATAGTTTTCGCGATAACACGCGGATTGTTAACTCTAGTTACTAACATAGTTGTGATATGTCTAGACTTCTTAAACCTTCGTTAACATAGTTATTATGTTTAACAATGAAAATTTTGATATGTCTAGACTTCTTAAACCTTCATAAACATACATATATACCTTATTTTCTGTTAATTACTACTTATATATTAAAGTGAGATGTTACAAAAAGCATTTTATATTTTATGATACTATAAGAACAATAAAACATACTAAGTTTCATAACTTTTTTAATAATAAATATACCATGACTTATACATTGTAGGATTTTAATCTTTAACTTTTGGTTCATGATACATAACTTAACCATAAAAATATCTTTGAGGACACTAATCTAACTAAACTTTGATAGCTCTTTAGTTCTCGTGGATTTGTTCATATAAACTAATTAATGTTTTAATAACTAAAAAAATTATATGTGCGCGTTGCGGCATGGTGAACTGTCTTTAAAAAGTATATAAAACAAATTTTACTATCGAGCGTTGCAGCGGAAATGACGTGAGTATATAAAACAGTTGCGTTGCTAAACCGTAACGTAAAGAAAAAGCAAAAAGAATTGATACGAAAACGGGACAATGTGAAATCGCAACGAATAAGACCTAGAAGAATACATGGGAAAAAACACATACAAAAAAAGACCACACAATAATATAGAGAAAACAAATATAATAAGACCATACAATGACATTAAACTAAAATAATAAGTGAAACTAAAAAAAGATACGTAAATGCGAGGGTGGAAAACTAGAACAAAAGAATCCTAAAGAAAAAAAAAATGACGACACCTTACCGAGGTGCCACGTGACAAAAGTGTCACGTAACGGTGTTTGAATGATCCTTCACTATGAATAGTGGAAATCATCGATCAAACCCTCTTTTATACGATAAACAGGTTAACTGACACTCATGTTTTTTTCTTAAGGGTACGCGTAGTAGACGTGAGTGAAAGTGATCTCCTTATCATATAAGTTGTTACCACCCATTAATATCTCGTTGCCTGCTTGCCTCTTAGTGAATGTGGCTTTGTGACCTCGCTTAGGGGCATGGTGAGTGAATGCTTTGAATATTATTTCTTTCAACCAACTAGAGCTCTACATTTCATTATTTATTTCCTTTTTTTTAACCTTTTATTCGTTCACTAACCACTACACATTTTAGTAGTGTGAGTATGACCACACTTATTGCCTTTCAATTTTGTCCGATTCGTGGTTATCTCGAGGAATCGGTGGAGGTAGTGGAGAGGACACCGTCAATGTGGCAGTGGCGGCATGATGGGCAGGGGTGCCTCATACCATCACTGCAAAAGCATGCAACTTCACCGATACCTACGAAACTCCAGAGACTGTGTTTAGGCACATATAAATCCTAATCATCATATAATTATGCATGGTATAAACTAAGAAGAGATCTGAACTGAAATGGATGCTTATGAGGACACAGGGATGATGCGCACAAGGAATCTAAGCATGATATTGTGCGACCAAGATCAAGAGACCCGACTGAAACTAATATGCAGCACAACCCAACTTCTAGCCAACTAGCCACCAAACTACCAAGAAGCAACACCACATGTAGCAGTTATCGTATCATTGTATATACATATCTTCTTCCTCAGCGTTTATACAAAGTTAGTTATTTGTGATCATCTTTGTGAAGATTGTGAAGAATGTACAAGGAAGCAGAAGACAGGAATATACATACAGAATAGCTTAAAAGATCCAAACCAGTTGCTATTGTCACCATTTTGCTCCTCTCAAACATCTTCACCAGAAGAATCATAACAATCACATGCCCAACTTTTGTCTTCAGTTCATCAAGTGAGCTGATCTTCATCCATTTAGGTCGTTCCTACAAGTCAAAAAGATTACAATATCGTCATGAATCTGAAACTATATGTTTGTATCTTTGTTTGTGTGTGAGCGGTAGAAAATCTCACTCTCAAAGCAAACATCCCAAACAAGGTGGAACCCTTAAGAGCACGATCATCTGCTGGTGCTACATTATCAGTGGAGTTACTGATGAATAACCCATACAAGCCCATTGCAAATATCAGCATAACGGTTCCAGCAAGATAAACATCTGCATCACTCCTTTTGATCAGCTGTAATTCTCTGAATTTCTAATAATTCATACTTTGAATGAAATAGGAGATATAAGTCTTGAAAAACTCACCAATTGCTTCGACTAGTCTAAGTACCATTTTTCCTGTATGAACGCCTTTTGAACAGCTCGTCCAGTAGACTTTATATGCATCAAAGATGTAAACACAACCCTATGAAGAGCTAAACATATCAGCATCCAAATTCATCATGGTATAGCAAATCAAATACACACAAAAAAAAAAAAAAGCCCATTAAAGTAGCATACAGTGGTTGAATTGCAAGAGCAAGAGAAATGAATGTAAGTTTATTGATCTACTTGCTAGACTGCTAGTTACTACCCACAAGAAACATATAAGCTAGGAACATGAGGAGCATCCACACATGATAAGTTGGAGGATGATCAACAGTTTATTAGTTTCAAAATGCTCCAAAGTCTTTGATACCGAGCTGATCCAAGAATTGACAGACTCGTAATTGGGTCAAATGGACAAAAGCAAGTGGGCTAGAAACAGGTCGAACATAAAGTGTTCATAACTTTTAATCTGTCTAGCACGAGGCTGATACGGCTCTATTCGAGACGAACCAAAAGTCTCCAAGAAGAAAAACACAGATGAAGGAGAAGAAGCAAAACTCTCTGCTGAGTTTTATTAAACCCAACAAAGATTATAAATACCATTACATTTAAAATTGGAAGGCTCCTAATCATTTAATCCCACGTGAACTCAGGGAGTAGCAAAACACATTAACGAACTAATAGATAATCTTGGGTGTTTGACCAACTTAAGTTGACCTATCCAAATCGGGTCAGAGTGTCGGTTCCGCATGGGTGGGTCGGACGTTGTTTTTTTAGATCAAAGGCCCTTACAATATAGATGGAAACGGCCTAACCGGTCCAATGTTGTGACAAAAGCTACAGTCGGTTTGCCACCAAATTAGCTCCAATTTTGACTTTGACAAATTTTTGCCAAATTTCATGATTTTAAGCGATTCAGTTATGGACTTTGCAAGTCAAAGTTGTATGGAGTGAAGGTAGCTATAAACTATTATTAATATCATGCAATCATCAGCCTAATTTGATGAAAAATTAAACAAATGAGATTGAGGAGATTTACATTCAGGAAGCATAACAGGGAGCCTGCTAATGAACCTCCAACAGCCAGAAGTGCCAAGAACCGAAAATCAAAGATCACCTGCTCAGCAGCAGTAGATCATGAATCAAAAGAAGAGTAAATTAGGGAACCCTAACAGAAGAAGAAGAAGAAACGTACCTTTTCAATTTCAGACTCCGTAGATTTCACAAGCTGCAAAGCCGGATTGGATCCGTTAGGGTTTGCAAGCGCGTAACTGATGGTGTTATCAGGCGTTTTTGAGGAAGATGGGTTTGACTTTGACTTGGGTTGTGGCGGCGGCGGTGGAGATTGCGGTGACGCGAGGGAAGCAATTGAAGTGGAAAAGCGTCGGGAACGGGTGGAAAATATGATCGGAAGTGGCAATATGCCGGAGATGGATACCAACGGCGACATTTTCAGGGAAGAAGAAGTGTGTGCGTGGGGTTGATTGATGAGTGGCTGAGGGCTATGTGTGTTTTGGTGTGTGGGGCTGAGTTTTTTGTGGCGGGTAGTGCTTTGAAAGGAACGGTCGTCTGCAAAATAGTGGGGAATTTGCAATTTTTTTCTTACAAAAGTCACTTAATAATTATTACATTAAAAATCAATGTATTTTGTATTTTGTTATTAATTTTTAAGTATTAATGTCTCTAACATGTTAAATTTGAATTGATGACGTATGTCCGGATCGGACTAAATATATGGGTTCGACCCCAGACATAGTTTGGCCAATACAAGGCTGTGGCCAAACATGCCCAATCCAAGCCCACTATACCTCCCTTATAAAAGGAGGCTTACCCCCTCCTTTAGAAGGGATCTTGAACCTTGGGATTTATCCCATGGGTCGACCCTCTCTTGTCTCGGTCGGCTTTGTCTCATTCGGGTCGGCTTTGCCCCACTCGGGTCGGTCTCCCTTGCCTTGGGTCGGCATTGACTCACTCGGGTCGGTCGGTATTGCCTCACTCGGGTCGGTCGGCATTGCCTCACTCGGGTCGGCCTCCCTTACCTCAGTCGGGTCGGCCTCCCTTACCTTAAACGGTCGGCCTCTGGGTCTACCCCATAGGTCGAACCTGGCAACCTTCCTCAGCCACTCTACATTGTCTATAAGGCGAGGGGGTATGGTGGTGGCATGGCTTGGAGAATCCATGCTCACCAACCAATCATATCCTGCCAACTCAAATAGATAGAAATGGAAGCCATGTGGAGCCACACAACATGGTATGGTGGTGGTGTGGCTTCACCAAGCCATCCGATTTTTATTTTTTTTTTAATTTAAACCATTTTTAATAGAATAAACAATAATAAAAATAAACAATATTCATTAAAATAAAAATAAAATTACAACTTAAACAATTTTAAACACTAGCAAACTTAAACAACATTCATTAAAAATAATAAAACTTACAACTTTTATAAAAAAAAATACAAATCTAGGGTTGAGGATTTGCGTTCACCTCCTCCTCGGTTAAAAACACTTTCATTGTGTTTTGGATGTGCTCGGTGATATCGAATCTGAGTTTAAAATGAGTCTCGCTATCTCGCAATTCGAAAATAACATTCGGGTCGAGAACCCGATTAACCGGCGGATCTCAAATGTGGACCGGTGATATAGCAAGGCCATCGTCTTTAAGAGTCATGTTGTGTAGAATGATGACCGCGTACATAATGTTCTCCATTAGCTCTTTTTTTATTGGATGACCCTTTCGATCAACTATTGCACACTTTTCCTTTAACCGACCAAAAGCTCTTTCCACGTCTTTTCTAGCCACCTCTTGTATCTTCTTCATTTTCTTCTCTTTAATCTCAAAAGGATGTGGAAATGCCTTTAAAAAGACCGACCAAGGGGGATATATGCCATCCGCAAGGTAATACCCACGTTTGTACTCTCGACCGTTGCAAACAAATGGCATTCTAGGTGCAACCCCATGCATCTCATTATTGAACAAAGGTGATTGGTTAAGCACGTTGATGTCGTTGTTTGAACCTGCAACACCAAAGAACGCATGCCAAAACCACATATCTTGTGAGGCAACTGCCTCGAGTGAAATTGTTGGTTTTTTATGATCACCACGATGATATTGTGCCCTATACTTTGTAGGACAATTCCTCCACTCCCAATGAGTACAATCGATACTACCTATCATACCCGGAATACCATGCTTTTCTAAATGGGCATTATATAAAAGAGTAATATCGTGGCTAGTAGGTGCACGCAAAAATTCATCTTTGTAAAGCTTAATAATGGCTTTACAAAAATAGTGTAGGGATTCACGTGCAGTTCGTTCAGAAAAATCTAAAGATTCATCATATTCGTCAGGAACGTTACCGTATGCGAGTTGGCGAATAGCCACCGTGCACTTTTGTAAAGGTGTGAAACTTTCCCGTTTCGCCGCATCCAAACGGGGTGTGAACCACGGCTCGCTGTTTGTGATGTCGTCAACAATCTTCAAAAACAACCGTTTAGACATACGAAATCGGTCTTTAAAAATTCCCTCATGGTAACGGGGATTTTCGGCGATGAAAGTTCCACCAATCGTTGGTGACCGTTTTCACGATCATGGTAAATACGTCTCCTCCGTTTAGGAGCAGAAGCAACTTCTAGTTCTTCCTGTTCGATGACGTTAAGACATTGGTTAAAGTACTGCATCGCGTTCTCGTACGAACTATCGGAGCTGCTTGACGATGTCGGAATCTCGGGTGGTGGAAAAAAGTCGTCTTCATCGTAAAGACTCATTTTTTTTGTAGAGTGAAAGATATGAGAATAATGTTTGTAGAGAGAAAGAGGTGTGTTTTATAAATAAATGAATGGTTATATATATAGTGTATGTTTAAAATGTTAAAGAAAAAAAATAAGGGGGGGGGGGGGGGGGGTAGCCGTTGGCTACCAACGGTCACATTTCAACGGTCAAGAGGCCGGCTTTGGCTGGCTTGTGGAAACCGTGAAGAACCGGAAAAGAGGAGCCAGGCGAAGGAACCGTGTTAAACGGTATGGTGAGCCGGCCGAAGCCACCCGGCTCCCTTTGGAACCGGGATCCGGCTCCTCTCCATACCGTGTCTCCTAAAAGGAGACTCCCTCCAATCTACTTGGACATCCACCTTACATATTCTCTCTCTCTCTCTACATACATACATACTCGCTATCTATACAGTCTTACTGATTTGACCGTCGGAGGGTGGTCCAGAGACCCCGGTCTCTGTCCCCCTTCTAACGGGTTCTTTCTATGTTACAGGTTTAGGAGAAGACTCGGTAGAGCTAGACCCGGCCTGCTCGGTTCGTTGACTCTACCCGGCTCTTCCTCATGTAGATCGCTTGTATACCCGATGCCCCGTCCTTGGTCTTACCACTCCGGCCACCCCGAGGTACGCCGTTTCTACATTGGCGTCATCCGTGGGACCACGAAGAAACTCTTTATGGTCCATACTTTCCTACACAACGGCTAAATTAGGATCTCTCGTGTCTCACACGAAGTCTGGAACTGGGTTCAGCTTTGGTGTACATACAGGTTTGAGATCTGATATCATCCCTATTGTGACCCGTTCTAAATATTCATGCTATATATATTTAACTGAAGGTCTCGTGATTTAATAAAAGAGATCAATAGATATGCAAGTTATACATTTGTTCATACACACCATCTTGTATTCACTATATACATAAGAAAATATGTATATATTTTATATTCACAGCAGTTCAAAAGATGTATATTTATATATATAATATTGTGACCATAAAAGACACTTGAACGTTTCTTGAATATATGTCAAATGACTAACCTATCATAATTTTTATGCACAACGTACAAGTATGCGATGCATAACTTTTATATGGGTTTCCTATGATGCCCCAAACAAAAACGAAAGTGAACTTTGCAAGTCATAAAAGATACGTACGATATGTGCTAACACATACATTTCAGAAAGTATATACGCATATTCCTAGAATTGTTTTCATGATCCATAGCAATTTTGCATATCTTTGACATGCTCAAGATAACTAGTGACATTTAGTTTAAGAAGATTTACAAGTGTTCATGCGTAATGTACAAATGCATGATGCATGACATGTGATAAGCCAATAGTACATGTAGAAATTTTAATTTATAATTTGTCCGAGGTTACATTACTTTATACATTGCTCTGTCACGTGGTTTGGTCAGAAAGCCTAATCCATACAATTTAATGTATGTTTTGATATATTTTGATACACCAAAATGTACATCTTCTTTCTTTTCAAAAAAACCACTGACACACGAGACCATGCATGAACTTTGCAAGTCATAAAAGATACATGTGGTCGGAAGCACCGGAGTCTACATACCAGTCGGCATCAGAAGTGTCGGTGGAGCCGGTGTTACACTGAGCCGCAAATGCCTTAGCAACGGCTTCTTCATCAACAGTGGTGGGTTTATTTGTCGAACCACCCGACTTCGCTGAGTTCACAACACGTAATAATTTATGACAAACATTGGCTTTGTGACCCGGTATACCGCACCATTGACAAGGATCGGAGTTGCGATTTCCACGGTTACGGTTGGATGAACCGCTGTTGCGGTATTGTTTTCCAGAGCGATTTGGGTTGGGGGACGAGTTTTGCGGCTGAGGAGGAGGGGCGGGGTGGGCAGTTTGAGCAGCAAATGCGACAGGGGAACCCGGGTTTAGACCGATGATGGCACGGGACATGGAGTTCAAAACTCTCCGCCTTGGTTTGAAGATCGGAGAGGGTGGCCGAAGGATATAGGGCACCGGCAGTTGTGGAGAAGGGAAGAAACGCCGGGCCAAGGCTGGAGACAAACCAATGGTTCAATTCAGATGTGGTTACCGGGTGTCCGATAGCAGCGAGTTGATCGCTGATCGACTTGAATTCTCGACCATAATTAGCAACCGATCGGTCTCCCTTGGTCATTTGCCGGAGGCTATCCCGAAGTAACTGTACGCGCTCCACAGATGTGTTCCCGTAAGCAGTGTCTAGGGCCAACCAGATTTCACGAGCGGTTTTGAGACCGACGGTTAGGGCAGCAGATTCCTTCGACAGGGAGGTGTTGAGAATGATGATGGTTTGATTTTCATCATCCAACCACTGTTTGAGATCAGGATTTGGGACGGATTTTCCTGCAGAATCGACCGATTCCGGTGGTGCAGAGGCGGAACCGTCGACATGTGGAAGGAGATTGGCAAAGGTGAGGATAGGGAGAAGTTGATTGCGCCAAAGGAGATAGGTGGAGGCTTCAAGTTTGATTTGCAGAGCATGGAAAAGGCCATTGAAGTTGATGGTGGAAGAGGAAGATGAGGAAGCCATGGAGGAGGGAAGAAATCAGATGGACACAGGAAGAGGAAGGGAAAAAGGGGGAGGGAGAGAGAAGGACTATGATACCATAAAAGGATTTGTATTTTATACAATTGAAAAGAATAGTACAACTCTCCTAATATAGGAGTAAAACATACAAAATGCACCCTAAGGATTAAAAGGAATACACAAGACTACCTATACAAACATTTAAGTGTTAATACATACCTATCTCATGCGAAGGTCCGAGGTCTGAACCACCTCTTTTACCTGGAACAATAGTCATCACGCCCTGAATATTTGATCGGACAACTCACAACTCCGGTAGATCTTATTTTGCCCGGATAAGTCATGTACGACTGTGTTCTGGATAGACACCTCCGCTACACATCTCCGACACACTGAGTTGTTATCGCACCACCCGATCCTCTTCACATTACCCAGTGATATTATGGGTAAAACCCATTTTGCTGGACTCCTCCAGAGTTGACATCTCCAGACCGAAGTCCTCCCGGAAGATAATTTACCGATCAGATGATTGCCCTGTTAGACAAAATATATTTACTAAATATATATATATATATATATATATATGTATTTCGGATATATATATGTATATAATATAAATATATATTATGACCTTTAATCATTTATCTAAATAATCAATTACCTATTTAACCCTATCTGGCATTTATTTGATGGACGTAATTGCCCTTAATAGATAGACTAGGGTTTCCCCTTGGTGTATATATAGGGCCTTATTAGAGAGATTAGAGGCTAATCACCACACACAATTTTCGTCTCTCTCTCTCAATCGTAAATCCCTTTACGATTTCACCATCATTAGCATACACCTTAAAGGGGAACCAAGGCTACTCACAGAATGGATATTACGATTCAGGATTCGATCAACATGTGGTATCAGAGCATATGTTGCTCAATCGAATCTTAGTCTGAATCTGTTTACTTAATAATTTTCGAATCCTAAATTAAAATCCGAAACCATAATTCGTTTTGATCCATAAATCGTTTTCTAACATCAAAAGTCAAAACCGAAATCGGTTTCAGTTTTTCGAAAACTTGCTAAAACCCTAATTTGTTTTCGGTAAAAGTTTTATCTTTTCAATCGAAATCCCAATTTCGATCGAAAAGCTCACTTTCAAGCTAAATTCTTATTTTTCGATCGAACCTGTGGCTCAGTCCCATGTTTTCGATCGGAAAAATATAGCTTTTTGATCCGAAAATAGGCTTTCCTACCGGCTTTTCTACCGACTTTTTTGATTGGCTTTTCGATCGAATCATGTGGCTTAGTCCCTGCTCTTCGATCGAAAAGCTTACTTTCCGATCATATGGCTTCGCGATCGACCTCTCGATCGGACCATACCACTTTTTGATCCGATCGAAAAGTCCACTTCTCGATCGAAAACCTACTTTTTGACCGTCTTTTCGATGGAGTTTTCGACCGGCTTTTCAATCGGTTTTTTGACCGACTTTTTCGACCAGCCTTTTGATCGGATACCTTTTTTTCGATCGAAAAGCTTACTTTTCGATCGGGTACACCTTTTCCGACCGGATTCCCTCAGATTTTTTTTCTTGGGGCTCCCGCCCCGAACCCCGGCGAACTCACCGCGGAGTTCGATCCTTGGTTGCAGAACAGGGGGTACCTGCAAAATTTGGGGCTTAATATTAGATTTGTTTTGTTTAAAACCTTATATGTTTATGTTTTACAAAACCTAACACCAATTAAAATCAGATAACTAATTGACTTGTCTTATTCAAATTTAATAATGGACATCTAATAAGGTTACAATTCAGGCCAACGCTGATTTGTTACCTATATATATGATGTCATTTAACCTCATCTTACAAGTCAACTTATTAACACTGATTTACAATAAAAAAAATAGATTAATTTATTAGATTGTCTTAATTAAGTTGATGGCATCTTCAAAATGGTAATTCTGGCCATCGCTGATTTACCATCTTAACTAATGTCATTCAACTTTACAGTACAAGTTGACTTATTTAAATTAAACTAATTTATTTTCTTAACTTGATAACATCTTTAAAACTTCAATTCTGGCCAACGCTGATTCGTTGTTTTTGCAATGTTCATTAACTAAAATTAAGCATTCGCCTTACACAAACAAGTATTTCTCTTCTGGCCAACGCTAATGAGTTGCACCTGTATTCAGCGAACCTAATTTGTACATAAAGCTTAGATATATCATTTCTGGCCAACGCTGATCTGATGCATCACTTTATGCACATACCCTTAACTTGTTCATAATGCTTAAGTGATAGGCAAGTAACCAACGCGAAAGCTGATTCATTTAAGTAGAACCTAACTAGTCTGTTATTTTGGTGATATAACAGACTATATCACATCTTATTTTGTTTCATAATTGCACATTATTATTACGTTTTAATTAAGATTATGCATTATTAATTGTGCCTTAGTTTTAGGTACCCCATAGAATCACTCTTAGATCTTCTTTTCAATTTAACATTTAATCTCCATAACTAATCCACTCTAAATTTAAATCACTAAATGTTTCCATAAAGTTTTCCTCTCATCATTATGATTTTGATTATCTCTTAAGACAAAAGACTCTTAATTACTCTCAAATAAAAGGTTTTACAACCAAAACATTAAAAGCGAGTAAAGTCTACTCAAGTTGTCTATCATGATAATCAAAATCCCTTTAAATAATGCTATCAGGGGAGATGTTTCAGATTTCCTAATCTAAACATCGTGTAAGTAATAAATTTGAAAGAACTTCTAAAATGCATGCAAACACTTAACATCTAATATGCTTAGTACAAAGTATAAATTAGGTTAATGATTTAGTGAACACATCATAAAACATGACCCTTAAAGGGCTTACACATGTTTCAAATTGAAGTTTTTCTAGTGCATTTCTTCGTGAATCCTTTCTTAGCACAATTACATGCTACTTAAAATTAGTCACGACATTTATAAGTACCAGAAGGAAAATGAGTGCTTGATAGCATTGTGCATAAATGATACATAATGCCTTAAATTAGAAAAACGCATTTGTTCACCTCACAATCACAAACCCTTATATACTTAAAATAACTTCAATAAGGATGATAGTTCTAATTCTAAAATAAGATACAAGAAAACTTCCAGTTCTAAATCCTTATAGGAACAACTGGCTATCAAAGAATAATCAACAATGATAATTGTGCTCATTAATTTTTAAACTAACACAGTGGATTAAAGCTAGTCTTATAAAGATCTCTTACAATCCACACACTAGGAATAAACCAAACACTCACTATTATGAGAGTAAGTGACAAAATCAATATCAAAGTTGTACAAACCATGAAAATCTATCAATGTACTACACTTCATGATACCTTGTTATGATCCAAGATCACTTGGAACTTAGTACCATTACTAAAGTAAGACATCGATGGTTATAAGGTTTCAAACGACTATGACAAGTGTCACTACTACCCTAATCTCTCAAAGTTGTTGGTTATACTTCTCTGGTCATCTTTACGTGGGTTGAAATCTTTATAACTTATAACTAGATAATAAATGTTCACAATCTTTGTTATCACGTAAGTGAGAATTTAACAAAGACGATATGTGTATAAGGGAATAAACAAGTTTCCACTAAGAGTTCTAACTTATCAAAACTCAAATATATTAGTGGACCTTATCCTAAAATGGAATATCTGGGCATAAAAAATTTATCACTCATTTACTGATTATTTATTTTTGTACTTAAATAAGGAAAAATATCTTTCTCACCTTAAACTTTTAAGGATAAAGTTAAAAATCAACTTAACCATAAAATAAAAGGTTGTGAGATTATATTTAATAGATTAAATACTAAGATTGACATACAAATAATGATAACACTCTCAAATCCATTAGGATCATAGTAGTGTGAACTAGCAGATCATGTATGGTACTTCTAAAGATACATCATGCATCTGAGTATCCTTATAAACATGATAATAAATATGTCATCTAAGGTATACATCTGTTCCTATATACCAAGGCTCTAAAAACAACAAGTCATATGCTAAACAAGGTTACCTAAAATGTCCCTAAAAATCATTCTGAAATCCGGACATGAAGGAAACCAAGTATAAAAATCATATGATTAGTTATTAGCCGCAATTAAACCTTAATAATCCTCAACACTAAGCATGTTGCATGCCAAGTTCCTAAGAAATGCTAAGATTAGTGGGACAATCCAAGTCCTTATCAATGGCTTGTCTTCTAAGGTCAGTGGGAGTAGTGAAAAGTCCTAATTCATGACTTACCTAAAAGTACAAGAGGCGGGGGGAGAGACAAAGTTAAATTTAACTCCGATTACACCTCTTGTACACCATGCTTCCATAACACTGATCCACTTCCACACACTTAGAAAATAACGTTACTCATAATGTACCTTACTTAAATTCTGAAGAGGAAATCTATGAAACTATTAATGTTTTTCTTTCAACTCGTTACATCCAGCTTAGTAGGTCATCAAGGTATGAAGTTTCCTATTAACTTTGATGATTATGAACCTACCTTAATAAAACTTACATGGATATTGGAAAGATTACTAATCGTATCTCTGATTTAAGAGCCATTGTAAAGCCTAGAATTGTGAGGCTTGCAATATTAAATGTTAGTTATAGTGTTGGGCTTATAATAGCTAGTAAAGTGTCATGTGGGCTAGATTGTAATTGGGTTTAGATATTGGGCCCAGTCCGGTTTGGAGGGATTAGGGTTAAGTTTGTTATAAAAGCAAACTTAATCCCTCATATCAAGGGTTCACGATTTTGACAGAGAGGGAAGGAGATTTCGTGGAGCTAGGAAAGCCAGAGAGAATTCTTGTACCAGACGAATCAGTGATTCGTGTGCAACGATTAAGGTGTAATCAATTAATAATCTTTATTTGATTGTTCTTATTCTCTATTAGTTAATATCTCATCTTTGTTCTTGAATCAAGCAATCGTCGAGATTCCGCACCTTCGATTGATCGTTCATATCGTGTAAGGATCGTTTTGGGACTTACAAATGGTATCAGAGCCAAGAAACTTCGTTTCGTGGCTCGCACGATATCGATTCATGACTTTTTAACGGTTTTCTTGAAGTTTTTGTAGCTACAGGTGGTTTTCGATCCAAAAGTTCTCGTTTCTATTTGTAAGGTTTTGAGGCATTCACAGTTCCGGAATTGAAGGGTTCATGGCTTAACTTTGTTGGTTTATGGTTCGGATTAGTGATTCACGAGTCGGTTTTTAGGCATTTTCGGTGGATTAATTTTGGTTAAATATTAGATTGGTTTGTTTTCCAGAACTAAATGGATTTGGTGATTTGGATTTTGAAAAAACAGATTCATCAAAATCTTTTATTTCGGGAATTTTGATGACTTCTTAATTGGATTGGCGATCCACTTTTAGTAAATTTTATTCAATCGTTTGGTATTCAATCTCAAAAAAAAAAAATTACAATTTGTGCCATCGGAATTTAAAGATTCACGTACACTTTGAATATTCTATAAAATTACTATTTTGCCATTATGATTTAATTGAATTAGTGGTCCACGTCAACCGGTTTTTAAAGTGATAAACGGCCACTCAATTGAAGTTGGTGTAAATTAATTTTGACGAGGTTGTGATCATTGAATTTTTATGCACCTTGTGGAGTAATTTGTTTATGAAGTTCTAACAATTTTTTAGTCCAAGTGTTTCAAGGTGTTACTAACGATTTTTGTGAGCTTCTTGTGATTGTGTTTACAGGTTTCATTCGTGGTATAGAAGCAAGACAGTTCAAATACTCAAGCTTACCGGTTGAATTTGTGGCCTCGACCGACTTTCAACCGGATTCATAAGCTTTCCGATCGTGTTTGTGACTTTCCGATCGAATTTTCGATCTGGTGGTCACTTCTCGATCCATACTTTTCGATCAGCACGTGGGCTCGTCCCGAGAAGCCTGATCAAAAAGTAGCTTTTCGATTCACTGACCTTTTTGATCGAGCCGAACCTCTGCCCGACCGAAAAGCCTCTTTTCGATCGATCCTTGGCTTTTCGATCCGGATACTCTCCGATCGATTCCTCATACTTTTCGATCCGTTCCTTCGATCGTAAACACCTTTCCGATCCATCACCCTTTCCGACCGAGAAGCACTTTCCGACCCATTTCTTGTCCAGTCGAAAACCCATTTCCGATCAAGCCTCATAAACCGAAAACCTTCTTTTCGATCAACCTTCTCGATCTATACCCTATCCGATCGAAAAACCCTTTTCGACCTACCTTTCCAATAAAAAACCCTTTTCTATCCGTTTAAGTCTTTCAGTTCGTATTTTCTCTAGAAGTTCATCCAAAGAAGATAATGGCAAGTACTCAAGTTGTTTCTCCTGCTGTTGATGATCAAACTCAGATATGTTCAAACTCCGCATGCTCAGAATCGATCGAACAATATAAGCAACTGTTTCGAATTGAACAAAGAGACCGTATCAATGCAGAGTACAAACTAGAGAATCATCTAAAACAAGTTGAACCCAACCAAAAAGAAGTTAGAGGCTGTAGATGAAGAACTCAGTCGGCAGAAGTATATTTTCCGAACATTCCGCGAAAAAATTGCCAAAGAAGAGGAGGAAAAGCGGAAGATCAATCATGCTGATGGATCATGGGTTTGTAATGGCGAGGAATGCTCAAATCCCACATGATGTGCTTTGATTAAAGAATGGGAGAGCAAGTTTACAAATGAATGTAAGAATCATTCAAAAGCCACATGGGAAATCAACAACTATAAAGATATTGCAAGGGTTTATAGAGAAAAGTTTGAAGCGGTTAAACAGGACCTAGTTAAGTGTCAACAAGATAAGAGTGATAAAAGCACCTTTTTAAGAGTGGCTGAAAGCAAGGTGGAAGAATTGACACAAGAACTCACTGAACTGAAGGCAAAGTTTAATTCTACTGAGATTGCATTGGTGAAGCATCAAGTTATACAAAAGAAAATGATGGACTCTCACCATGCTTTATTTAAATCAGAAGATCGACTCAAGAATGTGCAAGAAACATCTGGTCTCGGGGATGCAAACTTTCCTCCCCCACTACAACATGAGTACATCAAACTGCCCCAAACTGCAGAGGAAGTGTTGAAAGAGTCCCTTAATGAAGCAACCATTGTATATGGGCCTCAACCAGCACATAAAGATGAAAAGACAGCCACTGAAGCAACTCAGTCTAATAAAACTACTGAGTGTGCAAGCTCAAGCTCCAGTGAGGTGAAGAGAGCTGATGAAGAAAAGTTGGTTCCTTATCCAAAGATCGAGACTCCTTATTCCAAAGTTGTGGATGAGGTAAAGCGGGAACGAGTGGTGATGACTACAAGGCCCAATGGTAAGATATTCATGACAACAGGGTCTATGTTCATTCCAATTGAAGGAGAAGAGCGACCCTCATTCACCACTAAGTTCAAAGGCTTGGGTCATGATGGTGGTTTATCACCAGACATTAAGACTATAAGGCCCAAGATCACCATCAAGCCTCCAACTTCTGTTCCTATCAAGATTGAAAGGCCCAAGATGACAAACAAGTCTCCAGTTTCATCTGTAGGCTCATGCAGTTCCAATTGTAGAAATGTTGCCTCGACATCAAAGAATACATGGAGCACAAGAACTGCAAAGATTGATTCAACTCAAGCTTCGAGAAACCAGTCCGCAGTCAACCCAAGATCTGCAAACAGGTCAAAGATGCAGACACAAGCAAATGGTGCTCCACCTCAGCAGCTAAAGACAAACGGTTACACGTCTGACTTCCATCTCAAGAAGCAGACATGCTTTAGTTGTGGCAATCCTGGTCACATTGCCCGAAATTGTCTTTATCGCCCCTATGAGCCATATTATCCGCAAAGTCGGAGTGGTTCGTCTCAGGAATCGGTTAAGTCTAAGCCAATGAAGGTGCAACCGCCTAAGGCAATGAAGAGTGTTTCTCCTAAGATAAAACCCTCTGATCAACATTGGGGCGCTGCCAAAGAGCAAAGGACATTTTCAAATCAAAAATATGTTTTTCCAAATTATGAAAATTTTCATAAAAAGGTGAAGAAACCAATTTCAAAACAACACAAAGATGACAAACCTAAAGTTACCCCTCCAAAGGTAACTAAAACTGTTTTGAAAAGGAAACCTGAAATGAAGAAGGTTGAAATACCTAACGTCACTACTTCAAAGGTGACTAAAACAACTTTCAAATCACCTGGAATTTGGAAACCTAAATCAAAGGCAGCTGCAACTCCAATTCTTGATGTCACAAAGGGGATGTTTTTAAAAGAGATAACTTTCACTGACCCTTCAGGTACACCCAGAACCACAATGGCCTGGATTTTAATGGCTAACTAATCTCTCACAGTGTGTAGGAACAGTCAAGGAGGACTTCCATCAACTTATTTGTTTTTGAAAGTGATTGTTCCAGGCACAGGATAGGAGGCATCTCTTCACTTCATCACATGCATATCTTTAAGGGGAGTATGTTCTCCTCGAGAGAGGTAAATCTGGAAAATCAGCAGAAAAGGTAACATTGTCTGAATTGTTTGTTTCTTGGCTAATTTGATTTGAAGTATGGTTGTGCATGAAACAAAACCCAGTTCTGGAAACTTTCAAAAGATAAACTTTGAAGGTTAGCTTGGCCAGTTTTAGTAGTTATTTAGTGTCAGCGTGTTCACAAAAAAAATGTGGTTAGTTAAAAATCAAAAAGCAAGGGGAAGAATAGAAATGTGAAAAAATTGACCCCTCATTTGCAAATTATTGTGCTTTTTAATTTTTTAATCGTTTGTTTGTGTGTTCGAGAAGGTGGGAAATGAAATATTTCCGTTCTCAGAATGACTGATATGCGTAAGGCAAAAGTGAAAGACATGATCTAAGGTGATGCGCTCGGTAGGCTCAGTTTAAAAAACAAAGGTATGGGTCACAACACTTAAAGATAAAGTATGTCATTTGACGGGATACACACACTTAGGTTAAGTGCTTGTTCTATTTGACTGCGAAATTGTTCCCGATACACACACCGGACTCCAAAGTGTTGAATCAAAAATATCAAAAAGTCGGCGTCCCCTCTGTTTTGTGTGAGCAAAGATCTGGGGATGTCAAAGCCGTTAGTCAAGTCTTGCCTCTGCTTTGCGTGAGCAATGACCTGGTGTAGAATGGTTTACGTGTTAATCAGACTTTCCTCTGTTCTGCGTGAGCAAAGACCTGGTTAGTCTGTATTAACGTGCTTGCAGATCGCTGTATATAATTTACACCCCAAAAGATGCCAATGTGCACAACAAAAGAGACCCTCTAGCGTCCAAAACCCTTCAGCCCTAACTTTGTGACTAGGCTTATGTGTTTGATGAAAGGTTACCACCTGACTGATAAACGCCTCTGAGTTGAAATCATACAAGTCTTTGTATATTATCCCTATCTCTTTTATGATCTGTTCTTTCTCTTCTCAACCAAGTCTCGAGAAAAGATTCAAAACTCTGGATATGGGAATGTGAAAATATGTGGTAGGGAATGATCAAGCTTGATAGACTGCATATATTAATTACCTAGGATTTGTGTGTGACTGTCGGATGTTCATAATTAATGCACCTAAAAGATAAATAAGTGACAAACAGCCGGGAAAATGAGGAACATGGGTTTAAGAAGGACCAATATACTGGCAATCGTCTGGACATGTTCGAGTAACATAAGCTGAAAAGGGTTCCTCAGTCAGATTCATACGGTTTGATCCCAAATAAAACCTTCTCGTTTAGTAATTTGGTATGTTTTTTTTTATTTTTCTTTTGAGTTATCTTAAGTTTTTGTTGTTTTAATTAACCATGGCCAGGTTAATTTAAAGGTTTTAATAAGTTTTTATGGGTTCTATGCAAGAATGTATGACGCCCCTCATAATCTCAAGGGGAGATAATGTGAAGAGTTCTCGGGTTCAGGGGAAGTATTTATGGGAAACCCGTAACCTATGTTAGGGTTTTTGGTTAAATAAGGCTAACCCGATAACCAGTCATCATTGTCTGGTTAGTGTTTGTTCCATGTTGTGCATGTCAGGTTAAATGAGATGTCATGTCAATGAGTGTTGCTACTATTCGTGTTGAAGAACCAGCCGGAAAAGGACTTACCCTATGCTCAGGGGAAGTTTGTTGGTTGTTCAAGTAAAGCTTCCAAAGACACTGTTCTCAAGTTTAGGGGAAGTTAATTGAAGAAAAGATGCTGAGCAGTCACAACAAGAAATTCAAGAATGCCAAGACAGAGGTTTTCAAAATTTGTCCTCTGAAGTCACAAGCAAGTCAAGACAGTTACCAATGATTCAACAAGGACTCAACATTTTTCAAGAAGAAGCAAGTTTTTGAGAATCCTCCTCTCATTACTTGTTCATCCTTAGAAGTCCAAGCTGATGCTGATTGAGAGAATGCTCCCAAAAGTCTCTCGTTGCTGCCCACTGAAGATTGCTGAAGGAAGGTTTTTCACCAACACAAGTTCAAGCCAAAAGAAGATTGCAAAGTTGAAGACTGAAAGTCAAAGACATTTAATATCACAAGCCTAGGGGAAGATTGTAGAGCCTAGAATTGTGAGGCTTGCAATATTAAATGTTAGTTATAGTGTTTGTAATAGCTAGTAAAGTGTCATGTGGGCTAGATTGTAATTGGGTTTAGATATTGGGCCCAGTCCGGTTTAGAGGGATTAGGGTTAAGTTTGTTATAAAAGCAAACTTAATCCCTCATATCAAGGGTTCATGATTTTGACAGAGAGGGAAGGAGATTTCGTGGAGCTAGGAAAGCCAGAGAGAATTCTTGTACCAGACGAATCAGTGATTCGTGTGCAACGGTTAAGGTGTAATCAATTAATAATCTTTATTTGATTGTTCTTATTCTCTTTTAGTTAATTTCTCATCTTTGTTCTTGAATCAATCAATCGTCGAGATTCCGCACATTCGATTGATCGTTGATATCGTGTAAGGATCGTATTGGGACTTATAGCCATTATTAGAAATCAATCAAATCATCTGATGGAATAAAGCTATTATTAATGAGCTTAACTCCCTAAATCAGAATAACGTTAGAGGTTTAGTTTTCTATAGCTAAACTGAAATCCGAATGGAGAAATTAAACGTTATAAATTGTTGGTTTCTAAAGCCTATTAACAAGTTAAGAATTCCTTTTCTAAAGGGTTCTTTGAGAGATAATCATTGTTCTTATTACTCACTCATAATTACGAGTGACATTTAACGGCCTTATAAGATATCTTTCCTTAATACTCACTTAACATGAAGACATGTTCATAAACTAAACTTAAGGTTTCAAGCTTGAAAGTTAAAGAACACTTAGTCTTTAAGATGAGTAAATATAAAGGGTTAATATAAGCAAATTTACAAGTGAGGTTTAAAATTTGGTGAAGCTATAAATGTAAAAAAATTTCATGAAGTATAAGTGGATAAATTGGGCCTACCTTAAGATGAGTGGGAGCAACTAATACAATACTTGCCCTTATATGTACATTATTTTAGGCAAGTAATATGTTAGTTTTGTTGCATGAGTCAAAGCGACTTATTCTCACATATTTTTGACATTAAAATCTTGAAGATGCTTCTTATACAATAAGCATCAAAATACATCAAGATCAACATAACGAGACATTAAGTCTCATTAGATTTAACTATGTGTTCAACACATTACAACATGCAACGTTGCTCTTTATCTGTAACTCTAGTAACTAAAGGAGATTACTAATAAATGTTCAAGAAAATAAATCTTATGCTTCATTAGTTAGAAGCCTTACGTATGTTCAAGTCTATGCTCGTTTAGATATTGCCTACATTGCTAAATACTAGAAATGATGAAGATCATTTCCTAAGCATCTAAGATGACATTTCAATATCTATAAGAAACGAAAGACTATAAATTTGAACTATAGAAGAAGTGAGAAAACTTAAAATAGTTGACTATCTCTAAATTTTGACTTTATTGTATTCAAAAGATATTAAATGTCAACTTAGGGGTATATCCTTATGTTTGCGGACAGATTTATGTAATGGATTATGAAGGAGTCATAAGAACCTGATAACAACAACCTAAGTTATTATGACATAATTTGTCACTAGATGTTGTTGGTAAATTTATCATTAGACTCCTAAACTCCAATCTAGCATATTGAAGACTTACTGTGATAAAGTCAGCTACCCTAATCTCTTAAAATAGTAACAGTTTTGAGTGGAGCTGCATTAAATTTTTTATACAAGATTATTGTTCATTTAAGAACAAATAGAGGAATCTAAGTCCTTGTATTGAAAACATTCATGATATGCTTAAAGGATCCTATAACTTAAGGTCTATCCTCATAAGTCTTTTCTAAGAGCTCATTGTAACAACCCGTAAGTTTCCAAGGACTTAAAACGATAATATATACTTATGTGTTAACTGTGTTACGTAACTGCTTACTTGCAACGTGCCAATTTTATCATAATTACATTCATTTACAATAGGAATGTAGCCTTGACGTAGCCTTAGTTCATGTTGTAAACAATAATTGAACATGAAGACTTCTTTGCACGGAATGGTCGCTGGAATCTCAATAATAATAAAGCGACTAACCGAACCCATTTATCAAAATTACCAAACTATGTGGTAAACGTTAAACATGATCCCATCATCTTGTGGATTTATCATTATTTTCATTTTCATTTTACGTTCACTTAATTCATTTAAACTATAAGTTACATTTTATCAACCTTAGTCATTTTATGACACACATTCCTTAGATATAACTTACATAAACAATTGCATAACCAAATAACAATGTGTTTAGACAATGACAACGAAACGAGACTTGTGATCCATTCCTTACGTAAACTTTAATATATTTTACGTCCAAAACATTTTATTAAACCTTAATAACGTTCACGACACTTGTATTTTCACATGCATGCAATATATATATACATGCAACGTAAAAATTCCATGTTATTAACCTTGAGTGTTTTCATTCCAAACCAAGTTATTTTTTTTATTTAAATTGTAACGTCGTGAATAAATATTTTATAAAACCTTCAAGAGTCGTTTTGATTTATTTATTTCCCTCGTTCCTTCACGTTTAAACCAAACATCACCTTGCCCCCTCTCCCTCGTTTTTCTCTCTTCGTGACCCGGCCTCCCCACGGGATCGAACCGCGACCTTCTTGCCCCCTTTCTCGACCGGTTCAAGTGACCACACCACCACCAATTTCCTTAGTTGGTTAGTTACTTAAATGTACTATAAAGTTGACCTTCTTTTGCCTTGTTCCATCACTCCCAAAATCTTGTGCACCCTATGAAAGTGTAGGTTGATCTTGTCTCCACAAAGACCAAATCTATTACCCAATGTATAATGTTTTCCCTCCCATTTGATCATCCATTTCCCTCTATTAGTTGCAGCCATGTTTCACCTAATTGACACCCACTTATCACAAGAATTAACTCACCTTGAACCTCTTTGATTGTGTGTGAGAACAGCCCGAGCCAAGGCTCGAACCCGTCCCACTTTCTTCTCTTTTTTTTTCGGTTCACAAACACAACACACACACACTTATACTTAGACTTTTAATTACCTTCTCACCTTGCTATATATTTATCAACCAAACCAAGTCCCAAACACTTCTAACTCTCTCTTTCTCTCCCTCTAAACCGTCTCTCTCTCTCTCGGTTCTATTGGGACCGAAACCCACCCCCACACAAACTAAACACTTCCTTTTCTCATTTAACTCTCATACTTATTCACCTTTTAGATAACCTAGCTTCATTTATCACATTCATCACTCAAGAACTTTTCTCTTTGCTCCTCCCTCTCTCTAAAACCGTGAGCTCTCTCTCTCTCTACTCTCTCTCTAGATTTTCTGCTCAATCTCTTATGTTCTTGATGATTCATGGTGCTAGGAAGCAAGAACACTCAAGTGTAACCATCATCATCATCATTTTCGGCCACCATCACCCTCCAACAAGGTTTCATCTTCATTTCTTCTAGTTAAATCTTGTCCTAACAAGTATTCTTAGTTCTTTTGTTTAACTAGAACACTCCATTAGCAAGTCTTGACTCACATAGTTGTCTAAACACCATTTTGAACTATAAAAGTCTACTTACTTGTATTTAACTTCATGTTTCACCATAGATCTTGCCACTAGAAACTCATGATAGTATTTACTTACATTATTATGTTCAAGATTTAGTTTGGTTAGACTTTTACACAAGTATTTGCTTAGGTTGCCATTGTTAGACTATAACTTTGTATTTATCATGTGTTATGTGTAGATCTTGTAACTTTGGACCCCTACATTCCTATGACACGTTTTTAAGCCTTTAATATAGTCAAAATATGATATCTTGGACTTTAGGAAGATTACTAGTGCTTAAACTCACCATAGCAAACTTTTACATGCAAAAGTACACTTTAAAAACCCTAGAAATTGCTTTTCACTAAAGATCCGTTTAGACCAGAAACTTTAGACTTTTAAACAGTAGGTTGTGATGGTTAAGGTGAACCTAAGACATGGCCAAAAGATCCCTTTATAAATTACTTGAATTTGGGCACAAACCGGGACTAAAACCGACACCCGACGGGCCCGGAAACACCATTTTTGTAAAGAAACCCAAATCTGGTCCAAATGAACTCATAGGGTTATTTTAATAATGAAAACATGTTTATAAATGCTTATGGTGAATTTAGGAACCTAACGGTGTCATTTAACGGGCAAACGGGACCAAAACGGCAAAACCGACACTAAATACCCAAAACCGGCAAACTAATGCAAACCGACACTCAAAATAATTATCCACCCATTTTGGACAGAAAGTAATCATATTTTATTAAACTCGATTGATTTCTAACTTAAACGGATAAATATCGTGTAATCGGCGTTTACCGCGAAATCGCCCGATTTTTTGCTAACTAGTCAAAATAACCAATTTTCATATGAAAACCCTCATTTTAACTGAATATTTATTTTTATAAATATTTACCATATTTAAATATTATTTGGGAATTTTTATATATTTTATTTAATTAAAAATGTATACTTTACATTATTTCCAAATAAATACATAACCGGATACACTTACCTTGATTTTCAAATCACTTAACCTTAAGGCTACCATGAAGTCAAGACTTGACCTACCTAATTGGAGTGACATTAATGTCAACCAATTACTTATTATATTACATGTCTTATAATTATCTAGGCTTGCATTTCCTGTTGATCACATTTCCGACTACCATCACTGAATCATGTGAGTTTTCACGGCCCCTTTTTCCTTTAACTATTTTATCTTTGGGGGAGAATTCATACATACATTTTTCCATGTTAGACAATCAGACCTTGTTATCATAACTGTTTCATGTGCTTTTCCATTGTCCACACTTGTTATCTCATGTTCATTCATGCTATAACCCAAACCCCACTATTAACTGAATCCGATTAATTATCATTTGCAAACGGTAACGTTTGAATAGATCTATTGGGTTAACGCCCTTGCTCTGATTGGTCGCTCCAATCGTGACTCCGTCTTTTTTCAAAGAGTACAAATTGTTATGTCATATCTATGCGGTACCAACCGGACAATAGGTACCAAGAGTGGGTAAACAGTCAGTTTCGGTATTCAGGGTACATGGTAACATTATCAACTAGTCTTATCAAATATTGTCAACTATTAACATGAACTATTTCCAATTACTATTTTCATACAACCTTTAAATTCTAGCACTTTAAACACGTGAAACTCACCAACAATTATTTGTTGACCGTTTTCTCGTATGAATTCTCAGGTACTTAAACTTAACTGCTGTGCATGCATCAGACCTGCTTGCTTGTTTCCTGCCTTTGCATATTAGGACTTTTCATTTGTTTCTGGAGTATGGTTTAGCTTTTGGAGATTTTCCTGACATAACATCTAACGGTGTCATGTCCTAAAAATCTTTTGAAACTTATGTGTTGTAAACTTAAAACTATTTACTTTTCTCATTACAATTAATCCGCTGCGTAATGATATTGGAAAAACTCCTATTTACTCCAACAATTTAACATTTTCCAAAACGACTCTAGTTGTTGAACCATCCAGAGTACGTTCGTAACCTTGAGTGTGATAACCTTTTTCGCATCCCAACACAAATCTTACAGGGTGTGACAGAGTGGTATCAGAGCCAAGGTTATAGAACTAGATTGCATACATAGGTCTAGACTATAGCCTAAGCTCTGTTAGTCATACTTGCATGCATCATTATTTGCCTATCTGACTGATTCACATGCCATACGTAACATATATATATTATCATCATTACTTGGAAACTTTGTCGCAGCATGGCTTTTCACGGACCGATTGACTTGACTTCCGATTCCGAGGCTGAAGCACATTCCGACTTGGAGCAGCCAGCATCACCAGTCACTACTGAGGCTCCATCACCCCCTCGCTCACCGACCAGTGTCCTCGATGGCCCCTACGATGCCGACTCCGAGCCGGAGGAGGATGCGATGACTGACGAGGAACCGGAGGAGTATGCGCCATTCACAGTGGACATCACCGATGCAGATGAGGACGGAGATACTCTCACCGTTACCCTATCCGCTTCTAGCCCTGTCTCTCCCGCTCGTGAGCCCTCATTCCGACCGTATCGCTCCACACCTAACGGCCCCCTTCGGATGCTTACCCCTAGGAAGTCGGTTAGGCGTAGTCGACAGCATGTTCTGACCCAGTCACTGATTCCGAGCCGTCTCGCAAACGTTCTCTCTCTCCTGAACTCGTTGAGTTGCCTACTAATCTAGACAAGTTAACTAAACAAAACAACTATGAATTCCTCCCTACATTGATCTTCAATATTCCCCCTAGGGAGGGATTCAGCCTTTTGATTCTTCATTCTTCGGCTCTGGCTTCACTGGGGCTTGGCTCTTTGTTCAGATCAGATTCCCCCAAGACATTAGATTCTTCTACAACGTGGACATCACCCTCTGATTCCCCCACGACCATTGGCTCGTTAGCAACTGGGGATTCAGCAGGCTTATCAACTTGATCAGTAGATTCTCCAAGACCGCTCCATGTTTTGTTCATCTGGTTTGCCAGATCCCTGTCCTCTTCCATTCTATCTTCATCAGCTCGTACCTTCAATGCTAAATCCTTGATTTCTTTAATAATTCCCCTGGCTTTGTTGGCAACTCTCACAAACAAGTTTGCCTCTTCTGCTGTGTCATCTCCAGCCCCATATCTGATAGGATTCTCGCACAAGGTCTTTAAATCATCGTTGCTAAAAGAGAGTACTTCCATTGGATCAAACAATCTTATCTCCGCATCTTCTCCAATTCTTATAACAGCTTCACCGGATTGATTGTCATAGAACCATTTCTTGAATGTTTGCAGCCTTGACATCTGTTGATCCGGGATTCTAATCCTGCTCATAGTTTTAGCCGGTTTGAACTTCAAATAAACCTTAGGCTTTCCGGTCACTTCATCGATTTCAGTCTTTGACTTCATCCTTTGACCTTTCATATACCCAAAAGATACAAAGTCGTCTTTTGCGGCTTGCTGAAGCATCATTCTCAAATTTCCAGCCCTTATGCTTTTGTCTTCATCGATGAGGGGGAGCTCTGCCAACCTCCTCAGATCCCATCTGGGCAAGGTCTTGAAACTATCACGTTTGCGAATATAGGAGATGCTACCCCCTCTTCTCTTAATCATAAAGGCATGAACATCAGTATTGAACTTCCAGCTTATGATGTACCTATCAGAATCTTTCCTCCTTGGATGTGAGATATTTTGAAATAGAGGGGTCTGATCTTCAATCTCCGGCTTAGTGAACCATTCTTCTCTTTTTAGATCAATGACTTCCTCGCTTACAGAGCTTATCTTAGCTTGATATGTAAGAGAATTTTCTTTCAAAGAGTAACTTTCAGGCTCTGTATTATCATCCACTTCAGCCTCGTCATCGCTTTCGTCAATAAGATGGAGAAATTGAGCCTGGACGATCTCAGGTTGTTTCTCTGTTTCAAAACTGTAGAGATTTACATCGCTTACGTTGATGGCTTCCAAATCTTCTTCATTAGGAGCACCACTTCCACCGGCCTCATCATTTCCACCAGCACCACTCCCACCAGCTTCTTCAGTTGTAAACCTTGTGAAGTCAGTCATTGAATTAATCTCAGCTTCACTCATTTGGTTTGGCAAGTTCAGATGCTTCTTGATTTCATTCAATTCTATCATCAAAGTTTTGATCAGAGAAGATTGTTTTACGATAATCTCATTCATGTTCAGGATTTGCTTATCTTTCTCTTTTTCTCTGATCTCTGAGTTCACCAGCTTTGTCTTAATCATTCCAAGTTCATTTGCCAGAGAGGTGTTTACATTGCGGATAACATCTTCATCTAACTCAGATCTGGGATCTACCCTTCTTTTCTTAGATGCCCTTACCTCTTCTTCTGTTGGTGCACTCTGTTTTTCTTTTGATTTCTTTCTTTGTTGTGCCAGGTTTTCAAGTTCATCTTCGATTTCATCAGCAGGTTCTTTTCCTGAGCTTCTAACATACTGCTTCCTCTTTCCTTTTACATTTTCACTCTCCTTTCCATCAGTTCTCCTCTTTTTCTCATCTTCAATCAGTTTTTTAATGTAATCATACCTTTTCTCTGGATACATATGCTTCATCAAGTATGTAGTGTATCCAGAGAAATCTGGTCTCTTGGCAGCACAGTCGGAGAGGATTCTTGGGTGCATTGGGTTAACAATAAGAGCCACCCCCAGCTTAGGCAATTCCGGCTCGAGGTGCTCAATGATCATCTCCAAAAACCTTGGGTACAACAGCCATCTTGACTTCTTCAAAGCTTGGATGTTAGAAACCATTGCTTCAAAGATTCTTTGAGGAATGTTTGCTTTCTTTCCTTTACATACTAACAGCATGGCCTCTGCCCAATTCAGATTCAAACCGTCAGACCCACCTTTTCTGTCGTCTATGCAGGAAATGAAGACATGTGCGATATATCTCCATTCCTTAGACATTAAGGACTTTTTAATCTCTTTCTTGGTCTTCCACAGCTCACCACCTTCATATCCCATCTCTTTCTCAAAACCTCTCAACACATCTAGATCATTCAACTTGGTTACATCACCGACATCCTCCTCGAGCTTAAGAGCTTCAGCAATAGTCTTCATTGTGATCACAATATTTTTCTGCATGACCTTCGCTCGAATACATTCAGGTTTAGCTTTAACATCATACTCAGCTGTCAGCCAGAATTCTCTAATGTGCCTGTCGTCGATGATCGGCATGTGAGAAATTGCATGAAAAATGCATGACTTTTTCAGCCATGCAATGCAATCTCTAAAACCGATAGCCTTCTCAGATCTATCATCTAGATACGCAGTTACATTACTTCGCGGCTCGTGCTTTAAGGCGGACATTTTTCTGCAGGTGAAACCGAAATTTTGTGAGTTAAAATGAATTTTAAAATTAAATTAAATTAAATAAATAATAAAAAATGAATTAATTAAATTAAATTAAAATTAAATAAAAAAATGGTAATTTCGCTGCGAAACAATAGTTTCGCTAAGAACCATAGTGTCGCACACTGCGAAACAAGTAGATTCGCGGCATTGGTCGAAGCGACACTGACTAGGTTAGTTTCGCCGAGAAACTGCAGTTTCGCTGCGAGACTGTAGTTTCGCCGAGGGCGAAACAGCAGTTTCGCTAGGAATCACGGCGACACTGTCAGCGACATTTGGGCATTATCGCTGAACAGTTTCGCTCGTGATTTTGAACTTTCGTTCAGTTTCGCTAAACGAACTCGTAGTTTCGCTAAACGAACTCGCAGTTTCGCTGGACGCGACTGTACAAATTCAAATTTCCGAAAAACTAATTTAAGCCTGTTTTTTGCAATCAGAACCAACAGCGAACACCTAAAACGTTTAAACAAGTATAATGTAGGTTCAATGATGGTTTAAAAACATTTTTAACAACTGATTGGGATGCCGAGAACTTCTTGACGCCGATTCACTCAAAAAACCCCCAAAAGAATGATGTTTCGGATGCGATTAACCAGATAGATTACCAAGAAACAATTGTACCTTCAACCGATATCGGTTTAATGGGTGAATAGGATGAAACAGTTTAAGCGAATTTGAGTTTCGCGAAAGAGTTATTTGGTTTGCAGGTTTTCTAGGGTTTCGAATAAAATGACCGAGATGCTCGATGACGAGTATATAGTACCTGGGCAGTTTCGCCCGTAGTTTCGCTCGGCGAAACAATAGTTTCGCCAGAGCGAAAGAGCAGATTCGCTCGACCCAGTGATCAAACAGATTAATTTCGCCGATAACGACAGTATAAATTCGCTGAGAGCGCGTACGGCGAAACTAAGCAGGCGAAACAGTAGTTTCGCTGAAAACCCTAAAAATCTCAATTTTGACCCATTTCAGATTTTGAACTTTTGAAATGTCGACAAACTCACACAAATCATCATACTATTCACAAAGTATCGATCTTATCAAAAAATAACGCAGAAAGAAAATCTTTTTGAGTTTTCCAAAAGGAAATGTAAAAACAACTATACAAACGAACTCTATTTAATTTTGAGAAAGATCCATACGTGAGATCATATCAACCAATACGCATCATACACATTTCAATTTCAAGCTTAATCAGCATGCAAGTCAAGTAGATCCCGAATGCATCACATTGATATTAAGCATGCACTAATAGTATTTAACATTTTTGGATATGCTTAAGGTGTATTAATCATGCACTGATTACTCAGCCTCACTCTATCAAAGAAGTTAACAAATCATCATGTTCATCTTGATTTTTCTTTTATCCTTACCAAAATTGAATATGATCATCGCACACAATGCTACATGCAAACAAAGCAGCAACACACTGAGAAAGGGATCAAAAGAGTCTGACAATAAGACCAGGAAAAGGAAAACGGAATGCACTGCAGAAAGTAAAGAAAAACAAAAACGGACGGGGTCTCAGACAACAATCAGATCAGAGCACTCAGCCGCAAGAAGATGCGTTGTGTAATTAAACACAAATGAACAGAGTGAAAAGGCAAGTCATAGAGACATGCTGAAAACAACGAGAGCACGCTGAACCTAAATAGTAAAAATAACATAACACTATTAAACATTCAAAACAAAAACCCTACAATTTAATATGTCGAGGTAAAACTCAATGAAACTGATAACAAACAAACATTATGATATCACACATAAATATATATATGGGCTAGCACAACAATACATACACGCACAATACAGCTTTTATTTCTACTTCTATCCACGGCAGATAACGCATGTTGATGTATTATTATTTCTCACAAGGTCGGATCAATTTCTCATTTTTTGAATTTTTTAAATTTATTTATTTACCGAATATTCAGATTCAGTTTAATTTTCCCCCAAAATCCACAAATACTCTATTTTTGGATTCTTAATAAGCAAATTAAAAAAAAAACAGAAAACAAAATGATTCGATCGATACTTTGACACAATTCAGAAGGCTCTGAAAGGAGACACGTTTGAAGGGGCCCCATCAGATAATGACAAGGAACCCTCTTCGAATACATGAGAGAAAAGGAGTTAAGTTGAGAAAGATTTCATGAGATTAAGGCAGGTTTGCATTGTGGCTTGCATCGAATTATTGAATGGTAGCAAATGCTTGATAATCTGACATTTTAAACAATCTGGTTACTGTTCACCCGAACTCTGTCCGAACTTAAAGTTACTTATCCGAACTAAGCCGAACTGAAGACGAACTGGAAAATTCAAACCGAACCCAAACGAACTCAGCCGAACCTTAGCTTCGGATAAATGAACTGAAACCGAACCAGAAAGTAGCCGAACATAATCCGAACCAAATCAAACTAGTCGAACTGAATCCGAACTAGGGACGAACTAACAACTGAACATAACCGAACTCGCACTTCTTTTGAACGAAAGTATCCGAACTTAATCCGAACCGTGAGTTCGGAGCAGAAAGTATCTGAACTGAATCCGAACCGTGGGTATAACACCCACCCCTCACCAAGTATTGAGTGTTTTGCAGATTTTGAGAATACTGAGTACTTTGGGTATATCCCCAGTTAGAGGCTGACCACCTCTCCTACTCGTAAGGTATCCTGTATACCTTCTAAGGTTTGAGAGGCTAACTCCTCTCCTAAGTTTGGGTGATCGCCAGTAGCGCACGACCCTTTTCCAGGAGCGCACGTTGTCCACGAGTATGCTCAAGATGGCCGGACCAGTCCATCTTATGGATGGCTGACAATCTTGTCATTGTAGGCTGCTGGGCGGATTCTCAAGGTTTTTAAGACTGAAGTGTGAACTAAGGTTTTGGCATTTTCATGTCACTCACGATGGCTTAGTCCCAAGTATGTAAGGGCTTGACCCCATAATTGGCTTAGTCCCAAGTGAACACGGGCTTGTCCCCAGATTTGGCTTAGTCCTAAGAATCTCGGGTTTATCCCAGTGTATTTCTAAAATTGTCATCTTATTTTTAGAAAACCTCCTTTGGCCACTGGCCAGGATCCTTTTTAAATTCTTTTCAGGATCCCAAAGTAGGATGTCGAGAAGAACCAGCAAAGTCATTCTCTCAGGATCCCTGTCAGGATCCTGAACAGGATATGGAAAGAGGTAACAATTTAAATTAAGAAATTGACTAAGGTGAAACTTAAAGGTCAGGTAACTTATGTTTTTATTACTTAATTTTGAACTTTGACCTATTCGACTTCAATCGTTAATCTCAAATGGTTTTCTAGATATGCAAGCGCTCTTTAAGATTCTTGACAAAATTGGATGTTCATAACAGTTTCTATATGAAATCTAATTTCAAAACACAACATATGTAGCCAAAAGATAGTTATATTATAAACATACTGAAACGGGTTTTGAGCTCCCCAAGGTTCGTCCCGAAAACCTCAGGATCCCTCCGCTTGGGAAGCTCAGAGGTCAAAAATTTTAGGAATTCTGGTTTCGTCTTGTAAAACACAAGATCCCTCCAGCAGGATCCCTACCATTGTCTACCATTGTTTGTTACTTGTTTGTTTCTAGCAGGAACCATGAAAAGTATATTGGTTTACAACCACGATCATCCAGACATGAAAACATAAAAACTGGGCGCAGACCGTTGCATTATCCTTATCGCCCGTCACCATCCCATCCTTCTCAAGCTTCTCTCCCTCGCCAAGCTTCACACCGAACACCCTTGTCATCGCTTCTGGAGATTCTGGAACCGTTTTCGAGGAGCAGCCTTCATTCCCATCCTTCCCAGCTCCAACCGCTTCACCATCGCCTCCTTCTAACGATTCCAGAATAACCTTCCAAGTCGCAACATCCCAGCCAGGCACCTTGAAGCCAGCCTCTTCAGCCTCACCCGCCATTTGGATTTTGCATTCCAGGACGCTCCGCCCAGCCAAGAGCTTGCCGATTTCAGAATCCGTGACTTTCTCAGCTTCAAAATCCAGGCGCTGCTCAGTAAGCTTGTGCTCATAGTACAGGGTCTTGCCCTTGGCGACCTCGGCTTGGACTTGAATCTTCTCCTCGGCCTCAGCCAGCTTCCGCTCCATATCCATGTCCTGGGTGCTGAGCTTCTTGATGCCCTGCACAAGAAAACGAGAATCCTGATCAATGGCTGCAATAGGTATGAAACTAATATGTGTATTTGTTGAGCTTCTTACCAGGTTGATCATGGTCTGCATTGAGAGAACCTTGTTGCTCACCTCAGAAGGAGCTAGGCCTTTGAAATTCTCCAGGTACACGGTGGCTTTGGTGACCGTCCGCTTCTTGGCAGCGGAGCATTTAGGTCGGCTGACAGGAGGCTTGGAGGTGGCAGGCTGCTCCGATTGCTCTTTCTTGATCTTGAGGATGTTGTCAAGATCCTTTAGAGAGAATGAAGAGCTGGACTTGGGGGCTGCGATAAAAACAGATTGTCAACATTTGGGATTCTCATATAAACAATACAACTCAGGATCCCACGAAAACTTACCAGACATCTCAGGAATGTGGTCGGCTGAATAGATTTGTTCGCTGGCTACTGCTTCAAGGATCAGGGCTCTCTCTGTGGCTGGAATCTGGTAGACTGCTTCAAGCTTCTTGGGATCCGGATGCGCGATGAGATTCTCAAACTTGGGTGCTGCAAAAAACGTTAAGGAAAATTAAACACAGATTCAGGGTCTTAAGATGCAAAGGAAATCAATATCCCGTCCTTATCAACCCACTTTAACGGAAACTCTTTACCCCCTGGAATCGAATCGCGCTTCACAAAAAAGAAACGCTTCTTCCAATCATGATCGTTATGGGAAACTCGGGGAATCAATTGGGAGGTAGAGGTGCGAGCCTTCATGACGAATCGGCTACAGTCGTGGGTTCTTAGTTGGTAGGCTTCACAAATTTCAGGAATCCCGATTTCCAGGTTTCCGGGTTTGGTTCAGTTGGTCAAGAGAGTACAAAATTCGCCAAACCATAGGCATGGTTTGGGCATAACTAAGGCGGGTGGTCTTGAAGAACTGGGTAACAAGCTCAGGAAAGGGGAAGGTCATGCCTAGCAAGAAAGGGTATTACATAAAGCATACCCAGGTAGTGGAGGTGAAATTGGACTTAACTCGAGAATCAAAAGGACGAAAAATAGTACCCGGAGGAAAGATACCGAAGTTTTTCAAATCCTGGATATCGCCATTGTCGAAAGTGCAGGTTTCTTCTTCACTGGGGATTACATACCCCGGATCGTGAAATTCATCGATCACTGGAGTGTTCAACGAAGAGGACGATCGGGTATTTTTCTTGGCCATGGCCGAAAAATCAGAAGAAGGAAAATGGAGAAGAAAAGTGACTAGAACTGACCTGGATAATCATAGAAGCTCGAGAGGTTTCCGGAGAAAGATGGAGATAAATGAATTCGGAATCTCATATTTAAAGAAGAAAGTAATGATGCTTGTCACATCCCTTGCACGCCGTAAAACACGTCCAATCTCAACCAATTTCACCGTGATAACGCCATAGAAAAGGCATCTTTTTGAGTTTTGACAGCTGTTGAGCTTATCTACAACTGTCAAAATTCAAGGGGCAATTGTTGGGGGTCTATTTTTAGGATGCTCGCAGGAAACTCAGATGGCTCAAGAATCCTATTGTAGTCTGGGAATCCCACTGATACAGGTATCCTGATTTAATTTTTAATCGACTAACCCCTATTATTGTCACGTGCGTATTTGATTGAAGGTAGCATTGTGTAATCAACAACCTCCGAAAGACCTGCTCCAGCTATTGAATAACGTGGACTAAGTGGACGAATGTTGGTCTAACGGATTGATTAGTTGGAGAATAGGATCCCGGGAATCCCGGAATGTTTGTTATTCATGTAACTGTTATATAATCGAGGACTCGATCGGTTTACGAACACATAATTCACTCACACTTGAGCTCGGAAAGCTCTAATTATTGTAACACATAGTCCGATCGATCAATCCTCCAAAAACACTTATATTCTTTTAATTTCTTATCAATAAAAGTGCTAGGTAGCAGGCTCTTCAGGCCGGCTCCCGAGGTTTTTTGCCAGGATTCCTAGAGGCAACTCGAAGGATTCTGGATTTTTCCTCGTAACATCATCGCGTCAACATTCACACTTTGATATTTCATCATTTTGATCATTAAGCACACTACCTCACATTCTAAGTTTGGAATACGAAATCACTTTGTAGATTTTTGACCAAAACAATAATTAAAACATAATACCATGCATTAATATCTAACACATCATCCATTTCTTACACTTCTCACGAAATAATGTTTATTATAATAACCTCACACTATATATATATATTCACACACACACAGACTATATTTTCCTTTCGCGTGTTACCGTGGAGGCACTTATATGATGCTGGGATAACATAGGTAGACAAAACAGTTAAATTGCTATACCACCAACAATATAAATTGTCAGTGATCAATGGAGGTTATTACGGGGATAATGCGATCACACAAAACCATTGCACTGCTTTAACGCTATGAGACGGAAAACGAAAATAAAAAACATGTAAGGCCAAAATCGTTTATAAAATTGCGGCCAAGTCATATTTAACATATAAAAGTTTACCTATTACACAACCAACTTCTTTGCTAAACTCGTTCCGCTCGGATAGAAAGCAAAGAAAAAAAAATTAAAAAGTAAAAAAAATATATAAAAATAAATAATTATAATTGTTTGGAATATAATATTATACCAGCAAAGACACCGCGTGTTGCTGCGGTTGAATATTATATTGTTAGTTTATCTGACCCGCACGTTGTCATGAGGATTAGTGTGTATTTTTTTTCTAACGGATACCGTCTTCTAATCATCTTGAAAATAGGCTTAGACTAATGAGTCTTCTAATCATCACGAAAATAGGCTAAGATTATTATTACAATGGTGTTCATCACCTATTAAACGAAGGAGAATGTTGTTGACAACTACAAACCAAACTTATAACATTACAAACAAAGCTCTTGAAAACTACAAACCAAACTTAAAACATTACAAACAAATATTACAATTTAATAAAAAAACAAATGTTACAATTTAATAAAAATTGTAAAGTGTTCAATGAGAAACCATCTTCCCCCCATTACTTGTTCTCTTGTAGTTTGAGCATATATAGTAAATTTACCCGCGCATTCGTTGCGGGTCATAAAGCAAATTCAAGAACATCTCATAAGATTAATGAAGTATAAGGCACATTCAAGAACATGACAGCAAGTCTATAATACTAAATTTTTTCTTTTATATATTTGTTTTAAAGGGTCATTTGTTCTATATACCTTATTCCTTAATGTATTGTTTTAAAATAGAGTTATTATTTACATTTGTTATCATAATGTATTGTTTTAAAATTGATTAACTTATTATTTACATTTGTTATATCAAGGAAAGTAGAGAAAAATAGGAATGTAAAGTAGATGTTTACCTCACGGTTATGTTTGCTTACACTTTAGAAAAATGGTGTTATTGGTGGCTTAAAATTTTTTAGCTTCATTCTCAGGAGTCCGTAGTTATGAAATCTAAAATGATAAATAAAGAACGAGTAATGCCTGATGCGTAGCATCATGTATATAAATAAATAAATAGATTTCCCTCATTTAAATAGATGTTTAATTGAAAATTATTAAATTTGGTGTTTATTTGAGTTTATAATTTAAAAGTTTCAAATTTGGCGCTTAATTGTTTAACAATTGAATTATAGGTTATTTGGTGGGTTTTTGGCTTAAATTTGATAAATATATAAATTCCCAATTTTAGTTGGTTTTTAGTATTGTTTTATGATGGCTTATATGAATTTGGTGCTTAATTGTATTTGTATATGAATTTTAGGTGTTTGATGGATCCATGATGAATTTAGAAGAATTCTGAAAAAAACGAGAGTGGAATCGGAGTCCTAATGAGAAAGTTATAGAAGATTTAAAAAAATAATAATAATCTATTATCTATTATCTATTACTATATATAATACATATTGGAGAGAGAAAGTAGGGTGTCTTAATTTTAAGACGCGTACAAGTAAAGAAGCATCATGTACAAGTCTTCAATGCACAAAAACTCTAAAAAACTTCCAATCTCAAATCCACGACCAGTTTGAAATCTCTCAAACCCTAGGTATATAAACATTTTCATCTCATTTCAGCTAATTTCAAACCCTAGCCTCCAGAAGCACGCTCCCGTCCTCCCTCTCGGTTCTGACGGAAACATATCTCCGGTCGCCGCATCAACCGCAGATTTCAAGATGTTAGCGATTAAACCTCTTCTTTCTTCGATTTGGGTAAGCGCTCTACTTCTCTGGTATGTTTCAGATCGAACTGCTCCGATTGTTGCTTGGCCTGTCACTTGATGCGTTTTACAATATCTACCTCTCTTCCTGTTCGAGCTTCGTCAATTTATATTCGATTTTCAACCCTAAAATCTCTATTCGTCAATCTATATTCGATTCTTCTGGGGATCTTTACCGATTCGTAAGTTTCAGTTATTTTTTTTGTAGAAGATTGTTTTGGTTAAAGATTTGTGATTACAAACTATTTTTTCTTCCTTTGTGTGCTCACTCCAGGTGACTAAACACGTCCAATAGTGGTTTCCATGTTCTACTTATTAAATATGCGATTACAACTTACAAGGTCAAAACAAAGGTTTGCTTTGTTTTCGATCTCAGTACTGAACAAAGTATGCTATTACCATGTTAAAATGTGGATTTGACAGAAAATCCAAGATCTCTTTTAATTTGACAGAAAAGCCCAATATCTACAACCAAATCTTGATTGTTTTTGAATTTTGAAACAGCTGACACTCAAAATTAGTCTATTCAAATGTACCCTATGATATTGGTTGATGTTAATGGCAACTAGCTAAGTGCAGATTGACTTATGTAATGTGATTACTATTTGACTGTGGCTGGTTGTTGAAGGGTTTTCTGGTATGCAGGTGTGTTTAAGAGGAATGGTGCGACCGACGGTGGAAAGGTGTTTACTGTCATTTTCACGCCATTGTTGATCTGTCCCATGTAACTTTATGATATATATTACTTGAAAATATATCTGAATTATTTAATTTGGGTTTTGCAGGGATGTTGCAACTTGACAGCAAGAGGAGGTCTATTTCTGTTGAGTCAGTTTCTTTTAGATTTTGAGTTTTTTTTCTTTTGTTTCACTGAAAATTCGTTGTTTCAGTTTGGCACTTCATTCTTATTAAAATTGATATTATTTAATTAACAATTTTGATTTTTATGATGATAGATGACAAAGAGATTGGTTCAAACTGCAAAAACAGAAGGCCTTCAAGCAAATGAGGTACATGGTTTGCAAAGATCTTACAATATACATAGTTGATTAGTTATAGTGCCTAATCTTTTTATTTTGTTTATTATTATTATCGTTAACATGGTGAGTTTAGTGGTTTTTGAAGAGGCTTCTAATTTTGGGCATGATTTGTCAAAGGAGATGGATTTAATGAGGCTGTAATTTACTGTGATATATATTCCCTTCAGGCTGCAACCACTGTTGCTTATGTGTGTGATCATAAGTCCTAATGATGACATAATCTTGATTTTTGATTTATTTTTGGCTAACACCTCTCCTTTGATTTAATGTATTTGTATTCGTTATACCAATACTTGGGGTGAAATTGAGTAGCCAATTGCTAAACATTATTTGTGTTTGATTTCATATGCTTGTTGGGTTTTATTGTTACAGGCCCTTATCAAACCAGAGAGAATTAGGGTGGAGCTATCTGATTCATACTCGTGTAAGTCTCCTTCAATTGGATTTATAAACGAGATTTACCACCAAATATTGATGAAATGCGAGGTCTTAAACTTTAAATACGATTAAAAGAAGGTTGCTTTTATGAAAAATACCTGTTTGATCAAGAACAATGAGACCATGATTTTAGGTTTCCGAGTTCAAGGTCCATTCCTAGGTTTTTAAATTGTTCTTCGACATGGGTTTTTATTTAAATAGGTTTTTTTGTTATGTTTTTCTACAACGATTTGGCTAGGGTATTTTGTAGATCTTCAACTGTGAAGCCCCTACCACTGCTTGCAATCTCAGTTCAGGTAAAAATCTGAATCGTTACTTGGTTTAGATGCTTAAGAAAAAAAAATACTTCAATCAATTGAAGTGTGAGTTTATGTTACTTTTCCTGCCCTGAATTTTCATAATCTTTAAATCGTTGGGTGTAGTCTAAGTTTGTGTATGCGCGCATTTTTATAGGTTATTTATTTGCTTTTCTGTGACAGGTCACGACCTCATCTGCACCCTTCAGCCACCAGTTAAGGAAGAAGAAAATACTGCAGCCAGAGCTTGAGGGCTGTACTAAAGTTGAGAGGTTTTTTCTTGACAACAAAATGACTTAGTAGGAGTTAAAATTTATATAAGTTAAAATTTATATAAATCTGGTCTAACCAACAGGTCTGACTGTTTGGCTGGTTCAAACTAAAGGGGATTCAAATGAGGCAACCATTCGTTTGGAATCGTATGTTCTTACCCACTTCTTTTGACACTGAATCCGTAACCCAATATGTTGCCGTCCCCATGTTCATTTCTCTGTTCATATCTTATTTATTGTAATGACCTTTTAGTGATTTCTTTAAAGATTTTTGTTTAATTTCTATCATCCTTTTGAAGTGATTAAAAAAGGACTTCTTATTTTCAGAAATTCTAATAGTGTATATGATTAATTTTCAGTAATATTGGAGTTTATCTACAGGTTTAAGTATGCTTATGGTCAAACATGACGGTTGCCCAAGTGCTGAAGCATTATGACTTCAAACATCATGATCCTTCAATATTAATAAAGGTATATTCTGTTAGCTATGAATCTATGATATGCATTAGATAATTTTATAAATATGTTGCTTTAGGTTTTGAAAAGTTTGTGTCTGGTGATTTAATAAAGTTGGTAGGAGAACAATTGTTGTGGTTGCAATTTCTGTGATTTTTATTGTTTGTACACTTAATTCCGTGATTATGTTGGTGATAGCAGGTTACATCACCTGCTGGAAAGTCCTTATATGCAGGAACAAGAACAATAATTATTGTAGGTATCACATATAATAGGTTCAAATTTGAATTTCAAGTTTACATATTCTATTTGCTTGATATATAGGTATTATTGAATTTTCTTTAATGAATCTACAGAGAACTCCATAGAATGAAACATGTAAAATTGAGAAACAAGAGTACACCTGTGGCGACCGCTGTGTGTACGCAAAAACGCTCTCATAAAAACAGGTACTTCATCATACCGTATCATCATTTTCGGTTCTGCTGTCACTCTTTGATCTTTAGAATTGTTTACTTGTTCAATTCATCGGTTCAGATGAGTACAGCTTCAGTTAATTTGCAACTCAATTTAGATGAACTCTTTGCTGTATCTTAACTTAAATTTGGGGCTTCTTTTATGTATTGGATCCAAATAGGTCGTTGACTATACTTTCGTTTGCGTGTTTTGATTTGTAGATCTTTTTTTGGAATGCAGATTGCTACCTTGGGCAGAATTTCTTCTATGCAACAGGTACGAGTTTTTTCCTTCTTTATGTCTTTTATCGGATTCTCATATCCAATTGGGTGTATTTCGTTTCGGCTTATTGAATGTTCTCAATCGGCTTTGATTATTGCTTAATTTTGCTGAATGGATGTATTTTCATATGAAATTACTTTCTTTTAAGTTTGCGTTTCTCCTTTTGCAGTCACTACATGCTGAAACGATTCTTTCCTTAATTTTTACTCCTTTCAGTTCATTATGTTTTAGTTTATTTTTGGTTTAACAATCATTTGAATTTCGTTATTGTTATTGCATGTTTTAATCAGTTCCGATGTGTGATTGTAATTGATTTTTATAAATATTTTGAAGCTTTTGAACCAAATGTTAATTCTGTCCTCTTCCTGGTCGGTTTGTTGTCATGGACTGTTGTTTAGCTTCTTTCAAGAAAAAAAATAGGATTCAGACTTAAGTTGAATCTTACTATTAATTACAAAACTATTTGAATTGATATCTAACTATTCTGACTCCATATAAAAAACTTACTCACCTGAAATATATAAACCATATCACTTTAGATAACCAGGGAAAAGGTATATGAGGTTGGGTAATATGATGATGAGTATGTAAGACATGAGATTTACGCCTATGAGCCTATCCTACTTTAAAAGAGAAAGCATTTAGCATAGACTTAGTATACTCATATAGTATATGTACATGATGGCGTTTGTGTGGTTTCTGTATTTGTACTGATTCTAATTTATTGCATGTGCAATTTTACTTCTTATTATGTCATATGCTTGGTTTCCTTTAATTTTTACATTATTAATGCCAAATGGGTGTAGTTTGATGTAACTTTATGTATGAGTAAATGGTGAAGATATTTAAGTAGTTCAAGCTTCTGCTACCATGTCTATATATTCCCAAATTGTGGTTCATATGGTTAGAACAATAGAAAATGCATTGTGGCTTTAGGAAGTGGTAGTCAACTATTACAGCCTATTTTGTGCTTCATAGTATGTGATATATTTCAATCTTTTATTAACTTTTAATGTTCTGCAGTTAGTGTTATTTTTCTTTTGTTTTACCAATCTAATTAGAGTTTTTCTTATCGCGAAGGTTTGCTTGTGTAAGTGCTGCTAAGAATTTTATGTCTCGATGTCTCCTAACAGGTAACTTCAAATTTCTAACTGGCTAGAATAGTATTATGAATTTTATGCTTACTTTTGCTACTGTATAGGTATATGTTATATTCATTAGTATCTTTCTTATTTAGTATACTATAACTATAACATACTTTTCCTACTACTTGAACATACACTTTTCCAATTATCTAATAGTATGTCTACTTCACGTAAAAGATCACGTACAAATGTCTCTTTCAATGCCGGCTCACAGTCCTTAAGACAAGCACAAAGACGTGCTTCATTGTTGTTGAATTGTTCATCTTCTTCTTCCTTTCGCTTGCCTTTAAAACTAAACGAGCTTAGATTTTACTATATTCAAAATTGGTACTCTTAGATGGTTCTTAAATTTGCGTGTCGTATTTATTGAAACAAGGGTTCATATGGGGTCTGTTCATGTTTAGATGGAGATATATTTTCTTCGGGAAATATACATGGTCTGATTGTCATTTTTTTATACATCATGTGTATTCTTATCTTAATATAAAATGGTTATGACTTTTATGCTATAATTAGTTTTTCTTTCTTTGTTGCAGGTAACTGTTCAAGAAAAAGAAGTTAAGCTGTGATAAAAAACTTACATAGCTTTTATAATTGCTGTAGATGGGGAATCCAGTGATGAACAACACTAAGAATAGTTTTGCAGCTACCGGTGAAGGGAGGAGCCATTTTAAAAAACTGAACCCATCTATTGTGCCGACCCTGTATCTGGAAGATAGGGCCATTAATAGCCAGTTCTGGTAGCTATAGGAAATCATATTATGTAATTGATATCAAAACTAGCCCACCTTTTGTATGCAGATCCTTGCGGACATATATAGGGCTGATGTAGGAACTAAGTGGTTCGGTTTTATGAAATGTCCCCTGTATTTGTATTAGTTTGTGTCCAAAATGCATTCAGTTAGTTTAAAAGTTTAGCAAGAGGCATGTCTTCTTGCTAACATAATGCTTCCTTAGGTATTCTTCAAATACATGTTCAAATATCCAAGAGGTAGTGGACAAGTATGTCTTTTTAGTAACTATTCTTTCGGTTGTTGCATATGTTTTAAATTAGTTTTCAAGTGAAATTATACCGTCTAATAATAAGTGCAACTACTTGATTTTTTTGGTTAATATGCGTCTATGTGATATTTTAGGGGAATTTGAGTTTTATAATTAACATACTATATGATTTAAACTTAAAAACATCAGGTCATGATAACGACGCGTACCATTACAAGTACAATGGTGATTGTTGTTGCCGTCACAACACGCGGGGAGTATTTATCGGGTGTTTGTTGTTATTTGTTTGAGTTCTAAAAAACGAATACCTCGATGTAAATTATCGTGCCGTCATAACAAGCGAACAAATAAACAAATATCACGTTGTAGTTTGTTGTGCCGCTACAACGCGGGAACAGAATACGAATAACACGCTATACACTGTTGCCGCCGCAACGCGCGGGCACACGGCTAGTAATAAATAATACAAATGCAGCGCCCAACAGCATATCAGGAGAAGGCCCACCAGTTCACCAGCGGCCCAGTTGCTTGAGAGGAGCCCAGCCAGAAGCCCAGCAGCAGCAACCACCTTTAATTAAAAAACCAAAGGATGCAGGAATCGAACCCGTGACCTCTGGGTTATGCAGCAGAAACCAAACCACTATGACAGTAGCTGATTTTGTTTTAAATCCAGTTCGATATCTATTTGACCTCTTCCTGCAGCAGCCCAGTTTTCGGCCCAGACCACCTGATCCTTCCAGACCCGTTTTTTCTATGATATTTAAGCTTAGAAGCCGCCGTTTTTTTAGGGGAGCACCCACGTAAACCCCCAATAAATCCTAAAAACACACAAAAATATATCTAGAGCTTTAGAGGAAGATTTGGGAACCAAGATTCAAGCTTTTGGATGCTAAAAGTGGAGATCTACACGTCTTTAGTCTTTATTTCTGCTTAGAGGCTTGTTTTTCATCTCTTTTTCTGGACTTCTTTGTTTATGAGAACGTTAAAGATTGGATTTTTATGTGTGCTTATCATGTTTAGTGGCTAGTTTCCTTGTAATCACTTAGATTGGATGATTCTTGACCCGTTTGACCTTTCTAGTTTGACTTTTTGATATATTCATGTGAAATTGCTTATTAATTTTGGTTTGGATGCCTTGGATGACTATGTATGCATCTTTAGCTTCTGTTTTTATCATGTTATGTGGGTTAGTTGATGTGGATTGTAGAACTACGACCATATATTGATTAGCTTATTGTTAATTGATTGACTTTTTAGAGTTTATTGATTAATACATGATCCGGAGACCTCCTACATGATAATATGATATGGATTTGGGGCTGAATTTGTGTGCATCTATGTGGGATTGATTTGACCAGTTCAATTCATGTACTAGGAAATAGCTACGCATTGTTTAGTGAGTTTGGGTGCTTATGACCATAAGATTCGAGCTCACTTATTCGTGTTTAGAGTTTTCTAGGTCCTAGGCTATTCATTTCAGTTTCATTGCATGTGTTAGGTGTCATTTAGAGAGACCTTTCTTGTGTATTCCTTTTACGTGTGTGTTTAGTCCGCTTTGACCGAAGCGATTAGACCATTGGGTAAATTTTACATAGTTTTCTATCCGAGCTTCAATTAGGATTACCTTTATGATCAGGATGTGTCTATAGTCCTATTTCATTATGGTTTTCATCATTAGTGGATAGTGATCGTGTTGATTAGTCAAACTAGGGGTCTTATTGGGTTTAGAGGATTCTTATCTAAGTGATATTTTTTCTTCTTCTGATTTTCCAGCGTGTTTCCCGGTCTTTAGCTGTTTTTGTCAGTTTTAGTTTATCTGCTTAGATTTTAGTATAAATTCACAAATCCAATTTCACCGGTTAAATATTAGCGAACGATTCGGTATCAGGAGACTGTTGAGCGTCCACGGATTGATATCCGGTTCTTACCAATACTATACAGCACACGACGGGTGCACTGCCCTGGTGTGTAGTTTGGTCACTTGGTATTTACCATTTAAAACTTGACCACATTTTTTATAGATACAAAACGACACATCAATGCCCTCCTCGCAAATTACTATAATTATATACAAAGTAAAAACATAAGAAATTTTAAAAAGAATGAAGACATGTATGTTAAGCAACAAAACTTGTATATATAAAACCACCATGTATCTTGGTGCTTGGTGCTTGAAGATTGTTTATCAGCCGTACACGTGTTTTTCCTCCTCAAGATTTTCTTCACATTAAGAGCTCTCATACCTAGATTCCTTTCTCTCTCTTCTCCGCGATTTTTCTTCCTCTCTCTATTAACCTGCCTTTCCATTTCTGATTTCCCGGTGGCTTTTGGCTTCATTTTTACACCGTTAGCACCTAACCGTGTGATGATGTCGTTGTCGTGATGTTTTGTGGTTTTTCCGGTTGCTTTTTGCTTCCTATTTACGCCGTTTTATACGGCGACCAAGGGCTGAAGCGTCCAATGATGGTATGCGGTGTTGTTTTGTGGCTGTGATATGTCTGGCGGTGCCGCCGTCGGTGTGTTGCTCTTTTTGCGGCTATGGTTTCTTGAAACCCGCGTCTTGGTGGCCGCCGGTATGATCGGCTGTTGGTGGCTCTGGCTTTGCTCTGTATCCGGACGCCGCTAGGTTTTGTTGTTGACAGTTGTATTATGTTGAGTTGGTTTTCCAGATCTGACCCTAAAGTGAAGCTTTATTTCTTGGTTGATGGGGGCTGTGATGATTTCCTAGATCTGAAGCTGAAATTCAAACTTATTTCTTTTTTTATGGGCTTCTGTTTGTGAGAAGATTCATAGTGTTCATTTGATGGTGGTTGTGATGATTGTCACTTTTAGATTTGAGCATGAAATTCAAACTTATTTATTTCTTGATGGATTTCTTTTTGTGAGAAGATTCATACTTTTCATTTAAGTTCGTTTATGACCAGGAATGATGATTTGATCCTCATATCTCAGCCTGAAATTTATGTTTTTGTCATTGATTTCGTAGTTATAATCTGAGCCTTATGAAGGTTGATGTGGTTTGTTGGCGGTGGTTTTAAGGAACTCGGTTTCCATTATGTCTTTGAAGAGATGGGTGTATATCCATGTTTTAATCTTTTATATTTAGTTGGACAGATTGACAATTTATATAATATACAATCAAAATTCTTGACGATTTATATAATATACAATCAAAATTCATGATGAATAATATACATTTAGGTTTTCAAACTTTGATCACGTGAATTTGGTTTTTTGACGTTTTCTATCCCTAAACTTTTACGATTTGTTTTTTTTCAAATTTCATGATGAATAGTATACTTTTAGGTTTTCAAACTTTGGCCACGTGAATTTGGTCTTTTGACGTTTTCTACCCCTAAACTTTTACGATTTGTTTTTTTTTCTTTCTAACGAAATAGTAAACTTTTAGTTTTCATAGTTTTGGCCACATTGTTTCATACTCTTACGTTTTGTACCGTTTAACTTTTAGAGTTTTTGTTATTTTATTTCATGATGAATAGTATACTTTTAGTTTTTCAAACTTTGGT
>JBCNJP010000023.1:48437289-48588216 GCA_039602395.1 Deinandra increscens subsp. villosa
TCATGCCTTACATAATATAGCCCTACAGCTTGGCACGCTCTTTCTTGCTCAGGGCGTCGGCTACAACGTTAGCCTTGCCCGGATGATAACGAATCTCGCATTCGTAGTCATTTAGCAGTTCCACCCATCGGCGTTGTCTCATATTCAATTCCTTCTGATTGAAAATGTGCTGGAGGCTTTTGTGATCAGTGAATATGGTACACTGAGTACCATAGAGATAGTGCCTCCAGATCTTGAGAGCAAAGACAACGGCTCCAGTTCCAGGGTGTATAATTCTTCTCGTGAATCTTCAGTTGTCGTGATGCGTAGGCGATGACTTTCTCTCGTTGCATCAACACGCAGCCTAGACCTTGATGCGAAGCATCGCAGTATACAACGAAGTCTTCGATCCCATCGGGTAGTGATAGGATCGGGGCATCACATAACTTCTGCTTCAGTAACTGGAATGCTACTTCAGTCTTGGCATCCCATATGAACTTCTTATCCTTTTGGGTCAGAGCGGTCAGTGGCTGGGCTATCTTTGAGAAGTTTTCGATGAATCGTCAATAATAGCCAGCGAGACCCAAGAATTGTCGAATCTCGGTTGGGGTCGTAGGCGTACTCCAATCCTTGATTGCTTCAATTTTTGTGGGGTCCATGTGGATACCTCGATCGTTGATCACATGACCCAAAAAGTGTACCTCGCGAATCCAAAAGTCGCATTTGGAGAATTTCGCGTAGAGTTCTTCCTTCTTCAACAATTCCAGGATAAGCCTCAGATGTTGTTCGTGTTCTTCCTTACTACGAGAGTAGATAAGAATATCGTCAATGAACACGATAACAAATTTATCCAGATAAGGTTTGCATACGCGGTTCATTAAGTCCATGAATACAGCTGGTTCGTTTGTTAAACCAAATGGCATTACGAGAAACTCATAATGGCCATAGCGTGTTCTGAACGCTGTCTTCGACACATCTTCATCTCTAACTCTGAGTTGATGGTATCCTGATCTTAGATCGATCTTGGAGTAGAAGCTTGATCCTTGAAGTTGGTCAAATAGGTCGTCAATCCTAGGAAGCGGGTAACGGTTCTTCACGGTCAGCTTGTTTAGTTCCCGGTAGTCAATGCACATTCGAAATGTTCCATCTTTCTTCTTAACAAACAACACGGGTGCTCCCCACGGAGAGTGGCTAGGACGGATAAAGCCTTTATCTAGCAATTCTTGTAATTAACTAGATAACTCTTTCATTTCAGAAGGTGCCAGACGGTAGGGAGATCTGGCTACGGGGGCGGCACCTGGTGCTAAGTCAATACGAAACTCCACTTGTCGCGTTGGAGGTAAGCCTGGCAAGTCTTCGGGAAAGACTTCCGGGTATTCGCGAATAACGGGGACATCTTCCACACGTTTCTCTTTTGGTTTCTTCTCAGTTACGTGTGCTAGGATGGCATGACATCCTTTACGAAGAAATTTCCGTGCCTTCAGACTAGATATGAGGTTTAGTTTGGTTCCACTCTTTTCGCCTTGCACGTTTAGAGTGTTGCCATCTACGAGTGGCATCCTAACTATTTTCTCATGGCACACGATTTCCGCATGGTTCTTTGATAACCAATCCATGCCGATGATAACATCAAAACTTCCTAGTTCTACGGGCATCAAATCAATGCTGAAGGAATGGTCGGAGAGTTCTAGCGAGCAATTTTGATAAATTATACCAGTTTCTACTAATTCTCCGTTTGCTAATTCTACTGTGAACTTAGTGTCTAAGGCAACAGGGGTAATTTCAAGTAATTGGCCAAAATCGGTAGACACGAAGCTTCTATCAGCACCAGTATTGAATAAAACGGAAGCATAATGATTATTTAGTAGAAACGTACCCATCACCATGTTGGGGTCACGGCGAGCGTCTCCGGCATTGATCACAAAGGCTCTTCCTCTAGCCTGATTAGCATCTTGGTTCCTTGCCTTCGGGCAGTCCTTTTTGTAGTGTCCGGTGGCTCCACAGCCGTAACACGTGCGCTTTGGGCAATCACGTGCCACATGTCCTTTGGTCTTGCAGATGCTGCAGTAGACATTTCCACAATCGAGGGTGTGGTGGAGGTTGCATTTTTTGCACAGAGGTGCACCACCGGTGTAACCAGTCTTTCGGACAGCATGGGTAGGGGTTGTAGCAGCATAAACCTTTGTTGGTTCGGTTTCCTTAGTAGGGATCTTTTCTTCGCGATTCCTCCAGAATCCGCGCTTTCTCTTGTTGTTAGGCTTCTTGTTTGCAGAGGGAGTGGTACTAGCTTCAGGGGTCTTGCCCTCAGACTGTCTCTTGCCAAGGCTCACACCTTGACTGCTAGCTTGGTAAACAAGGTTGTGTGCCAGGCGCACAGCATCCTGAAAAGTCTGAGGATTTGAGGAGAGAACGTTCCCCTGGATATGGGGTGCAAGTCCCCAGATGTACCGTTCAATATTTTTGTACAGGGGAGTGATCATGGTTGGACAGAGATGAGAGAGCTCACGGAACCTTTTGGTATAGCCAGCAACATCGGCTCCATTCATGGATAGGTTCCAGAACTCGGCTTCGAGTTTCTGAAGCTCTTCCCTAGGACAGTACTCATCGCGAAGCAGTTGTTTGAGTTCGTCCCATGCCATGGCGTAAGCCAAATCAGTTCCCATAGCATCAGCATGAGAATTCAACCAAGTCAGAGCGCTATCAGTCAGTGCGCATGTGGAATACTTGACCATGTACTGCTCAGGGCAGTTGCTTATGCGGAAGACGGACTCCATTTTCTCAAACCAACGAACTAAACCAATAGCGCCTTCAGAACCCTTGAAATTCGCGGGTTTGCAGTTCATAAAGTCTTTGTATGAACATTCACGGGGGCCTGCAATCGTTAGGTTGAAACATTGAATACAATTTAGGAAAATTGTAGTCTAGTGTTTTTCTAACATTGTTTAATTCGTTCTTACCGCGTGCCCCATTGTCGTTCTGACGCTGGGCTTCAGCGGCGGCAACAGTTTCTACGACGCGATTAGCAATCATCTCCTCGATTTCCTCAGCAGTCATTGGTGGAGGGGGGCAGAGGAGGTGAAGCGTTCCTGGTGGTTCGGCGTCTCGGTGGCATGATTTCGCTTTAAGTTACAATTGTCAACATAAAGAAAATTTTAGATACTATGTAAATTGGGTTATTACATGCTCGAGAATAACTACCACGACATATATCAATGATGCCATAACATTTTTCGCGCAACGCAACCAAGAACATATGATAGAAGAGAGGAGATAGGAAGGGCGTAGTAACATAACGTGTCATAGTAATAATATAAATAGCACAACCATAACATGATAATAACATAACCATAAAAGACATAACATTAACCATAATCATACCAAAATATTTCCATAGCATATCAACTGAAGTCATACATCAATCATTGTTTGTTACCATATTACAGACGAAACATATTCAAAGGAAACAAGTTTTGCATCGTGGGCTCGCAGTCCCAATCATAATCAAAGTTAACATGTTTCATCCATAAAACGGCTATCAAAAGATACTAGGTCACATCTACCTAGAATGCTGGTGGAGGTGGTGGAGGTCCAGGAGGCATGAAAAAGACGGCCGGTCCCTGAGTCATGGCCTGGAGGGTGGCGAAGAGTCATCCAGAAACAAACTCCAAGGCTGAGACCCTCCTCTACAAGCTCTCGTGTGAGAGGAGCAGATCAGTAGTGGCCATGCTGACCCCTGTCATGTGGGCATGGAGGGACCCCATGGCGCCATCAGTAGCGCTCATGCGTCCGATCAGCTCGGTCATCTGGTTCCTAGGGAATGTCATCTCAGGTGTGGTTGGTAGCTGGCGAACATCAGCATCAAGCTCCCCTAGGTCGGCCTCTATACGCCTCAGACGAGCTACTAAAAGTGGTACCGTGTCAGATATCGGCTCGTCCGTGAAAGGCGAGATCCCCAAGGGCACATGGCGGGAGGGGTCAGGGAGTGAGGATTCCCCACGAGCATAACAGCTCGGGAACTCCTCGATCATACGCCAGTGCTGAACCTGGCCCGGCATCCACGCTAGATGGGGAAACTGAAATACATAGCGCCTCTTGGGTGCAGGCTCATCAGGGGTGCGTCCAACCTCCCGAGTCCGGGATGGGCCAGGTGCCCGTCCTGGGGTGAATCCCCGTCTGCCACCACCAGGTGTGGCGACATAGGTCTTCACAGACCGGTCACGGCCTGCGAAGGGGTCGCCAGTGCTCGAAGCACACATGGGGCCACACCGCCAGCAGTGGCGGTGGGAGCAAGGTGGTCTGGGGAATCATCGGAGGTCTTACGCCTAATGTGACTCAGGAAACCAGGGGGAAGGGATGTCTGACGAATGATACCAACAGTGGCTCCCTCGGTCTCAGGGCTAGACGGTATGTGATCCTCCGGTGAAGGAGTGTAGTCTACTGGTGCAGGGTTCTCAGGAGATGGGGTGTACTCCACACTTGGTTCCTCATCAGAATCAGCAATGCAAATAACTTCCTTGGAAGTTATCTCTGCGAAAATATTCCAACAGGAAACAGTGATCAGTAACATCATAATGGTTTAGAAATTAAAGTAAGGAAGTAATGCATAGGTAACACATAAGCTAGCATAAGTAAACATATTGAAGATAAGGTCTTGCATGCAAATGGTAGCTTCGGAGTGGGTTATAGTCCAGGTTCAGTTTTTCGTTTTGTTTGTTTATCCTGGTTCGCTATAACCACGGCTCTGATACCAATCTGTCACACCCCGGTCAACGGTTTCGGGTGTGAACGAGAATGGAATCATAGTCGAGGATACATAGAACAACTTCTAATAAATTAAAACTTCATAAAACATTACTTCATTTCATTGCAGCGGAAAAGATAGTGGAAACGATAATGTCTTACAATTTGAAAACATAAAGTCTTAAACTAATATTAAAAGCATGAGACGGTTTATTTGGATAGTCAGGACTATGACTCCGAAAGCAGGTCCGATAGCATATATAAGCCCCATTTGCATGTCTTCAGGAAGTTGCGTCAATTACCTAAGAAATCATGAGTTTAAAAGGGTCAACATAAAGTTGGTGAGGTTCACAGGTTTAAGACTCACAGTTAAAGTTTGTAAAACAATTTTCAGTATGCTTAAATATTACGTTGGTTTATTGTTGTGGTTGTATGATCTCACCTGAACCTTGATTTCAAATACTAACGGTTTACCCACCCAAGCATCTCTTGCCCAGAGATGTTAAACAGAGCAGAATAACTGACGTGTACCCCCAGACAAATCCGGAGTCAGAACTGGAGCTACCAGTTAGGGTAGGGTTGTCAACCCAAATAGATCTATCCACTAGCTATTGTTTCGTACAGAACTAATTGAAATCAATTAATGGTGGGATACAGTTGTACAAACGTTTATAACGATAATGTACCAAGTTGGGCAATCAGTAAGAGAACAAGTAGTCATACGGCTAACAGATAAACCATAATATTAAGCAAAAAGCATTTATCAGATTTCATGATTTCTCCCCAAAGGTATAAAATAGTTAAAAGAAAAGGGGCCGTGAAACTCACTGATTCAGCAGATTTAGCAGGATAGGAACGGTAGCATGTAACGTCCTAAATAATTAAATAAACATATGCATAAGGTCTATGATCATTTGAGTAACATAAGTCACCCAAGTGATACCGGTCAAGTCTTGACGATTTTATTCCATTTATAATTGTTAGGAAAAGACTTGTTAGTTAGCACAAACATATTTACGTCAGTTTATATTTATGTCAAATAAATATAACGTAAACTAAACAGATAATTAGTTAAATCAAGTTTTAAACATCGAACTAAAATAATAATCTCTATTATTATTTTCATTAGTTAAGATAATATTTTTTTTGAAATTGAATAATTATGTGAAGACTAAAATCTTGTAAATAATTAAATAATAATTATTTAAGACTTTATATATATTTTAAAACATTTCCGAGATTGTTTAATATTTCATGTGTATGAAATATTTATTTGAAAACGTCGATAAAAATATTAAAGGGTGACACTTGGATTTATAAAGTTTTATTTATTAAAACTCTTGCGTCATTTTAATAAAACATGATAAGTGATTATTTACGTTTTTGCGTATATCGACGTGCGGTCCCGGTTTTATTACTACGCAAGTAATTTCTATTTTGATTACTTTGATCACTTAAAGTAATGAAAATGAGTCCATGTAAACATTTAAAGTCATTCACTTGTCTTGGTTTATTTTTATAAAATTTCTTTTATAAAAATATTTATTTTTCACAAGTGACCTTTTATAGAAAAATGTCCATTTTTAGCATGATTTAAGAAAGGTTAAAATTTGTAATAAATCCAAGTATTTATGTCAAATTAATCATTTGACATAAATATTATTCTTACTAAATCTAGTAAGAATTAAATTTATTCTTTTTGTCTAAGATTTATAACACATTAAATATGTTACATGTCCATTTTAAGAAATATATTCTTTGGTCCATTATTATAAATTACTAGCCATTTAGTAATTTAAATCCATTTTCCATAACCATGATTTTAGTCCATTTATTCCATGTCATGTAACAAGTAACTATAAATATAACATGGTTTATATTTAGTAACTAACATGATAATATGTCATATGAAATAATAAACATATCTACTAACATTAACATGTTAGGACCAAAAATAATTAACCATCTACTAACATTTACATGTTAGGACCAAAAATAATTAACCATCTACTAACATTTACATGTTAGGACCAAATAAATAATAAATCTACTAACATATACATGTTAGGACCAAATGTAACAAATATTAAACATAACATATTGTTAGTCTTAGATTTACATTTTATTAAATGTGAAGGGGCTTTATATTTGTAAATCAACTAACTTGAAATCTTTAGATTTCATAAACAAGATCATGGTGCACACTTGCTACTATCCATAAGGTTTCACAAATGTGTTTCACCAAAAGAATGTGGATCTTGAAGAATGGAGGTAAAGAGAAAGAGTTTTGTTAGTTGATGAACAAAGTAAGCATTCAAGAAGAAAAGATTTAGATGATGGTTGTTAGTTGTGGTTGTTGTCAAGACTTGGAGGTCTCATTTGGGTGGTGAAATAATGTAAGAAGCATAGAGAAAAGTAGTTTAAAATACTCACAATGGAGTGAACTCAAAACCGAGAAGGAGAGGAAGGAGGGTTGCGGTTCGGTGGTGGTTGACGGCGGCAGGGGGCGGTCGGGCGTCGGGCTGGGGTGGTGGGGCAGGTGGCCGGCGGTGGTTGGCAGCCGGTGGCAGCGGCGGTTTGGGGGGGGGGGGGGGTTCGGCCGGAACTAAGGAGAAGAGAGGGAGAGAGTGTTTCTGAGTTTGTGTTGGTGTGGGGGAACAAAGTGGATGGTGAGGGTTTTCTTATAGTGTGATTAGGGGTTAATAACCAAGGGTTTAAGCTAATGCTCATGGGGACTTGAAATACTAGCATAGGTTATGTGTCAAGCTCACACTCACCCAACAATTTAAACTTGGAGATTACTCTTGGTTAGTTTTTATAAAAGTGTTAGAGTTTTATAAAATATAAGGAGGTTAAAGGTTAATAAAAATCATAATTTTTATAAATCTAACCCAATCTTAATATACTATAAAGGTGGTGAAAGTTGGATAAATATTTGGGCCAAAGTTTATAAAAAAAAAAACTACATGTGTTAGTTTTATAAAATCATTGGGCCAAAACTTTTATAAAACTTGAATGGGCTTTTTATAAAAATCTCATGGGCTCATATCATTTAAATATAGTTTGGAGAAGTGGGCCGAAGCCCATCGGATTCGGGTTCTCGGTTGGGCCGGTTCTCGGCTTGGGCCGAGGGTGGCTATCGGATTCGGCCAAAGGCCATCTGGGCCGCGGGTCGGGCCTCCGGGTCGGCTAGAACGCTCGGTTAGTCGGTTCGAGTTGTCGGGTTAAGTTTCGGGTTCATTTGAGTCGTTTCGGGCTTATTGGGCTTAACTTGGCCTAATGGGGTTAACAGTCGTTCGTTTGGTTAAGTCTTGACAACGTAACATTCATCGTAACGTTTTTAGTTTCATAAAACGTTTTATCAGTTTATATCAGTTTGATAAAACATAAAATGTCAATTTTATATTTAATTTCTTATTATTAAAATTCCATTTTTAATAATACGAGACTTTCATATTTTACCGTTATTTAACGCGATATCTAAATCAGTTAATCATTTATCTAAACACAGTTAATCACAGAATTTATAACAGTAATTCACATAATTATCACGTAGTGAAAGTCAACAAAAGTCAACGGAGAGAAGGTTTGACCTGATTTTTGGACCGGGTGTCACATTGTCCTTTAAAAAAAATAAAGATTAAGGTGTGTGGTTTGGGACTTGTTCACGACAGACAAGAAATAAAAAGAGAGTGGAGAGTGAGGGTAGGGTAGGTTGGGTTGGTAAGGTTTATGGTGAGGATGAATGTAGACTATAGGAAATTAGGGTGGGGTGTTGGCAAGCTCATCATCACATTTTCTAAATGAAAATCTCGTAACTCTTTTAAAAAAAAACAACAACAAACATGTAGTATAAAAGTTTGTCATCTTTTATAAAATATATAAGGCATAATATAAAATGTGTAAATTCTATAAAATATATAAGGATTTGGGAGGAAGTAATCCTTAGTTTTTATACATAAATAATGTATAAAAACTTTACAAGTTTATAACAATTTTTAAAAAAATTAGAGGTGATGTCAACTTTTATAAAAATGAAAAGTTGATGGGCCAATATTATTTAAAATAAACCATTGGGCTTGGGATTTATATTGGGCATAAACATTTAGAGGAAAAGTGGATCGGGCCGGTTCGTCGTTTATGGGCCGTACGGGTCAGAACGGGGCGCCGGTTCGAGGCCCGGGCCCGTTGTGTAACGGTTCGGTTTACGGATCGCCAAGATCATTCGGTTTATCGAGTTTATGTAACGGGTTAAGGTTTCGGACTCGGTTTAATTGTTTTTGGCTCATTGGGCCTATTGGGCCAAGTTGGGCCCAATTGGGTGTTCGGTTGAGGTTTGGCTTAAGTCTTGACAACGATTTCGGTTTGTTATGTTTTTATTTCGTAAAAACAATTGTTCGAGTCGGTTATAACAGTTTTTCAAAAATCAGTTATAGTTTTCAGTTTTGTAAGTTCGTAATAGTTTTAAGCTCGACCGCCCAGATTGTTTAAAACCGAATAGTTTTAAACATATGATCGCTTATCAGTTTTCCATGTCGGTTATATAACGTACGACACCAGTTCCAGTTCCAGTTACAGATAAAATATAAAATACATTTTATATTTATTTTTCTTGTTGTTGAAATTTCATAATTAATCCATGGAATCTCTATGAAATTTTCGGGTATACGCTTCTAAAACAAACGCGGGATTAGGTATACGTCATCAGTTAACGGTCAGGCACAGTAATTAACAGTTTAAACAGAAATCAGATCGGTTAATGCACATTAATACTTAATTAAAAAGTCAAAGTAAAGGGTTTGACCTAGGTTTTCGGACGAGGTGTCACATTCTCCCCCCAGTTAGAAGAATTTCGTCCCGAAATTCAGTTCTTGATCACTGGTTGTTTGTGACGTTTCCGAAAAGAAACGAGGGTATTTTAGACGCATTTGGTCATCGCGCTCCCAAGTGTACTATGGACCTCGCTATGAGTTCCAGCGCACTTTGATAGTGGGAATGCGGCTATGCTTCATTAATTTAAGGTCTCGGTCAAGTATCTCGACAGGTTCCTCAATAAAGCAAGGCATTTTGTCAGCTTGATTTTCGATAAGCGTTTCGTCAGATAAGCATTTCGTAAGATTAATAACGTGAAAGACATCATGCAAACTGCTTAGCTATACGGGAAGGCGTAGTCGGTAAGCTACTAGTCCGATTGTCTTAGTGATTTCAATTGGACCAATGTAACGAGGGTTAAGCTTTCCTCGTTCGCCGAAACTGATGACACCTTTCCAAGGTGACACTTTTAACATGACGCGGTCACCCTTTTTAAAGGATAAGGGTTCGCGACGATTGTCGGCAGATAAACCTCAATAGTCTGATAAAAGAATGAGGATTTACACACGGATGAACGAGGTTTTGAGTATGAAGGTTTCTGGACAAGTCAGGATTTCTCATGAATGGGCTCTACCAGGATTTTCATGTAGTTCAAATTACAATTATGTGTGCACCCACAATTGTGATTTGTCTTACATGATTAGCCTATGCTTTGCTCATACTTGAGTTTTCAGTTTTCGTTGGAATATGCAATGTATCGGGGACAAGATGGCTTATGGAAAAGTTTAGATTGATTCGCTACCAGTCGGGATCTTCATTTATTCCTGGGATTTCTAATGATAACAATAATGGAGATGCGGTTTGGCTCCATTCTATTGCTCTTGCAGTCTAAGGTCGTAATAGGTGCTAGACAAGATGGGTTTGTAGGCCATTGGTCCAATCCGTTCCAGGATCTCAAGGGACCGATGAGGTTTAAGCATACCTAGCTTTCCAGGCCTAGTTACCTCCATCTAAGACAGAATCCATTATAAGGTTTTGAACGCCCTTATAGATTCAAGGGTTCACGTCGAGTGTTAACGTAGTTCTCCTGGAGATTACCTATGGCTTTTGGAAGGTTCAGAAATTGAAAGGTCTCCTTAGTAGTTTCATGAACTATCACTGGACCAGTCAGTTGACTGTTACTGGCTTCAATCCAGCGAAAGGGCGAATGAAACTTTCTTCCATACAAGCCTTCAAAAAGGGGCGACTTGAATATTCGAGAGATATCTATTGTTATAAGGAAACTCGGCGAATGGAAAATAGTTGTCTCAACCATTGCCTAGGTTTGTCTTGCGTGATGACGATCTGTCACATAACTACGCAACGTACCTTTTTAAGGTCTGAATTTTTCCTTTTGATTTGGTCATTAGTATAACTCCTTTGTTGGGTCCCTGGGTGGATGGAATATCCTGATTTATGGGCTTCATCAAACACTAGCATTCCTTAAGCCTCCAAAGTCAGGTACCCATAGCTTATCCGTAAAGTTCATGGTTCCATCAGGCTTTTCAAGTAGTTGTTTCTCTATGCCACGCAGGCATTCGTTCTCCAGATTTTCAGGCTTAAGAGCTTCGATTTGAGCGTCACAAACTTATCACGTGAGATTCGAGCGTATGGTCATACTTAATGCTCGAGCACGACGCGGTTTGGCGTGTTCCTTACTGCTTAAAGCATCACCAACAACGTTAGCCTTGCCCGGGTGATAACGAATCTCACATTCGTAATCGTTAAGCAGTTCAACCATCATCGTTGTCTCATGTTTAGCTATTTCTGGTTAAGGATGTGTTGGCGACTCTTGTGATCGATGAATATAACGCACCGAGTCCCATAAAGGTAGTGCCTCCATATTTTGAGGGTAAAGAAAACGGCTCCAAGTTCTAAGTCACGAGTCGTGTAATTCTTCTCATGAATGTTCAGTTGTCGAGAGGCATAAGCGATGACTTTCTCACGCTGCATCAGTACGCAACCCAAGCCTTGATGCGAAGCATCACAGTATAAAATGAAATTGTCGATTCCGTCTGGCAAGGATAGAATTGGGACGTTGCAAAGTTTTTGCTTCAACAACTGGAAGGCAGTTTCAGTTTTATCATCCCAGATGTACTTCTTATCTTTCTGGGTCAGGGTGGTAAGAGGCTAGGCTATCTTGGAAATTTTTTCAATGAATTGGCGATAGTAGCTAGCGAGACCTAAGAATTATCGAATCTCGGTTGGGTCGTGGGAGTACTCCAACCTTTGATTGCTTTAATCTTTGACGGACCAACGTGAATATCGTGGTCGTTGATCACATGACCCTGAAAGTGTACTTCGCGAATCCAAAAATCACATTTGGAGAATTTCGCATACGGTTCTTCTTTCTTCAACAGTTCTAAGATGAATCTCAAGTGTTCCTCGTGTTCGTTCTTACTACGTGTGTAGATAAGAATATCGTCTATGAACACGAAAACAAATTTATCCAAGTATGGTTTGCACACGCGATTCATTAAGTCCATGAATACGGCCGGTGCATTAGTCAAACCAAATGGCATACCGAGGAACTTGTAATGACCATAGCGTGTTCTAAACGCTGTGTTTGAAACATCTTCATCTCAAACTCGGAGTTGGTGGTACCCCGACCTTATATCGATCTTGGAATGGAAGCATGATCCTTGAAGTTGATCAAACAGGTCATCGATCCTTGGAAGCGGGTAACGGTTCTTCACAGTCAGTTTGTTCAACTCTCGGTAGTCGGTACACAATCCGAATGTTCCATCTTTCTTTTTCAGGAATAACACGAGAGCACCCTACGGGGAGTGGCTTGGATGAATAAATCCCTTATCTAGCAACTCTTGCAGTTGGCTAGATAACTCTTGCATGTCAGACAGTGCCAGTCGGTAAGGGGACCTGGCAACGGGGCGGCTCTGGGTGTTAGGTAGATGCGAAACTCTACTTGTCGTGCTGGGGGTCAGCCTAGCAAGTCTTCTGGAAAGACTTCTAGGTGTTCGCAGACAACAGGAACGTCTTCGATACATTTCTCCTTCGGTTTCTTCTCAGTGACATGAGCTAGGTTGGCTTGGCATCCCTTGCGGAGGAATTTATGTGCCTTCATACAAGATGTGATATATAGCTTGGCTCCACTCTTTTCGCCTTGTACGTTTAGAGTGTTGCTGTCTGCTAATGGCACTCAAGCCATTTTCTCATGACACACAATTTCTGCATGGGTCTTTGCTAACCAATCCATTCCAATGACGAGATTGAAACTTACTCAATCAATGGGCATTAAGTCGATGTTGAAAGAATGGTCAGCAGGTAGTCTGGGTAGATTACTCCGGTTTCTAATCAAATCTCCATTCACTAATTCTATTGCAAACTTAGCGTCTAGGGCAACAGGGGCGATTTCAAGTAATTAACTAAAATCGATAGACGCAAGTCTTTGTCGACACCAGTATTGAATAAAACAGAGGTATAATTACTATTTTGCAGGAACGTACCCGTCTTCGTGTTGGGGTCACGGCGGGCGTCTCTGGCATTGATCATGAAAGCTCTTCCTCTAGCAGGGTTAGCATATTGATTCTTCACCTTTGGGCATTCCTTTTTGTAATGGTCAATTTCCCAAAAACCGTAGCAGGTGCGATTTGGGCAATCGCGTGCTACATGTCTTTTAACCTTGCAGATGTTACAACAGACATTACCACAATTGAGAGTGGGTGTAGGTTGCATCACGAGCATAGGGGTGTTGTACCGGTGTAACGGTTCTTCGGACAGGGTGAACAGCTCACGGAACCTCTAAAAGGTGTAGGCTTTAATTCATAAAGTCCTTTTATGAACATTCACGAGGGCTTACAATGTTAGGTTAAAACATTGAACACAATCTGGTGGAATTGTAGTCTGGTGTTTTCTAACCTTGGTTAATTCGTTCATATTGCGCGCCCCATCGTCCGCGTGACGTTTGGTTGCAGTAGCAGCGACGGTTTCTGCAACACGTTGGGCAATCAATTTCTCGATTTCAGCAGCGCTAAAGGGCGGAGGAGATGAAACGTTTCTGGTGGCTCGGCGTCTAGGCGGCGTACGTTCGCTTTAAGTTATTAATGTCAACATAAAGGAAAGTCTAGATTATATGTGAATGGGGTTATATAATGCGCGAGAATAACTGCCACGACATACATCCATGACACCCAAAACATGACGCGCGCAAGCACGACCAAGAAACAAGAAGCGGAGGGGAATAACTTACGTGAATGAATAAAACGATATAACGACAGCAACAGTAATTTCATAAATCCTAAACATGGAAATCATAATCATATTCATAATACTAGTTTCCATTACCACCATATTAACTGATAGAGTACACGATAGTCAAAGGAGGATAAGTCTTCGTCTTAGGCTTACAGTCTCGTCGCAACAAAATATGTAAATATTTTTCATTGCCAAAAGGAGGGATCAAAAGTCTGGATTCTTAGTCAAGCTATCTAGAGTGGTGGTCCAGAGGGCATAGTTAAGGTGGTGGTGATCTGAGCAATGAGTTTCATGTAACAGAACACTCGCCTAGGGAATTCCTCTAGGTAAGCAACTCTCGTCTGGAGGGATTCGTTGGCCAACCGCAGATCGGTGTAGGCCATGTTGACTCCATTCATGTGAGCATGCAGTGACTCTATAGCACTCAGTGTGGCCGTCTGGTGGTGCTCCATGGGGGCTAGACGGGTCTTTAGTGCCACTAGATAGGTCTAGGTGGGGAGTCTAGTGATCTCATCGTTGATCACCCCAAAGGCTCGCTCGTGACATTGCGGGCATGTCACCAGTAGCAGTGGTCGCACCGCTAGTTAGCGGCATCGGTGGGAATCGGGTTGTTCGAGGGTCGTCTGAGAGACGGGGTCACAATGCTCTCAGAACACTCGATGGTAACGAGGACTGTCAGATACTACCGACAATGAGAATGTCCTGCTCTGGGCTGGACAACTCATAGTCCTTCGGGGAAGGCGTGTACTCAGGCACAACTGTGTCTTTTCCAGAGGAATCAGATATGCAGATGACTTCTTCGGAGGTCATCCTTGCGATAATATTCCAGGAGAAAACATAGTTGGTAACATGATAACAGTATCTAGAATAAAAGATATATATGCACCGGTTGTAGTAATAATAAGTCATATATATATAAAACATAAGTTACCATAACCACTATATGATAAGAAATTGGTTTTGCGTTCAAACGGTAGCTTCGGAGTGGGTTATAATCCAGGTTTGGTTTTTGTTTATTTGTTTAACCTAGTTCGCTATAACCACGGCTCTGCTACCAATCTGTCACACCCCGGTCAACGGATTGGGTATGAGCGAGACGGAATCATAGTCGCAGATATACATAACAAATTCTACTAAATTCAAACGTCATTTAAAACATAATACCATTCATGTTGCAGCGGAAAGTCATGGTGAAATGATATTGTCTTACATTTGAATAAAAGTCTTAGTTTGATATTGAAATCATAAAGCAGTTTATTTAAGATAGGTCGGGACTACGACTCCGGTAAAGCAGGGTCGAAAGTTACAGTGAAGCCCCATTTGCATGTCTTCCATGATAAGCTTAGATACCTGAGAAATCATGAGTTTAAAAGGTCAACATAAAGTTGGTGAGGTTCACAGGTTTATGATTATATGGTAAGTTTGTAAAAACAGTTTACAATATGTTGGAATAACAGTTTATGGTATACTTAAGTGTTACGTTAGTTTACTGTCGTGGTTGTATGATCTCCCATGAACCTCAAATTCGAATACTAACGGATTACCCACTCATGGCATTCTATCCCAAGAATACCGAACAGGCTAGAATAACTGACGTGTACCCCTTGACAATGTACGAAGTTAGGATTGGAGCTACCAATCTGGGCAGGGTTGTCAACCCAAATAGATCTATTCACTAGTTTTCGTTTCGAGCAGAACTAATCGAATTCAATTAATAGTGGGATTCAGTTGTACTAACGTTGATAACGATAAAGTACCAGTTGTTTGGGATACATAATGGAACATGTAGTCATACGGCTAACAGGTAAACAATAACATTAAGTAAAAAGCATTTTATCAGTTCATGATTTCTCCCCCATAAGTGTAAAACAGTTGTAAAGAAAAGGGGCCGTGAAAGTCACATGATTCAGTGATGATGATGGATTACCGAGTGGCAACTAGCAGTAAAGTTCTAATAAAACATAAGACAATATGCATAAGGGTCAACATAATCATTGGAGTAACGAATGTTACCCAAATGATACCGATCAAGTCTTGACGTATAATCCCGTTTGTATCGTTTGAAAACCCGTTAGTTAATCAGTTTAAAATCAGTAAATGCTAATGTTCACTTATGAAGGCATATATGTAAATGAATACAAGGAATAAACATGCGATAACGTCTCATGAAGACCAGTTAAATCAAGTATTAAACATCGTTTTAAATAATAATATTTATTATTATCTTTAGGTTCGCTCGATCGATTGAATAATCAATTGCGTTTAAGTTATAATATATATAACTAGGGTTCATAATTATTATCGAATAATTATCCTAACTTGTCGGAATAACTTTATTAAAATATTACAAGTTAGAGATTAAATGATTAAACACAAGTAGTTAAATATTAAAGGTTATTTTAATATTAAACTTATACTTAGAGAATTAGGGTTTTAAGTTAATACATGTAATTATTACTACAATAATTAATATTAACAAAGTATGGTGAGTTTTAAATCAAATTAGGGTTTCTAAAACTCATACGAATAATTATCTGTCGAAAATAATTATTTACGTGTCGATACGTCGTTAAACATTTTAAATCATTTAAAGATTTCATTTCAAGTCAAAACGTTTGAAATAAACATTTGATCCGGTTAAAACATTTCAATTATTTTGATTTATTTATAATAATCAAAATGTTTAAAATATGTTTTTCATAATTTCTATAAATCTTTTGATTTTATTTTTATAAAATCAATTTTAAATAACTTTATTTATTAAATAAAGTTAGGGTTTTAAATTAAGGACTTTTTATAGAAAATTTCCAACATAAAACATTTACCATTTTTTGTATAAATTCCAAGTTTTATACTTTTCATGTCAAGTGACATAAATATGTTCTTTTATCATTTTTGATATAAAATATATTTATATATATTTTTATCCATTTTATTTTCATAAAAACTAAAACAAGCATTTAATTCATGTGTTCTTAGAAATTATATTTTTATAAAATGTGACCATTTTATGTAATAAATTTCATGATGACATTCTATGGTTTAAATTATCCAAGAAGTTTTTATAAAATTTCTAGCCTTTGTTATTTAACCATAAAATTTATTTAAAGGTTTTAAGCCATGATTTTATGTTTAAAGATTTAGTGAACACATCTAACGTCCATATTAGTTCCATGTATGTCACTAAACGTCGTTTGTTCATGTTAATCGTCATTAGCATATATTAATCGCTAAATATGATGATTAACTACTAAAATCACAATTAACAATTCTAGCCATTTAAAATATCAACACATGATAATATCAACATACAACCATGCATAAATATATAAACATTATAAATTATCCAAATGATCAATTTTAAATCATCAAACTAGCAACATTAGTCATGGTTTTCATCTTTAAACAAAGACACTAACATTATTATGTTAGTAATCACAAGATGCTCATATTAGTTAACAATTCATAAGTTTTAATCCATGAGATTTTCATGGACATGTTCATCTAACTTAACCATATTTTCAAACCTTACAATTATAAGGTTTTAGCAAAACAAAGAAAATGATAGAAAATAGTTTAGGTGTTCTATGATCGTTAGAAGAGATCGTGTTTTAACGGGTCGGTTGTCAAGACCTTACGGCTCATTTGGGACGATTAAAATGTTAACGAAACATAGACGGAAACGGTTAAAAGAGCTCATGGAAGAGAGGAGTTAAACCGATAGAGAAGGGAGAAATATGGAGGGTTGCTCGGTGGCTCTCGGCGGTTCACGGTGGCGGCTCACAGCAGCAGCTCCACAACAACAGTTCCGGCGGCCAGAGGAGAGCATAGCAGCGGCAGTGAAGGCGGTGGTGGTGGCTGTGTCTGGTGCGAAAGAAAGGAGGAAGGTGGCGGGGGTTGTGGCTGTTCACGGCAGGGAAAAAGGGAGGAAGATGGGGCTGTGTTCGGTGGTGGTGTGGCAGCAGCTTGGTGGTGGTGCACCACAGTAGCAGTGGCGGAACAGCTACAGTGGCGCAGTTGTAGCAGTAGTCGGCGACAGTGGATGTGGTGGTTGTTTCACCGAAAAAAAAGAAAAGGAAAGGAGATGGTGGGAGGTGGTGGGGTGCAACCGTGAAGAAGGCAAAGGAGGAGGAATGGCGGCTGTGATGGTGGTTCACGGCTGCCCACTTGCAGCAGTCTGGCGGCGGCGGTAACCCCACGGCAGCAGTAGTGGCGGACTGCAGCAGTGACGGAACAACAACGGCAGTGAGAAGGTGGTGGTGTTGGGCTGCCGGGAAGGAGAAAAGAAAGAGGGAGGAGGGTGGTTCCGAGCGGTGGTGGTGGTTGATGCCGAAGGTGGTGGTGGTTGTTGTTTCTCGAGCAGCAGCGGTAGCAACAAGGTGGCGGGTACACACGTGGGTAAAAGGAAACGGTTGGTATTAATTTGGTCGAATAACAAATGGAGAAGGAAGGGTGTAGGGTGTTGCTTGTTCTTTAAAAAAAATAAAGATTGAGGTGTGTGGTTTGGGACTTGTTCACGACAGACAAGAAAGAAATATAGAGTGGAGAGCGAGGATAGGGTAGGTTGGGTTGGTATGGTTTATGGTGAGGATGAATGTAGACTATAGGAAATTAGGGTGGGGTGTTGGCAAGCTCATCATCACATTTTCTAAATAAAAATCTCCTAACTCTTTTAAAAAAAAACAACAAACATGTAGGTGACTTTATTTTAAAAAAAGTTTGTCATCTTTTATAAAATATATAAGGCATAATACAAAATGTGTAAATTCTATAAAATATATAAGGATTTGGGAGGAAGTAATCCTTAGTTTTTAAACATAAATAATGTATAAAAACTTTACAAGTTTATAACAATTTTTATAAAAATTAGAGGTGATGTCAACTTTTATAAAAATGAAAAGTTGATGGGCCAATATTATTTAAAATAATCCATTGGGCTTGGGATTTATATTGGGCATAAACATTTAGAGGAAAAGTGGATCGGCCCGGTTCGTCGGTTATGGGCCGTACGGGTCAGAACGGGGCGCCGGTTCGAGGCCCGGGCCCGTTGTGTAACGATTCGGTTTACAGATCACCAAGATCATTCGGTTTATCGAGTTTATGTAACGGGTTAAGGTTTCGGACTCGGTTTAATTGTTTTTGGCTCATTGGGCCTATTGGGCCAAGTTGGGCCCAATTGGGTGTTTGGTTGAGGTTTGGCTTAAGTCTTGACAACGATTTCAGTTTGTGATGTTTTTATTTCGTAAAAACAATTGTTCGAGTCGGTTATAACAGTTTTTCAAAAATCAGTTATAGTTTTCAGTTTTGTAAGTTCGTAACAGTTTTAAGCTCGACCGTCCAGATTGTTTAAAACTGAATAGTTTTAAACATATAATCGCTTATCAGTTTTCCATGTCGGTTATATAACGTACGACACCAGTTCCAGTTCCAGTTCCAGTTCCAGATAAAATATAAAATACATTTTCTATTTATTTTTCTTGTTGTTGAAATTCATAATTAATCCATGGAATCTCTATGAAATTTACGGGTATACGCTTCTAGTACAAACGCGGGATTAGGCATACGTCATCAGTTAACGGTCAGGCACAGTAATTAATAGTTTAAACAGAAATCAGATCAGTTAATGTACATTAATACTTAATTAAAAAGTCAAAGTAAAGGGTTTGACCTAGGTTTTCGGACGAGGTGTCACACCTTTGGACGTCGTTTACTCCGATAATCACATGTTCACACATTTTAATGTCGAACAGTCATGGTGACTGAATGTCCTATAGTTTTGCTCCAGTTGATTTCAATATGTCAAGCGGGGTTATCACCAGACCATGTCAAGTAGGTTTATCAGCGTACGACTTGCTCTCTCAGTCGGACGGTCGACCCCGGACTACCATCGTCTTCTATGCAGGAGACAACACCACTCGGATATTACAGTTATCATGTTGCCTTGCCTCCGAACGATTTTACTATAACCGAGCCGATCCATCGATCTTATCATCGGCTCCCGACTGGACAATCTCCCTAACCAAACAACCATCGGTCACTTGATATTCAATGCTCCTCTGAAGAAACCTTTGGTCCGGAAAATTAGGCTGAATGGCCAACACTGGTTCATTGTCGGACGACAAGCTCCCGGTGACACGACTACCGGATGACACAACATCCGGGTAACACCTTCACCTCCGCTTCATTTTCAGGCTCTCCTTCGAAATACACTCCAATATCAGGGTTACATCCGACCCAGACATCGTCTTCTTCGGAAGCCACCTATTCTAGTGTTTGTTTGATAGCACAACCATGATTACCGGTCCGGTTGGATGGTGCGATTCTTGAGAGTAAGTTAGGGATCTACTCAGCCGTGCGGTCATGAGAGATGTTTAAGTGCCGGAGCTAGTTACAGTCCGGAGGGATTAAGTGTCTTTCCCCCAAGTGGTTGGGGGGTATTTATAGTGTCTTACCTTTGTCTGGAGCGTCATTAATGCTCCTGGAGGCTAACGGTATGCGTGGGTACGGTAGGTGTGTAGACTACAGTCCCATTTTGGGTAATGCGGTGCATGATTGGCTTATGATATGCCAGTCACTTTATGCACATACCCTTATCACCAGTGGTCATGCAGGTCGTGCGGCCTACATGTATGTACTGTATGTCGTTAGAGTGAGCCCTTGGTTCGGCCTGGTGGCGAACAGCCTGACCGGTCTGGCCGGACCGGACCCACGTCATCACATACCTATCTCATGCGAAGGTCCGATGTCTAAACCACCTCTTTTACCTGGAACAATAGTCATCACGTCCTGAATATTTGATCGGACGACTCACAACTCCGGTAGATCTTATTTTGCCCGGATAAGTCATGTACGACTGTGTTCTGGATAGACACCTCCGCTACACATCTCCGACATACTGAGTCGTTATCGCACCACCCGATCCTCTTCACATTACCCAGTGATATTATGGGTAAAACCCATTTTGCTGGACTCCTCCAGAGTTGACATCACCAGACCGAAGTCCTCCCGGAAGATAATTTACTGATCGGATGATTGCCCTGTTAGACAAAATATATTTACTAAATATATATATATATATATATATTTCGGATATATATATATATATATATGTATATAATATAAATATATATTATGTCCTTTAATCATTTATCTTAAATAATCAATTACCTATTTAACCCTATCTAGCATTTATTTGATGGACGTAATTGCCCTTAATAGATAGACTAGGGTTTCCCCTTGGTGTATATATAGGGCCTTATTAATAAGATTAGAGGCTAATCACCACACACAATTTTCATCTCTCTCTCTCCGCTCTCTTTCTCTCAATCGTAAATCACTTTACGATTTCACCATCATTAGCATACACACCACACACAATTTTCACCATCATTAATAAGATTAGAGGCTAATCACCACACACAATTTTCATCTCTCTCTCTCCGCTCTCTTTCTCTCAATCGTAAATCACTTTACGATTTCACCATCATTAGCATACACCCTAAAGGGGAACCAAGGCTACTAACAGGATGGATAATCTGACCGTTGCTGATCTCAATCAGATGAAAATAGGTAATCTTTAATAGTTATTATCTATTTATTATGATTACGATTCAAGATTCGATCAACATGTGGTATCAGAGCATATGTTGCTCAATCGAATCTTAGTCTGAATCTGTTTACCTAATAATTTTCAAATCCTAAATTAAAATCCGAAACCCTAATTCGTTTTGATCAATAAATCGTTTTCTAACATCAAAAGTCAAAACCGAAACGGTTTCAATTTTTCGAAAACTTGCTAAAACCCTAATTTGTTTTCGGTAAAAGTTTTATCTTTTCGATCGAAATCCCAATTTCGATCGAAAAGCTCACTTTCAAGCTAAATTCTTATTTTTCGAACGAACCTGTGGCTCAGTCCCGTGTTTTTGATCGGAAAAATATAGCTTTTTGATCCGAAAATAGGCTTTCCTACCGGCTTTTCTACCGGCTTTCCTACTGGCTTTTCTACCGGCTTTCCTACCGGCTTTTCTACTGACTTTTTTGATTGGCTTTTCGATCGAATCATGTGGCTTAGTCCCTGCTCTTCGATCAAAAAGCTTACCTTTGCCGATCGAAAAGTCCACTTCTCGATCGAAAACCTACTTTTCGACCGGCTTTTTGATGGACTTTTCGACCGGCTTTTCGATCTGTTTTTCGACCGACTTTTTCGACCAGCCTTTTGATCGGATACCCTTTTTTTCGATCGAAAAGCTTACTTTTCGATCGGGTACACCTTTTCCGACCGGATACCCTCAGAATTTCTTTTTCCCGGGGCTCCGCCTCGAACCCCGGCAAAATCACCGCGGAGTTCGATCCGTGGTTGCAGGCAAGGGGGTTTTTGCTAAATTTAGGGCTTAATATTAGATTTGTTTTGTTTAAAACCATATATGTTTAGGTTTTATACAGTAATTAAAATCAGATAAGTAATTGACTTGTCTTATTCAAATTTAATAATGGACATCTAATAAGGTTACAATTCTGGCCAACGTGATTTGTTACCTATATATATGATGTCATTTAACCTCATCTTACAAGTCAACTTATTAACACTGATTTACAATAAAAAAAATTAGATTAATTTATTAGCTTGTCTTAATTAAGTTGATGGCATCTTCAAAATGGTAATTCTGGCCAACGCTGATTTACTATCTTAACTAATGTCATTTAGCTTTACAATACAAGTTGACTTATTTAAATTAAACTAATTCATTTACTTAACTTGATAACATCTTTAAAACTTCGATTCTGGCCCACGCTGATTCATTGTTTTTGCAATGTTCATCAACTAAAATTAAGCATTCGCCTTACACATACACGTGTTTCTCTTCTGGCCAACGCTGATGAGTTGCACCTGTATTCAGCGAACCTAATTTGTACATAAAGCCTAGATGTATCATTTCTGGCCAATGCTGATGTGATGCATCACTTTATGCACATACCCTTAACTTGTTCATAATGCTTAAGTGATAGGCAAGTAACAAACGCGAAAGCTGATTCATTTAAGTAGAACCTAACTAGTCTGTTATTTTGGTGATATAACAGACTATATCACATCTTCTTTTGTTTCATTATTGCACATTATTATTACGTTTTAATTAAGATTATGCATTATCAATTGTGCCTTAGTTTTAAGTACCCCATAGAATCACTCTTAGATCTTCTTTTCAGTTTAACCTTTAATCTCCATAACTAATCCACTCTAAATTTAAATCACTAAATGTTTCCATAAAGTTTTCCTCTCATCATGTCACACCCACTCCCAGTCTTGGCTCCAGGAGGGGTCACGTGTCGGATTTACTCATGAACACATGGTACAACAGAGATAACTAAGCAGCGGAAATTAAGAACATTATCATTTATATATATATATATATATATATATATATATATATATATATATATAACAAGTTACAATAGTAAGGAAGATAATAACATAATCTATAACTAGATCTTATCTATAGCTATGCCAGTCTACTACCGGGTCATTCCTGATAGCTTGCCCATCTAATCTGCCCTTGCTAGAGCCTTTCAATTGCTACTTTAAACATCACCGATACCTCACATACATGTTTTTTTAAAGGTCAGCTTACGCTGGTGAGTTCTAAGTATTTAAAACTTTTACCTTTCCTTGAAAGGTTTACCTCAAACATTTGGGCCTAACGGCCCCTTCTTTAAAAATATTTATCAGGTATAAAACATAACAGGGTTATACCAAAACATTTAATCATTTATCCTTTATCAGGTATAAGACGTAACCGAATTATACCAAAACATTTAACCATTCATTCTACTAAGCATTGTCTATTGGAACCACGTTAGCTCCTCGGGCAACCGTCGCCACCCGAAACCTTTCATAGAGTAACCGTCGTTACCCCGGGGAACCGTCATTCCCCGCTTCTAGTTGCACAACCACCTTTTCCCTTTTCACTAGACAATATCTGCTTAGATTAAAACCTTTTCAACCTTTTAAACCTTTTCATCCTTTTCGAAAGTCCATTTAAATAACTCTTGTATTTGGACTCATAACTGTTTCAACACCAGTCCATTACCCGTATATGGAAATAAGCGTTTCATAAATATAATGTTATGGGTCTTGCATAACAAGGCTAATAAGATCATATTTACCCAACACTTAGTCCTATACATAGGCTTAGACCAAACATTTACATTTTTCATTTCTCAAAGCTTTATATAAAAGTTTTATCCTTTATATTACCCGTTTACTATAACCTTCCCGAAAAAGTAATAATAGGTAATAATAACTTTAAAACAGTTATAAGTATTATAACTTTTCCACGTATGTGTATCAACACAAAACAAGTAAAGGCATCTCAAATACTTTGCAAGTAAACAGTTTGAATATATATCATTGCATGTATATCAGCCCGAAAATATTAAAACACTTAAAACATTTAAAAGTGGGCTCATAGAACTCACATTATTCTCTTAAGCAGTTAATTCAGGGAAAACCTCCGCTATGCCTTCCAATTAAACCTAATCGCGTATTGTATGGTGTTAACGCAAGGTTTAATATAATAAACATTTCCTATGTTTATTTTAATACTTCATTATCTTAATAATATTAAATTATTAAGTTCATTCCTCTTAAAATGTTAAAATGACCAAAATGCCCTTTAGGCCATTATCCTTTCCTTTTATTATTGATAATTATGAAGACACGCACTCCTATAAGTAAATGCTCACTCCGGGATCGCCTAGTGAGGGATGCCATTTCCCAGTTGGGATTTATGCGACACCCTCGCTTTTGCCAAAAATCCCAGTGTACAGGCGTCTACCCTTCCGGTCCGCGTGAACTTCTAAATATCCGATTAACTCGGTATTTGAAATACTTTGTCGTTTATCCATTTTAACTTCATATATACTTATTATATATGTAAACATAGTTCCATACCAAAAATCAAGTCTCCATACCCTTTGGATAAATTTATTTTTAAACAATCATATTCCGAAACCCTAAATTCCTGTTATTCTCATTTCTTTATCAAAACTCATTTTTATTCAAAACTGACTTAGGGTATTGTCCGTTATAACATTTTATAACATGCTTTAAAATTCCAAAGCTTAGTTCATTACCGTTTGCCCGGGTTTGACAGTACAGTGTCTAGAAAACCCTAATTTCAATATTTATTTCATAAATACCAAAACCTTTTTATAAAATGAAATAAACTTAGGAATTTTGTATATAATATTATTTCATAATATCCTTTAAAATATCAAGCCCTAATATTTTCCCGATTGAGTAATTTTAGCAAAACCTTCTGTTGAAAACCTTAATTTCAACATTAATACTTTAAATATATATTTACATATTTTAAATATGTATTTAATATATATTAAATATATTCTTTAATCCGATAATTACTTTATCGTTTATATTAAATATACATATATATATATATATTTAATATTTAAATACAAAATATCCTTTAAATCAATTTTATTATATAAAATTGATTAATAATCATATATATATTTATTCGTCTTTAAATATCATTTATCCCGTTCTATTATGATTTCATATAAACTTTAACTTAACAATAATATTTGTAATAATAACAAATATATAACGTGATTACCTCTTTGACGAGTCGTGAAACGAGTCCAAAATAACCGAATAATATATTTGTCCGATTTGGACAAATAAATAGTCCTTCCCGACTAATTCCTCGCCACGAGCATTTCCCCGTTGTCGGTTTGTCATTTGGACCTCGTTACGTCACCAAAACATCGTCCGAAAGTATAGACGGGTTAACTCGTCGTCCATTTTTCTAACTTGAGTTACGACCACTTACGACTGCCGTTAACAACCGCTAATCACCGCCACCATTCTCCGCCATCCCGGGTGTTCACCATTGTTGTCGTTGTCACCCGTCGCCAATCATACGTCACCGAAAATCAACCGAAAGAGAGGACGGTTGTGTCGTGTTTTACCGGGTTTTATTCCCGTATCCGATTCATCATGTCAGTCCGCAACCACCACCATCTTTCGCCACCTACAACCTGCTGCTACCACTGCCACCGTTGACCCGGTGGTTTACCACCGTCGCCCGTCGCCAAAAACCTGTCACCGAACATCGCCATTTTCATCAATATTGAGACAACAACAACTTCATCGGAGGGAGGTTGGTTGCTGGATTCGATCGGTGGAGACCGCCGCCGGCGTTGCAGGTGGGTCGGAGAATGGAGCAGGGCCGCCACTTTCTTGGCTTCGGTCACCGGAGGACATGGGCACGCCGTGAGGTTGAACGGACAGGGGGCGAGAGCTGGGTTTCATCGGAGAGGTTGATAGGGGTTGTTGGGTCGGCCGGATAATCGAGCGGATATGGGGTGGGCTTGCCGTGAAAACGAATAGAGGGGGAGGAGAGCTACGGCTCTTTCTCTTCTTCGTTTATGATTTCTTTTCCTCGTCGTTTAACTAATTATGGGATTTGTGTGTGAATTTAGATGTACTACATGCATGCTATATATATATACATATACATGTGAGAAAGATTGGTCTCAAAATTTGACACAAGGTAATGACTTATGGTATGTACGTGTCTTTGGTTGGTATCACATCTCAAGATAAGGGTAATGTGCATGTTCGTAAACTTTGGCAGCAAGGAAACGAGATATTTGCATATTTTTGTGGTATTAGTTTAAACAAAGAGGTATTATATTGTGTTTCCTGAACCCGTTAAATAATCTAATATTTTATAAACGTTTTATAAAAATTTTCGAACATCTAAAATATTACAGGGGTCCAATAAATATTAATTATTATATTTATTCTTCGGTTATAACGTTAACCGGTAATCATTCATTTAACTACACGGTACAAGTGCGTGTCTAATTGTAATAGAGATCACGGCCGTTTCACAGACCGACTACGTCTTCTTGATTGAAATTCTTCATAGATATTATAACAATTATTTATACTTTGTTGAGACGTTATAATCATCTCGAACGGCTAATCGAATTGATTTCGGTTACTATCGTGTAACAGCAATGGTTACCGATTCCACCCTTTTCGTGCCGAACATTGCAAATATATTTATTTTTCGTTATCTATCATATTCTATAAATTCGTCTCTTGACGTTTACTCGAACGTCGTGTCGAATATTCGTACGCGAATCATGGCGTTTCTCTATTATACATATATATATATATATATATTATATCACATGCATTTCAGCTACTTAACAAACATAGCACACGTATATAATTTAAGTCATGAAATTTTGGGGTGTTACACATCATTATGATTTTGATTATCTGTTAAGATAAAAGACTCTTAATTACTCTCTCAAATAAAAGGTTTTACAACCAAAACATTAAAAGCGAGTAAAGTCTACTCAAGTTTCTATCATGATAATCAAAATCCCTTTAAACAATGCTATCAGGGGAGATGTTTCAGATTTCCTAATCTAAACCTCGTGTAAGTAATAAATTTGAAAGAACTTCTAAAATGCATGCAAACACTTAACATCTAATATGCTTAGTACAAAGTATAAATTAGGTTAATGATTTAGTGAACACATCATAAAACATGACTCTTAAAGGGCTTACACATGTTTCAAATTGAAGTTTTTCTAGTGCATTTCTTCGTGAATCCTTTCTTAGCACAATTACATGCTACTTAAAATTAGTCATGACATTTATAAGTACCAGAAGGAAAATGAGTGCTTGATAGCATTGTGCATAAATGATACATAATGCCTTAAATTAGAAAAACGGATTTGTTCACCTTACAATCACAAACCCTTATATACTTAAAATAACTTCAATAAGGATGATAGTTCTAAATTCTAAAATAAGATACAAGAAAACTTCCTGTTCTAAATCCTTATAGGAACAACCGGCTATCAAAGAATAATCAACAATGATAAATGTGCTCATTAATTTTCAAACTAACACGGTGGATTAAAACTAGTCTTATAAAGATCTCTTACAATCCATACACTAGGAATAAACCAAACAACCACTATTATGAGAGTAAGTGACAAAATTAATGTCAAAGTTGTACAAACCATGAAAATCTATCAATGTACTACACTTCATGATACCTTATTATAATCCAAGATCACTTGGAACTTAGTATCATTACTAAAGTAAGACGTCGACGGTTATAAGGTTTCAAACGACTATGACAAATGCCACTACTACCCTAAACTCTCAAAGTTGTTGGTTATACTTATCTTGTTGTCTTTACGTGGGTTGAAATCTTTATAACTTATAACTAGATAATAAATGTTCACAATCTTTGTTATCACGTAAGTGAGAATTTAACAAAGACAATATGTGTATAAGGGAATAAACAAGTTTCCACTAAGAGTTCTAACTCATCAAAACTCAAATATATTAGTGGACCTTATCCTAAAATGTAATATCTGGGCATAAAACATTTATCACTCATTTACTGATTATTTATTCTTGTACTTAAATAAGGAAAAATATCTTTCTCACCTTAAACTTTTAAGGATAAAGTTGAAAATCAACTTAACCATAAAATAAAAGGTTGTGAGATTAGATTTAATAGATTAAATACTAAGATTGACATACAAATAATGATAACACTCTCAAATCCATTAGGATCCTAGTAGTGTTAACCAGCAGATCATGTATGGTACTTCTAAAGATACATCATGCATCTGAGTATCCTTATAAACATGATAATAAATATGTCATCTAAGGTATACATCTGTTCCTTTATACCAAGGCTCTAAAAACAACAAGTCATATGCTAAACAAGGTTACCTAAAATGTCCCTAAAATTCATTCTGAAATCCGGACATGAAGGAAACCAAGTATAAAAATCATATGATTAGTTATTAGCCGCAATTAAACCTTAACAATCCTCAACACTAAGCATGTTGCATGCCAAGTTCCTAAGAAATGCTAAGATTAGTGGGAGCAATCCAAGTCCTTATCGATGACTTGTCTTCTAAGGTCAGTGGGAGTAGTGAAAAGTCCTTATTCATGACTTACCTAAAAGTACAAGAGGCGGGGGAGAGAAAAAGTTAAATTTAACTCTGAATTTAACTCCGATTACACCTCTTGTACACCATGCTTCCATAACACTGATCCACTTCCATAGACTTAGAAAATAACGTTACTCATAATGTACCTTACTTAAATTCTAAAGAGGAAATCTATGAAACTATTAATGTTTTTCTTTCAACTCGTTACATCCAGCTTAGTAGGTCATCAAGGTATGAAGTTTCCTATTAACTTTGATGATTATGAACCTACCTTAATAAAACTTACATGGATATTGGAAAGATTACTAATCGTATCTCTGATTTAAGAGCCATTATTAGAAATCAATCAAATCATCTGATGGAATAAAGCTATTATTAATGAGCTTAACTCCCTAAATCAGAATAACGTTAGAGGTTTAGTTTTCTATAGCTAAACTGAAATCGGAAAGGAGAAATTAAACGTTTTCTAAAGGGTTCTTTGAGAGATAATCATTGTCCTTATTACTCACTCATAATTACGAGTGACATTTAACGGCCTTATAAGATATCTTTCCTTAATACTCACTTAACATGTAGACATGTTCATAAACTAAACTTAAGGTTTCAAGCCTAAAAGTTAAAGAACACTTAGTCTTTAAGATGAGTAAATATAAAGGGTTAATATAAGCAAATTTACAAGTGAATTTAAAATTTGGTGAAGCTATAAATGTAAAAAAATTTCATCAAGTATAAGTGGATAAATTGGGCCTACCTTAAGATGAGTGGGAGCAATTAATACAATACTTGCCTTTATATATACATTATTTTAGGCAAGTAATATGTTAGTTTTGTTGCATGAGTCAAAGCGACTTATTCTCGCATAATTTTGACATTAAAATCTTGAAGATGCTTCTTATACAATAAGTATCAAAATACATCAAGATCAACCTAACGAGACATTAAGTCTCATTAGATTTAACTATGTGTTCAACACATTACAACATGCAACGTTGCTCTTTATCTGTAACTCTAGTAACTAAAGGCGATTACTAATAAATGTTCAAGAAAATAAATCTTATGCTTCATTAGTTAGAAGCCTTACGTATGTTCAAGTCTATGCTCGTTTAGATATTACCTACATTGCTAAATACTAGAAATGATGAAGATCATTTCCTAAGCATCTAAGATGGCATTTCAATATCTATAAGAAACGAAAGACTATAAATTTGAACTATAGAAGAAGTGAGAAAACTTAAAATAGTTGACTATCTCTAAATTTTGACTTTATTGTATTCAAAAGATATTAAATGTCAACTTAGGGGTATATCCTTATGTCTGCGGACATATTTATCTAATGGATTATGAAGGAGTCATATGAACCTGATAACAACAACCTAAGTTATTATGACATAATTTGTCACTAGATGTTGTTGGTAAATTTATCATTAGACTCCTAAACTCCAATATAGCATATTGAAGACTTACTGTGATAAAGTCAGCTACCCTAATCTCTTAAAACAGTAACAGTTTTGAGTGGAGCTGCATTAAATTTTTAATACAAGATTATTGTTCATTTAAAAATAAATAGAGGAATCTAAGTCCTTGTATTGAAAACATTCATGATATGCTTAAAGGATCCTATTACTTAAGGTCTATCCTCATAAGTCTTTTCTAAGAGCTCATAATGAAGACGAGGTTTACTAATGACCAAGCATATCACAATATGAATGACTAATTATTAATTATTCCTCATCCGTTTGATTTTGTCTCTAAATATGTTATGCATGCATTATTGACATATAGATAGTTTTATTATAAATCAACGTTAAAGGGCTTATTTTTGTAATTGATTCTGAATTTATGTTGAATTTTAAATTTGGGGTTGTAGTATGATAATGGGGGTCTTGAGTTGGATAATCAACTCTATGACTGTATATTTCTGCTGCAATTTTGGTTTAAAATTGAAATGAGTATTAAATTCTGATTAGACTTAGCTAATAACTCATTATAAATGATCATTCGGCCAAGTGGGAGAATGTTAGACAAAATATATTTACTAAATATATATATGTATTGCGGATATATATATGTATATAATATAAATATATATTATGTGCTTTAATCATTTATCTTAAATAATCAATTACCTATTTAACCCTATCTGGCATTTATTTGATGGACGTAATTGCCCTTAATAGATAGACTAGGGTTTCCCCTTGTGTGTATATATAGAGCCTTATTAGAGAGATTAGAGGCTAATCACCACACACAATTTTCGTCTCTCTCTCTGCTCTCTCTCTCAATCGTAAATCCCTTTACGATTTCACCATCATTAGCATACACCCTAAAGGGGAACAAAGGCTACTCACAGGATGGATAATCTGACCGTTGCTGATCTCAATCAGATGACAACAGGTAATCTTTAATAGTTATTATCTGTTTATTATGATTACGATTCAGGATTCGATCAACATGCCCTTACCGGCTAGACGAAATCATCTCTGGACGATAGTCTCATCCTTTGATCCAGACAATACCCCGAAGTACGCCGTTTCTACATACCCCTTTGGACGTCGTTTAATCCGACAATCACATGTTCACACATTTTATTGTCGAACAGTCATGGTGACTGCATGTCCTATAGTTTTGCTCCAGTTGATTTCAATATGTCAAGCGGCGTTATCACCAGACAATGTCAAGTAGGTATACGTCATCAGTTAACGGTCAGGCATAGTAATTAACAGTTTAAACAGAAATTAGATCGGTTAATGCACATTAATTCTTAATTAAAAAGTCAAAGTAAAGGGTTTGACCTAGTTTTTCGGACGAGGTGTCACACCTTTGGACGTCTTTTACTCCGATAATCACATGTTCACACATTTTATTGTCGAACAGTTATGGTGACTGCATGTCCTATAGTTTTGCTCCAGTTGATTTCAATATGTCAAGCGGGGTTATCACCAGACCATGTCAAGTAGGTTTATCAGCGGACGACTTGCTCTCTCAGTCGGACGGTCGACCCCGAACTACCATCATCTTCTATGCAGGAGACAACACCACTCGGATATTACAGTTATCATGTTACCTTGCCTCCGAACGATTTTACTATAACCGAGCCGATCCATCGATCTTACCATCGGCTCCCGACTGGACAATCTCCCTAACCAAACAACCATCGGTCACTTGATATTCAATGCTCCTCTAAAGAAACCTTTGGTCAGGAAAATTAGGCCGACTGGCCAACACTGGTTCATTATCGGACGACAAGCTCCCGGTGACACGACTACCGGATGACATAACCTCCGGGTAACACCTTCACCTCCGCTTCATTGTCAGTCTCTCCTCCGAAATACACGCCAATATCAGGGTTACATCCGACCCAGATATCGTCTTCTTCGGAAGCCACCTATTCTAATGTTTGTTTGATAGCACAACCATGATTACCGGTCCGGTTGGATGGTGCGCTTCTTGAGAGTAAGTTAGGAGTGAGACAAGCTGCTCCGGCCTAGAGCACCTTGACTGCTTCGGTGGACTGCCTCTTGATACCTGACATGAAGGAAGAGTTAGAACATGGGAGGGAGATTTGTCCTCCGGCTCAGACTGGGACTGACAGGTGCATCATAGCCATCCCAGGTCTACCCTCGTGCGTATAGGACGTGAGTGTGGGGAAGTGGGGGATCTACTCAGCCGTTCAGTCGTGAGAGATGTTTAAGTGCCGGAGCTAGTTGCAGTCTGGAGGGCTTAAGTGTCTTTCCCCCAAGTGGTTGGGGGTATTTATAGTGTGTTACCTTTGTCTGGAGCGTCATTAATGCTCCTGGCGGCGCATGATTGGCTTATGATATGCCAATCATTGCCTATCACCAGTGTTCATGCAGGCCGTGCGGCCTACATGTATGTATTGTATGTCGTTAGAGTGGTCCCTTGGTTCGGCCTGGTGACGAACAGCCTGACCGGTCTGGCCGGTCCGGACCCACGTCATCAGCCCCCCAGGCCGAAGCGCTGCTGTCACGTAGCGGTGCTTCAGGCTTTGTCATCTTATTGGGCCTGGATGGGCCGGGCTTCCGAGCCTTTCTGCGCTGGAAGGAGCTGATTGGGCGCTGGGTTGGTAACCGTCCCATCAGGAATATCAATCATCGCCCTGTATATCGCCTATATATATCTGGACGTAACTCCCTTCGGCCACACCGTCTTCTTTCCCTACCTGCTGCCAAAAATATTCTTCTGCTGAAAATATCATCTGCTTGTACACAGTGCGGTACGTTACCCTTTTTTCTTGCCTTTTGTTTGTTTCTTTTACGCCATGGGTGATAGTAGTAAGTCCGACATGGACATCCAGTTCAGTTGCTTGACCCCCAAAACCCTTAGCGCTGAGGTGGCGCGGTATGGTATCCCCTTAGAATTGCACCCTACCCTGCCGGAGAGAAACCAAACCATCCGCGATTGTCCCGACGGTAAGATTGGACTTTACCTCCACCACTTTAGTTTTGCCCATCTCCGCCTTCCTTTCACCATCTTTTTTCGGAACCTTATCAAGGCCTTGCGCGTTGACATTCGACAGCTCCCCCCTGGCCGTTGCGCGCATAACTCAGTTCGAGATCGCCTGTTGGGCGTGCGGCGGGAAACCGACCGTGAACCTTTTCAGGCAGTTCTTTCGCCTGAATCACCAGGGTGACTAGTATTTAATAGAGGTTGCCCGCCACCAGGGTGCCGTGCGACTGTTTACCCTTCCTACCAGCTTGAAGGCGTGGAAGGATACATTTTTCTGGGTAGATGATGTTTGTATTGGAAAGCTGCACTGGAGGAAGCAGGAGGAAGATTTGGTGCCGTACGACGTGTTTAAACTCCCTTTTGACACGGGCCTCCGTGTGAAGTTGGTTGCGAATACCATGGCTCTTCGTAAACACGCGGAGGAGGTGCTGCTAATGGCCGGCCTGAGCCGAAACTGGTTGGGGTTATTCACTGACCCCTGCTTTAAAATGAATGGGGCCGGTACGGTTCTATTTTCTCTTGCTATTCACGTTCTCAATGTGTTTATCTAACTTTTATCTTTTTGTGTAGAAATGGGCCTTTTGGACTATCTGAAGCTCCCATCCATCCTAGAGGTGAAGCACACAACGAAGGAGGTGCCGGAGGGGCAGGATAATGTTGTTAAGGAGACGGAGGAGAGAAGGTTCACTGCTTTTTCGGTGAAGGATGGGGAGAGGGTGATTGCGCGGAAGGATTTAGGCGGTGCCTCTCACACAATTTTGGAGGAGCAGAAGGTCGAGCGTCGCCGTAAGCTGGCACAGAAAGAGCGTGCCGAAGCACAGGGAAAGGGCAAGGCCACCGCTCCGGCCGGGGGAGCGTCAGGTAAAAGGAAGAAGGTCCCTGCTAAAGGGCCTTTGAAGTCGAACAAGAGGAAGTCAGGGACTGCCACTTCGCCTGCCCTGGTTGATGAGTCCTCAGCTAACGGATCTCCGGACCCTACTTACTGTTGGTTTATATAACTATTTATCAGATTATTCACGAGTCCGCAACTGATCGATCCTATGATTTAACCTAACTAACCGGATAGAACATGTTTACCTTATGAGCTCGGATTGACTTGATCTCTTGGAGGATTTAATGCAAATCCCTCTACGATCGCACACACGACACACCAATGTTATGTGCTAGCACTTGATCACGAACCTTCTTCTTCAAGTTTTGGTCAAACCACAATTTTGAACTCAAGGGAATTAGAAACCCTAGCCGAAATTTAGAAGAGGAGAGGAGGAGGAGAGAATTAGGGTTTTGGATTTCTCTAATCACTTGGATTGAATCGTCACTGAAACCCTTAACCAAGGGGTTCTATTTATAGGGTTTAGATAACTTAGGGAACAAGATTAGGGCAACACAATAAGCCCTATGAGGCTTACGAATTTCTAGAATTCGTACAAGGCCTTTGGGCCTCCACCAACTTGTTCCTTAATTAATCTAGTCCAATTCCCTTCGCTTTAATTAATAACTAATTGCCCGTTAACAATTAACTATTAGTTTTTAATTAATTTCTCTTTAATAATTCGTGATAAATATTAATTAACTATTAATTAATATTAATACATTTGGTGTCGAGACGTGTGACCCCGTAGGCTTAAATAATTTATGGACATACGCTTACTATTACATGATCATATCCCTACAGCTCCCACTTGAGCTTGCAATTGTAAAGGTAATAACATTGGTTAACGTCTAGCAACACGCCAATGCTCCCAGAAATATTCAAGTACAGCTTCTCAAAGTGTATTTAAATGGTTTAGTCATTTATTATCCCTTTGTTACCGACACCGTGTTAAATATGGATATGGATCAAAGTCATTCCATATTTTAACGATTCTGTTTCTCATTCTCATAACTAACTTGAGATTACCAAATTGCAAATCGAGACATCTGTAGATTTCATTTGGGCACGGCCATGCAAACATCTTAATTAGTCCAATGAGGGGCCCAGTGGTATCTGCTTCAGCACAAAGCTGAAGGAACAAATCCTCTTGACTACACGTGTCAAGTCACACACTTCACTACACTTACTGAAAATAGCCTTTTTGTACTACCTTATTCAGGATAGTTAGACCTATATCAAGTAGGTGCAATCTATACATGCATGACCTGCTTGTATCTCAAGTCTAAGGATAAATAAAGCAACCATTTACGAATTTCACTTAATGACGCCGATCCATAAAGTGACAATTCGTTAGTGGGTCAGTCCCGTATGCATCCAATGAATACCATGTGAGTTTGGTGGGACCATCCTAACCAATCACTCAGATCTTATCTTAGTTTAGCTATGCTCCCACATAGTTAATTGACAATGGACAATTTAGAATACTTAGTAAGTATTCATGGATTAAACATGCAAATATAGGACACAACTTAACCATTAAATGAAATCAAACATATCGAGTACTTTATTTCATTATATAAATAGAAATTGTTTACATCCTTTATCCAAATACTGAAACATCAGACATACATGATTTAACTAGCTAATTTGAGTCCCATGCCCTCGGCATGCCTTTCAGGTTTTGGTCTCGATAGAGCTTTCGTGAAAGGATCAGCTAAGTTAATATCCGTGTGAACTTTGAGTAACTTTATTTCACCAAGTTCGATCTGCTCACGAACATAGTGATATCTCCTGGCATAGTGTCTGGCGCCCTTCTGAACTCCGGGTTCTTTGGCGGTGATTAATGCACCCGAGTTATCGCAACACATGTTGATAGGCAAGTTACTTGTGGGGACAATGTCAAGCCCACTAATAAACTTCCTTATCCATACAGCCTCCATTGCAGCCTCTGACGCAGCAATGTACTCAGACTCTGTTGCAGACATAGCAACTGTGGTTTGCTTCTTGCTCTTCCAATCCACAGCGCCTCAATTTAGAACGAAGACGTACCCAGACTGAGACTTCGTGTCATCTCTATCAGTCTGAAATCCAGCATCACAGTATACGGTCACTTTGAGCTCTTGATCTGGATTTCCCCCATACACCAAAAACAAATCTCTAGTAGCCCGTAGGTACTTGAGAATGGTCTTAACAGTAGTCCACTGACTTTCACCTGGATTCTGTTGAAATCGGCTAACGATATTTTGCGCAAATGCTATATCAGGTCTAGTGCATCTCACCGCATACATTATATAGCCTACAGCCGAAGCATAAGGAACTCTTTGCATACGCTTCACCTCATCAGGTGTAGAAGCACCTTGTTTGACCGATAAACCAAGTCCTTCCTGCATAGGTACTATACCACGCTTGGAATTCTCCATCTTGAATCGCTTCAAGATTTTATCAATATAAGCACTTTGACTTAGTCCAATCAACCGCTTAGTTCTATCTCTATAGATCTTGATTCCAAGAATGAATGCTGCTTCTCCCAAGTCTTTCATGGAAAAACACTTTCCAAGATGGGATTTTACATCTTACAACATTGGAATGTGTTTTCCTATTATCAATATGTCATCTACATATAAGACAAGGAAAGTAACATTACTCCCACTAGCTTTGCGATATACACATGGCTCATCGGGATTTTGAACGAAACCAAACTTTTTGATTTCTTCATCAAACCGTTTATTCCAACTCCTCAATGCTTGCTTTAGTCCATAAATTGACCTTTGAAGCTTGCATACTTGGTTGGGATGTTTTGGATCAATGAACCCTTCAGGTTGATCCATATAGACTTCTTCATCCAAGTAACCATTTAAGAAGGCAGTCTTAACATCCATTTGCCATATCTCAAAGTCATAGTACGCTGTTATGGCTAAGAGAATCTTAATAGCTCTAATGTCAGCTACTGGTGAAAAGGTCTCATGATAGTCAACTCCAAAACGTTGAGTATAACCTTTCGCCATGAGACGAGCTTTATAGATGTGTACATTTCCATCCATGTCGGTCTTCTTCTTGAAGAGCCATTTACTTCCAACGGTTCTTGCGTTAGGAGGAAGATCAACCAGGGTCCAAACATGGTTATCTTGCATGGATTTCATTTCCACATTCGCAGCTTCAAGCCATTTGTCAGATTTTGGATCTGATAATGCAGCTTTGAAATTCGGAGGCTCATCGAGATCTCCTGCTACGTTTTCCTCGAATTCGACTAGACCAATCCATCTATCCGGTTGACGTATGACCCTTTCGGATCTACGAAGTGGAATCGCATCATCATCATCGACTTGAGGTTCATCACTTTGAACATTCCCCCCCCCCCCCAAGTTGATGATTGCTAGTTATTTCAGAAGGTGAAACATCTTCCAATAGTTCTACAATTCTCCCACTGTTCTCTTGAGCTATAAAATTCTTCTCAAAGAATTCAGCGTATCGAGCAACACGAACAGTGTTTTCGGAAGGATTATAGAAGTAGTAACCCATTGTTTCCTTTGGGTATCCTACGAAGATGCACTTAGTCGTCCTGGGTTGTAATTTGTCAGGCGTATCGCGCTTCACAAGTGCCTCACATCCCCAGACTCGTAAGTAAGACAACACAGGGACTTCTCCATGCCATAATTGATATGGTGTCTTTTCAACCTTCTTGGTTGGAACCATATTTAGAACACGTACAGCGGTTTCTAGAGCAAAATCCCAAAATGATAATGGGAGAGTTGTAAGGTTCATCATCGACCTCACCATCTCTAGTAAGGTACGATTACTCCTCTCAAATACTCCATTATGCTGAGGTGTATAAGGAGGAGTAAGCTGTTGCACAATTCCACACACTTTTAGATAATCCTTAAACTTTTGGCTTAAGTATTCACCACCACGATCCGATCGAAGGATCTTGATGGTCTTACCGAGTTGATTTTCAACTTCGTTCTTAAACTCTTTGAATGCTTCAAATACCTCATGTTTATGTTTAAGCAAGTAAACATAACAATAACGACTGAAATCATCCGTGAAAGTCACGAAGTAGCTATCACCTTGTCTTGACACATGTCTAAATGGGCCACATACATCGGTATGGATGAGTCCAAGTAGCTCTTTTGCCCTTTGCGGCTTGTTCGGAAAGGGTTTTCTAGTCATCTTTCCTGATATACAGGAAACGCATTTGTCAAATGATTCATCATTTGATTTTAAGATCCCTTCACGTTGAAGTCTTTCAATGCGGTTTTTGCCAACATGGGCAAGACGACAGTGCCATAGATAGGTAGAGTCCAAATTAGTTTTGGCTCGTTTGCCAACATGATACAATGAATTATTATTGTTGCAACCACGAATATCAATTTCATAAATGCCATTACAAGGGATCGCATCAAAATAATGAACATTATTCTTAGAAACTGAAATACTGATATTATTAAAAACGTTAATATATCCTTGGTTTTTCAATAATGAAACTGAAATAACACCTCTAGTAATAGAAGGTGCATAATGACAATTGTCTAAAACAATAATTAACCCAGAAGGAAGAACTAAATGAAATTCTCCTATAGCTTTCACAGCTGCTGGCAAACCATTTCCCACAAACAACTGCAAAGCTCCAGGCTTCAGTTTCCTCCTTTTTCTAAGACCCTGCAACGTATTACAGATATGAGTTCCACAGCCCGTGTCATACACCCATGAATCACTCTTAGAAAAGGAAAATAATTCAATTGTGAAGATACCTGAAGTACTAGTCCCGCTAGTATTCTTTCTCTTCTTTATCAACTCAGCTAGGTAAGTAGGACAGTTCCTCTTCCAGTGTCCAACCTCACCATAATGGTGGCAGATCTGGTCTTTAGCCGGATGGTCTTTAGGGGTTGGAGGGGTTTGCTTGGTTTTGGGAACAGTTGCAACAACCTTGCCTTTCCCTTTACCATCAATCTTGCCCTTTGCCTTTTGTGGTCGTTTAGCCTTTTGGATCTTACCCCCCTTGATCATAAGAACTTGGGGTGTATCATTGGCTTTCTTTGGAATCGTCTTTTCATACTCGACTAGCATAGCATGAAGCTCAGGTATAGTCTTAGTCATACTATGCATGTTGTAGTTGCGCACAAAACCCTCATAATCCTTTGTAAGAGATTTGAGGATCATGCCAACTGCAACAGCCTGATTATACGCATAATTAAGCGATCCCAATTTGTCAAAGTAGCTCTTCATGACTACTGACCGATTTACCAGTTTCAAGCTTCAAGTCGTGGAGTTCCACAACTAGGTCGAACAATTCAACACCAGCTTGTTTTTCATACATCTTCTTTAGCTCTTTGATCATATCACAAGGTATATGAAATTCGTATTGCTTCTGAAGATCGGGAGTCATACTCGAGATCATCATGCAAGCAACCTCATCGTATCTGTTATACTCTGTATTGTAGAACGCTTTTTCTTGATCAGAAGCATTAGCAGCTGGCTCGGTCGGCCAATGATTTTCAAGGACATCGGTTTTCCGTTCAACTCGAAGGACAATCCTCAGTTGACGATACCAGTCATTGAAGTTAGATCCATTCAGCTTTTCCCTATCAAACATTTGACGAAAAGCATGACCAATGGTGTTGTTTTGGGTGGTGTTTGATGTTACCATCTACAAAACAGATTTAAAGTTCAAAAATCAGTATTTTCGATAATTAAGTCCTTAATAATTTAATTACCCAATGTTTAAATAACTTTAAACAATTAAGCTTATTAAGGCTAGGATCCAATTGACATGCCATCATTTCATCAGTTGATCTGCTAGAGATGATGCATTCAAAAGGTAAGTGACGATCAATAATTGTATTCCAAATACAATTCCTAGATTTTATGGGACCTACAACTTGCACCAAGTGATTTATAGTCATGTTTCATCCCATCTTTTGCCACAGGCTAAGGGTCTCACCGCCTAGCTCGCTTTAAGTCGTCCAACCAAGAACGCACAAATTGTCCACCATTGTGTACCAATGAGTGGGAATTTGTCTTGCAGATGCTAATCTACCATTGTGTACCAGTGAGTAGAGTAACACCCACAAGTGTCCTTTACGAGTTGGGTGGCAAAGACTTAAGTTTGATTGGGTCAAAACAATTTGATGTGATCAAAAGGTTATGTGTGAAGATTCATGCACATCTTCACCACATAATGTGTTTATAAAATGCTTAGTTTGTCTTCCAAGTCAAAAGAGCTCGGTAGCTCCATTCGCAACACACAAAGAAGCGTAGGGGTGAGGTTTGCACATTGCAATTAAAAACCTACCCCTTTAGGGAAGCAGTGCGACCCGACTTATACCTCTCTTAGAAGTCTCCGAATGGGGAGATGATGATTTTTCTTGTAGAGTGTGAGATTTACATTCTAGAGAGGGAGTGAGTCATGGATTCTAGAGAGAGAAAGTGTTCTTCATGATTTCTTGTAACTAATCATTCGGTTATATGAAATCATTCGATATGTTCTTCATCTTTCTTGTTTATGATTATACATGATTCATCATCATCATCTTCTTCATTTGTTTTGAGTTTTCGAATCCGAACATGTTCTTGCTCAAGATCGAGATTCTCGTAGTGAAAATCGGTCCTAACAAATGGTATCAGAGCGGGTACCGATCAGATTCATCTCACCGTGAATCTGGTCACTCGAATCTGTGATTTTGAGCTTGAATGGTGAAGATGAGAAAACTTATTTTAGAGACTTTTTTCTATTTTTTCTTCATTTCTGGATGGATTCTGATGATATGGATGATTGATTCATGTTTGGGAGTGCATCTGGATGTTATTTAGTGTTTTACATCTTCAGATCTGGTGGAAAAATGAAGATCCGAAGCTATTTTTGGAACTTTGAAGTTTTTCCCGTATTTGAAGATTTTGAAGATTTTTAGCTTTGATTCTTCGTTTTTTGGGCATTTCTTCATGGATTTGGATGATATGAGGTATGATTTTCAGTGGAAAAGGCATTCCGGATCCATTGGAAGCATCTGTTTCGTCTGATTCTCAACGGTTTGGGCAGATCTGGAAAAACACACACTGGTGTGTGTTTCTTGGTGTTCTTCGTGTTCTTGAAGATTTCCAGATTTTGGAGACTGATTTGATCCGATTAGCTACTGTTTATGGAGTGTTGGTGGCCACAACATGGTCGTGAATGGTTTAGCTTCACATATCGTGCATCATAACGGGTTCTCCATTCATTTTTGGGCAGATTCGAGTTCACCAAGTAAGTATTCATAGTGTTCATCGATTTTCCAGATTTGTTCATCAGTTTTGAAGCTTTGAAGATTGCCTTAGCGGACTTGTTTAAGTCTTAGCGGACTTGTTCTCTCCTTAGCGAACTTCATCAGTTTTTAGCGGACTTGAAGCTTGTCTTAGCGTACTTGTTCTGTGCTTAGCGAACTTGAGTCCTTAGCGGACTTCAGAGGTGCCTTAGCGGATTTCTGGTGGCTTTAGCGGACTTGTTTCTTAGCGAACTTGTTTACTGGGTTTTCGTTCGAGTTTGTTTCAGATGATTTTGATCGTTAAGAGTTGTAGAGGACGTCGCTATGAGTTCAGGGACATAAAATTCGAAGGATTTGGTCGCGTATTCTTTGAGTTATGAGCAGAATACGTTTTTCCGGTGAGGCTTTGTGATTTTCCGGTGGCATTAGGGTTACGGGGGTCTGCGATTCCTTTGAGGAAGACGGCTAACGTGGCAGCTCTCTATTGGGTGCAGAGGGAATGAAGTTTCTCTCTCTCTTGTCGGTGATAAGCATACTTCATTGGTGGAGAGATGTCTGTGTGGGCCTACCTACTACTAAAGAACCGTTGCTCAATTATTTGTTGTCGGCTTCTGATAGGTAGAATTGTAAACAGGTGGGACCAGCTGGAAAGAATGATCCGCTGAATGTTCTTAACGCTGTCGACCTCTGATTGGTCATCAGCTCTAACACACGGATTACTATTGCCCAGCCGCCGGATCTCTTTCATTGTGAACCATTGATTGCTTGAGTGTGCTTCTTCCTGCTGTAATCTTATTGGTCCACAGCCCCTCACACGGATTGAGCTCTCACAGCCCCTAGATCCGATTTTTTGCAGCTGTTAGATGCTTGGGATTTCTATTTTCTGATTGGATGAATTATTTTGACATGGATTATGGCTTTTTCTAGTGTAGATTTAATTATCTTAATTAATTTTCAGCAATATTTCGTCAAACGCGGGCGTTTTTCTTATCAGTTTTTCGAGACGAACGAGATAACGCTGCGACGGAATTTCAGAAAATATTTTATTAGTCTCGGATTTATTCTGATTTATTGGGATTCTCGTTTATTGATATCGCGCAACGTTTGCTATCGATCACTGACGGGTTAGCTTTATTATCCGGTTAATTACTCGGCTTTCTCGTTATATCTCACGGTTTATTTTTAGTGGATGCAGATCTGTCGTCAACTAACCGGATTAACTGGAATCTCAGTTAAATATTGGAATTTATCCGATTAAATCTCTCGGATGACCGTTTATTGAAGAAATTTGACATTTACTTTTATTTTCGCATCCAACCTCAGTCACGCGGATTATTCACAACTGTCAGCATCCGGCTTCCGGTTTTTCGCAAGATTGTCCGATTTCAAGATTGTTTATCTGGTTTCTCTAGGCAACCGATCGCGACGGTTCGACTCTCCGCATCAGATTTTACGCTTCCGACTTGATGTTTTTGGAGAGATTTACAGAAATAGGGGGAATTATTGTGAATTTGGATATCGGGTCGATTATCTGAAGTTGGAGCATGTTTAGTGTTTGACTGGTTTATCTGATTCAGTTTGTTGCGGTTTGGACTCCGAGTTGGAGCACTTTCTCAGTATTGTACCCGACCGTGTGAACCGAGTGAGCGGAACACTTGGATCTCGAACTGGAGCAACGAGAACAGAAGAAGCTTATTCAGAGGGGGAATCTCTATGACAAATTGTCTCCGGTTTATCAGTTTCTCATTGAAGATGTACGGCAGAGCGGTTCTTCAGCAATTGAACAGATTTGAAAGCATCAGTCAAGGGGGAAATTGTTGGAACAAAAATCTTGGTGACTGACGCCATCAAATCTGTTTACCGAAGCATTTGACTGAAGAATCTATGTGAATCGATTTAGAGACTGAGTTGTGATGCTCGAGGCTTGCAGTTTGGACCGAAGACCGTTTTCTGGAAAAGTCAACCGTTCGGGTCAACGGTCAACGTAAAAGTCAACGGAAGATCGGTTCGAGCGAGTCAAGCTTCGGATTAATTAAATCAACTTTGATTTAATTAATATTTATGTTATTTACCTTTCTTGTAATTTTCAGTTATGTTATGTTTTTCTGTCGTTAGTCACCCTCACTATATATAGTGAGGGTGCCCATTACAAGTAAAAGAGTCTCCGAATGGGGAGATGATGATTTTTCTTGTAGAGTGTGAGATTTCCATTCTAGAGAGAGAGTGAGTCATGGATTCTAGAGAGAGAAAGTGTTCTTCATGATTTCTTGTAACTAATCATTCGGTTATATGAAATCATTCGATATGTTCTTCATCTTTCTTGTTTATGATTATACATGATTCATCATCATCATCTTCTTCATTTGTTTTGAGTTTTCGAATCCGAACATGTTCTTGCTCAAGATCGAGATTCTCGTAGTGAAAATCGGTCCTAACACGGAGGCTTTTCGATCGCTGGTTATCGATAACCAGAGACTTCTCGATCAGAAGCTAAGGCTTTTCGATCGGGACTGGTACTTTTCGATCGCTGGTTATCGATAACCAGAGACTTCTCGATCAGAAGCTAAGGCTTCTCGATCGGGACTGGTACTTTTCGATCGCTGGTTGCCGATGACCAGAGTCTTTTCGATCAAGGTCCTAGGCTTTTCGATCAAAAGCTATGCTTTTCGATCAGAGCCTGGACATCTCGATCGCGACCAGCCCCTTTTCGATCAGGCCTCTCGGTGACAAAAGAACTTTTCGATCGGATGGATGCTTTTCGATCGAGAACCTACTTCTCGATCGGAAAGGTACCAGATGACATGTTCAAATGATTTTTGTTCAATTTTAAGCCGTTATGCTGCCCATTTTTCGAGAAATGCTGTTAAACTAATGAAATGTTGCGTGTGTTTGGATTTCATCTGTGTTTGTGAGTGTAGGGACTTGGAGTTTGTCAGAGATCACAATCAGGTGGCTTATTTGCTGGACCCGCCTGCTGAATACAGAGAGAAGTACTTGTCAATGATAGCAGGATTGAAGAAGTGTTGTCTACACTATGCACTAACAGCAAACCCGGTTATATGCAAACGTATGCAGCAAGAGTTTTGGAAGACAGCAGATGTATCTGAAGATGGAAAGCAGATAATTGCCAAGATTCAAGCTACTGAGGTGATTTTAACTGAAGAAAATTTCAGACAGGCACTCAGACTTACAGATGTAGCTGCTGATCCCACTATTCTTGATAAAGAAATGGTGTCTCAGTGCCTGAAGGAAATGGGTTACCTCACAATATCTCCTCCCACCATGAAGGCTCTCATTCCACCATATTGGAGAATGTTGGCACATTACCTGCAAAAATGTGTCATTGCCAAAAAGAGCTCTACAGATCAGTTGAACCAAGTGCACACCCATGCAATGGTGTCACTGGTCAGAGGTGTTAGGTTCAACTGGTCCAGAATGTTATTTGAAGATGTGAAGGCTGTTGTGTCCAGAGATAAAAAGTTTGCAGTTGTTCCAAGATTCATCCAGTTAGTTCTGGATTTAAGATATCCAGCACTGAGGAAGACAAATGACACACATGATACCAAGCCAATGGGCATTGAGGTTTTTCCAATGATAAATCCAAAGAAGAAATTGTCTGATAAGATGCCGTTTGGTGATAAGTTTGGAGAATTTGGAGAAATGGTGAGAGAGGAAGTTCCAGTGAACAGAAATGCCTATGTTGAAGAAGAACATAGTCGACCTCCTCCTCCGAAGAAAGTTGTTGACCTTCCCGATGACTCTGACTGGGAAGAGTTTGACTTAGAAGATGTGCGGATTGGTGCACTGAATTTTGAAGGTGAGGATAGTATCAATTATGACACGTATCTTGATGACATCACTCTAGAGGAAGTTGAGACTGAAACTGCTGAGACGCCACTGATTAGAATACGGAAAGCCACAGAGGATCCTCCCCTCGGTGCTTCTGTTCTTGAAGAAATGACTGAGACTGAGTCGATTGCTACAAAACACCATGTGGAAGGCCCAAGTGACCCAAGAAGAAGGAGATTGGACCCTCGTGTACCACCAGTCACAAGCTCAGGTGCTGGTCAATCATCCACTCAACCCACAGCCCAAGAAAAGGGGAAAGCAGTAGAAACCCCTGAATTCAGACTGGAAAAGGAACTTAGAGAAGAAATAAAAGTTCTGAAAGCCAGAATACAGTCCAAAGTGAGGTAATTGAAGACCTGATTGATATTCAGAAAATTCATAACACTGAGTTGGAGAATCAGAAGAAGATAAACCGAGAATTTACAAGACAATTCAGAGATCTTCATAAGCTAATCAAGCAGCTTAGCTCAGATAGATCAAGCAGGTCCAACTCTGGTCAAGGTGATAAGGGAGATCCAGGTAACACAGAAGGAAGTTCAGGTGCAGGCGATTCCTCACAATCAACAGTATTTGACTTTGAAGCTGATATCCCTGAAGAAACTCACAATGTATTACCCGAAGCTTCCACTGAAGATAAATATACTCAGGATAGAGATTATATGACAGTACCGGCTTCTGAATTTGACAGAGGTTGGGAGGCTCAGACATTTTCCTATCCTCCTGAAAGGTATCTAATCCAGTTGGGAGAGCATTATCATGATAAGAAAGGAATTAATGCAGATATTAAAGCCTGGATGTTTGATGGAGAGAAGAATATGTTCGTAGTAAGAAGAAAGGGTCAGTATCCTTTGGAATACTACAAGAGCTGGACCTAGTTTTACTCCTGGACGAATGTAGATCTCACAATGTTGTACCATGCACCGTTTTCAAATCTTTCAAACAATGAGCAAGCCAAGTACTTCTACAAGAAACTGGAAAATGCTGTGCGAAGCAAGTTCAAGAGGTTTGAAGATTTTCCTCACAAGAAATCGTATGTGAAGAAGTACAGGAGTGTCTTCAAATGGGATGGAAAGAAGAGTATCCTAGGAAAGGAGAGTGTAAAAGCCAAGAAGTTCACAAATGTTCTGTATCCACCTACAGACAAGACAAAAACAATACCTCTGCCGATGAGACATCTTGAAGATTGCTTGCATGATTTTCAAACATGGGCTTATAGTGATTATTCTGGTGAAGCCAAAATTCTCTGCAAATCAAAGACAATCAATGTCATGGAAGTTCATGATTTGATGAGGTTTCACAAGAAGGATATAATGGTACTAGCAAAGCATCAGATTGAGAGTAATCAAGACACTGAAGAATATGCAAAGTGTTATACTCGGGCCGTAGCTGAGATCGTGGCAAAAGAGCTGTGGTATGATCCAGCAACAGTAAATCTGTCAAAGAAGTTCAGGATGTGAAGTCTGACTAATGCTAAAGCCTAGGGGAAGATTGTAGAGTCCGGGCTTTTGAGGATTTGGCATTAGTTCATTAGTTCGTAGTTTGGACTAGTATTTTGTTAGTGGGCTTGTTAAATGTAAATGTGGGCTAGTGATAGTGGTAGGTCCGATCGGTTTTGGATGGGCTTTAGGTTTCGAAATTTTGTAAAGAGATTGACTTGTTTACCAAGTCAATCTCTCCTATATATAGACCCTCCTATGATCGATTTAGGGTTGTTGGTGCTAACTAGTTGCAAGTTCTTAAAGGTGTAACCGAAACCTTTCTAGGTTCGGACTTGGTGTTAATCGAAGTGATCTTTCATGTATACAATCGGTTTGTGTTTTCTTGTTTCTTACACTTTTCGATTATTGCGTATATTGTTTATTCTTGAATCACCTAGCTATAACCGGATTCCGCACGGTTTTACTAGTCTTTGATATCGCGTGAGGGTTAGATTGATCCTTACACCGTAAGGATTGGGTAGAGAAACTGGATGATGCATTGTGGGCCTTCCGTACGGCTTACAAGACACCTACGGGCACGACACCGTTCAGGTTAATTTACGGAAAGGCGTGTCATTTACCAGTTGAGATCGAGCATCGCGCTTATTGGGCTATGAAGGCCGTCAATACGGATTTAGATCAGGCGACTCGAGGACGATTCTTTCAGTTACACGAGTTGGAGGAGTTACACGATCACGCGTACGAGACAACAGGTTCGTACAAAGCACGGACCAAGAGGATTCATGATATGTAACATCCGTATTTTTCAAAAACCCGAAAACTCGACCCACATCAAGATCCAAGGTTTAAGCCCAATTCTCAACACCATAAATGGTAGATTACTCTCTTCCATATGATAGTACTCTGAAAATGGTGAACGTGGGCGAAAACCGTGCGCAAAACCGAGTTATAACGAAGCGGGAATCGCGAAAACAAGTTTGGTGTTATTGTTGATTGCAAAGACGCGATTTTCCTTCTAAACTCATCCCACATCGCCCATTATACTATTTTTTTCCTTCATTTCACACCTATAAATACCCTCCCTTGATCCCTAATAGCTTGCAACTCCTAGTTTGAGTATAAACAAATGGAATAACCAATTTTTGGCGGTTCCACAACTACAATACCCCTTCGGGTGTCGTGCTTAGTAGTTTTTATGCTCTCGGCGAATAGGTGCTGCCTTTCAAGCTCGTCGCGTTTGAAAAGCTTCTTTGAAGGTAATTCTTCTTCTTTTTCTTTCTTTTTTTCCTTTCTTTCCTTTCCTTTCGTTATTCGTTTATTTATCGCTTTATTAGTTTAATTAGTTTAGTTTAGGTTCTTAGTTAGGTGCTTTAGGCTCTTTAGGTAGCCTTGCTAAGGCTCGTTCTTAGAACGCCTAGCATTGCTAAGGCTTGTCCTTTGGACGGCCTAGCTTTGTAAAGGCGCGTCATTAGGACGTGTTGCCTTGCTTAGGCCGATTTAGGCTTGCGGTAGCCTAGTAGAGGCTCGTTAGGCCCAACGAGTCTAAACTATCATGTCCAATTTCATCTATATTCCTCTAATCCAAAATTTAACGTTTTATGCATGAACAAGTTGGGGATTAACGCTTGTTTTTCACAAATCAACAATTAAACTAATTCTTAATCATTATAATATGTAATTCAGGCTATGAACATAAACTCATTTTTAAGAATTTCAAATAAACTTAGAAATCGCTCTCTGTTTAACAACATATGTAGTGATGGTACTTGAGACGCGAATGACATGTATTAACTGGAAGGGTGAAATCACCGGTAGTTGGGGTCTCTGTCAAAGGATAAGTGGTCGCATAAATCCCATAGTCGGACTTGGGTGCTTACCTGGGATGCCCCGATGAGAGTGTCATAACCTATTAGGCCAAAGCATGTCTAGTAACGTTTAAGGTACTATTACTCTTAAAAGTTAACATGTTTTCGAACTTCAATTTATAACATTAAAATCCATTCCCCAAATGCATAAGAGTTTAGAATCTCATATTCCAATATTCATGTCGTCCCCTTCTATTCTTTTAGGATGAATCTTCGGGACTAATCCTTTCACCTTCACTTTTCGCTTCGTGGACTTAACTTCTAATCCAAGTGAGTAATCCTTGCCCCTTTTCTCTTTTTCTCATTTTTGGGGTTGCAACATGTATCATATTTCAAAGTGTTGTCATTTAAGTTTATCATTTACCATGCGTATGTGATCTATGTGTGAATTATGTGTTATGTGACTTCTAGCATGATTTGTCAATATGTGATTTTCAAAGGATTTCATGTTTATCAAAGGTTTTTATGTTTATCATTAGATGTCAAGTATGTCATGGTTGTCATGTCTGTCATGTCTTTCATTTGGCATAAACATTAACGTAAGGCCTGGGGTAACAAAGGTAGATCTATCGGTTGACAACCCACTCAACTTGACCGTTTCGGCGTTGGGTGTTTGGAGCCTATTTCATATAGTCTAACCTGCGGGTTAGGGAATCTTTCATATGTCATTGAGGTTTTTTATGCCTACTATTTCATGTTGTCATTTTATACTAGCAATTTTGGTTATGCCTAGTCTTTCATGTTGTCAATATCTTCTAGCATGTTATATTTCACTTATTCTATCATATGACACGTAACGCATGTTTTTCAAATATATGTTATGTATCAAACTTGTGGTTACTCACCAACTATTTATAGTTGACCCCCTTTATTTTATACATGTTGCAGGCTATGGTGTTGATGTTTCAAGATGCTATCACATGGGGCTTTTGGACGTAGTTTAATAAAAAAATTGTATTTGTTATTAATATGTGATGTATTGTTTTTTTTTTCCAATGTTATCAATAAAATTTATTATTTACCTATAGTCACTAAATTAGTTGTCATGAGCTTATGGGAAATCTAATCATGCCCTGACGTTTCCGCCGTCGGTTGGGGTGTGACAGATTGGTATCAGAGCCATGGCTATAGGGAACTAGGTTATTAGAAATGTAATGACCTAGACTATTGCCTTAGGTGTCCAAACACGAGAACCTCGTGTATTGCATGCTTCGTTTAGAGATTGCCCTTTTTATGTCTTGTTTTGCCTCCGTTAGGATGTACCTCAAGTCTAACACTTATCACACACTCATGCACTCAATTTCAGGCTTCCTAGTATTTCCCTTAGTAATGGTGACTTACGTGCCATTTTAGGAACTTGATTCTATTTGATTTTTATTATTGAAATCTCGTCCGGGTTAGGTTCCTTAGTAACGGAATGTAGTAACTGGAAGGGTGAAAGCACAGGTAGTCGGGGTGTCTATTTAGGTAAGCGTTACCTGGGACACTCTGGCGAGAGTGCCTTAGCCTATTAGTCCAAAGAATGTCATAACAAACGTTTCTAGGAACCATATTAACCCTGACTAGTCGATGGTGGCAGTTTCCCAATCGGGAAATGAGAACCAATCCATTGATTTTAAACAAGTCAATTCGATTTCTTGTTTTGCATGCGATTCCATGATATCAGGTTTATACTCCGATTTCGATCTATGATATTCTTTTGATTTTCAATATTTCATGGTTAAAATGCCACTTTTCGTGATTTCAATGCATTTTTGAAATTTTCACCATCGACACTTACTTTCACAATTTTACATGTTTTACCTCTCATATTTTAGTCAATTGATATTCCATATTCAAACCTTTCATGTTTATTACATCCAAAGTCATCCTTGTGATTTCTATTTCACAATTTCATAATGCTGTGCGACACTTTTGTGGCGTATCACATCCTACACTATCCTACGATTTACGTTATCGGTTCACAGTTCTATTTTGACTCAACTTTGAGAATTTAAATAACCCCTTGTTATTAAGTTAGTAACACGAGTTTCATAACTTTCAGATTCCATCCTCGGGGTATTTTTTGATGTTTATACGATCAGTTTGTTACCCTCATGATTTCATATACTCTTGATTTTTCACACATCATCCTTGTATTTCAAATTCATGTCATTTCTCATCACCATAAATGTGTCATGGATCTGATTATCCCATTTTAAACCAAAACCTTGTGAGTTCATAAAACGCTCTTGCTTAGTTTCAAAACCTTCATTTAATGATTCTCAAGTCGTGGTCGATTGATTGTTTTATCAGATCTTGTTGCTAACCCATTTTAGACTCAACCCAGTAACCCATTGTTCCAATCATAGCCCAACCTGCACCAACTCCCAATAGACACACCTGTGTGGTGATTCACGTAACCCCACAATGTGTGTCCTAGGCTGGCCATTACAGAAAATGCTTCGGTCAAACTAGCCAAACGAGTGCGCATAGTCACGTTTTGATCTGAAGTCAAATTTACTGTTTGAATCCAGTCCATCGGTTTTTAAGCTTATGATTTTTTTTGTAAAATAATTCATTCGTGCTTTCATTATTCGATGTATAGTTAAAAAAAATACATTCATCATTTCAAAACCTATTTATAGCACGTATTTTTCTTTTTAACTCATTTATAGGTGAGCGAGTGTTTGTCGATGGGTTCACGAGTTTACAAGTTTGCATGGTTACGGGATTACATGCTTATGAGTTAATGCGTTTACCCAAAAACGAGCCTACGAACTCACACGTACATGATATCCCGTTTTAAAAAAAAATATTAAATTATTCATTTTTGAACCCTACAAAATATCATATTTTGCACTTTTAGGTATACATGTTTAGGAATTTACTCGTTTAGGAAATTATGAGTTTACGAGTCCACATGCTTACGGGATTGCATGTGTACAAGTTTACGACTTTACAACTTTACAAGTAGATAACTATACATGTTTATTAAATTAAAAAAACTCATCCTTTATATTCAAGGTTAAATTCCAATCACAATCACGCGATGTTCTAACTGTTTCGCCTTAACATTCATTTTTTATCCAAACTCATTTTTACCCGAGCTAATGTTAAATTTATGTGTATTGCGAAGATCGTTTCGTTTTTCCTACTCGACAATCAAGTCCAAGAAATCTATGGCGATAAACCATCCCATGGGTTCTAGCTCATGTCTGACGTTAAAGCCCATAAGTACTTGCATAAGGAGTACATGGTCTGTATGGTCAGAATTGTGGACGTTCGTAATCTGGAATAGGGAGTCCAAGACATCCTAGTCGTTCGGGACTACCCTGAAGTGTTTCCCGAAGACATATTAGGTCTTCCTCCCGTTCGCCAAGACGACTTCCACATTAACTTACCCGGTACTACTCCTGTTGGCACGTCACCTATCGCCTCACATTGTTTTGTGTCAGCTACCTACCTCTTATTTTCTTTCTTTCACAATTACGGCTCCCATTTAGATTCTTATCGCATTCATGATGACGATATCCCTGTATCTATACTACTTATATAGTATGGATACTTCTTAGTTATGATCAACATTACCTTTCGAATCCTTGGTTGTGCCTAGCCATAAGCTTCTTTTGGCTAACCTCTAGTGAAACTCCTGGATTTTTTTTACAGCTCTTACGTGGGTAAATTTGTTATCTCCTTCGTTAGCGATGTTCGAATTTACTCGAATCGTTATTTCAAATTTTCATGGAATTTTGACCCAAACAATAATCTTTCAGAAGACTCGCGTTATTCCGCATTTCGATACAGATTGTAACTTTTTTTCCATGTTCTCGCTATTCAATGTTTTAAATTTAAACTGTGGTTTTCAATGCTTGGTGTATGAGTTCCAAACTCGCTTTATTCAATACTCGATGTGTGGACTCAATTCGCAGCTTCTAATGTTGATCTATGGATTCAAACTCGTGGTGTTAACACACAACGTGTTTATGCAAAATTTTGTAACTCACATTATTTAAAAATTGATTAGTGATTCGGTTTGCGATTTTCGACTCACAGATGGTGAATTCGGTTGTGATTTTCAATGCTTGGCTTGCGGTATTCAACTCTCGGCTCACGAATTCAATTCTTGGTTTACAGTTTTCAACTCTCAGCTTGAAGATTTCTATATTCTGTGTGTAGATTCCAACATCCGGTTCAATTCGCGTATTTCAAAATTCAAACTTGCATGTTTAGACCTTCAATTCACGATTTCAAACTTATATGCTAATGCTTAATTGATATTCAACTTTCCAATTCATGTCATTCGATTTAAATTAATCCATTCATTCGAATCATGCCATTTGACATACCACTTGTAGACCGTTCGCTTATCATGATTAGTCTTTGTGCTATCGTTATCCCATGTTTTCATGATCAAATGTTTTCACTATCTCATGTTTTCATGTTTTCACCACCTCAAGTTTTGATTATCACAAATTTTCATATTTATCATTACCACATGTTTCCACTATTTCATACCATCATTGCTACAACTTACACGCATTCATTATCACATAACCACCTTATCACATGTTTTTAATATTGCATGTTTTTATTATCACGTGCTTTCACTATCACATGCTTTACCAGTCTTGCTAACCAAGACTCATACGAACTATAACCATCAATTGTATGTAATACTAGTTAACCATGCGATTGATTTTGGGTCATAGCCGTGAGGTCTTGTCGTATTAGCAAGGAATTATATTTTTATTTTTTTTTGGATTTTGTCTAGACCTCGCGCCTCGAGAAAGGTGGACTGGGTGTGAGTCGCGACACATCTAGTTCGCCAGAATCGAACGCGTTCTCTTGTTTAAAATCCGACATTGTTTTGTCAGTTACATTGATTTCATTTTTGATGGATACATTCACTTACATTGATTTTAATTAGTCAAGTTATCACTTTCAAATGGATACATGTTAACCCCTCAACCCATTATTCTATCATCTACCTCTCCTCGTTTGGATATCCTAAAGTAGGGGTGATTGTGGCTTTCACTTTACTGAACATGTTGTTTGGTCAAATCATGCATTCTCGTCTTTGAATCATCTATGACCTTTGATTCTCGGTATGGTACTCATTCCATGTGTGTACGCCATTATCCATGTCATTGTCAAATGTATCACATGTTATATAAACTACGTTTGGATATTACGGTGTCAAGTATTCCCTTCCATGCTTTTTGTGTTGTATGAGGGAGTCTCTCCGTAGGCAACTAGCACGCTTTTGAAGTAGCAACGATGTGGTGTGTTAGCTGTGGTACACCCTATATATAAGCATCGGTGGTGCTTTAAAAGTGGGCTAGGTGTCGGACCGAGAGTTGGCCCTAGTGTTGTGTCAAAATTAGTGTTACAAATTTATATCACTATTTCAAATGACACATTTATAATTAAATTTTTTTTTGTATAAGGGTACTTTTCGGTATAACATTTAATTATCCTCATTCCTGTTTCCTATAGTCTCTACTAACTGAATTTCGGGACGAAATTTCCTAAAGTAGGGGAGACTGTAACATCCGTATTTTTCAAAAACCCGAAAACTCGACCCACATCAAGATCCAAGGTTTAAGCCCAATTCTCAACACCATAAATGGTAGATTACTCTCTTCCATATGATAGTACTCTGAAAATGGTGAACGTGGGCGAAAACCGTGCGTAAAACCGAGTTATAACGAAGCGGGAATCGCGAAAACAAGTTTGGTGTTATTGTTGATTGCAAAAACGCGATTTTCTTTCTAAAATCATCCCACATCGCCCATTATACTATTTTTTCCTTCATTTCATATGTCATTGAGGTTTGTTTATGCCTACTATTTCATATTGTCATTTTATACTAGCAATTTTGGTTATGCCTAGTCTTTCATATTGTCAATATCTTCTAGCATGTTATATTTCACTTATTCTATCATATGACACGTAACGCATGTTTTTCAAATATATGTTATGTATCAAACTTGTGGTTACTCACCAACTATTTATAGTTGACCCCCTTTATTTTATACATGTTGCAAGCTATGATGTTGATGTTTCAAGATGCTATCACATAGGGCTTTTGGACCTAGTTTAATAAAAAAGTGTATTTGTTATTAATATGTGATGTATTATTTTATTTTTCAATGTTATCAATAAAATTTATTATTTAACTATTGTCACTTAATTAGTTGTCATGAGCATATGGGCAATCTAATCATCCCCTGACGTTTCCGCCGTCGGTTGGGGTGTGACATGATAGTCATATTAGGAAGAAAGACTTCAAACCGGGAGATCGTGTGCTTATCTTTAATTCGAGGTTGAAACTGTTTCCGGGTAAGTTGAAGTCTAGATGGTCCGGTCCTCACGTGGTTAAACAGGTTTTTCCTTATGGGACGATTGAGATTGAGGGAGTTGATGGTACCTCGTTCTAGGTTAACGGACATAGAGTGAAGCACTACTTAGGAGGTCCGGTTAACGAGGATGATGAGGTTGTTTCGGGCTTAAAAGCCCCGACGCACTGATCGCGGGGTCGAGTCTGGCTGACGACTCGTAAATAACTTCAGCGCTTGCGGGAGGTAACCCGTTTAGTTGATTAGGTTGATTTAGGATATTTATGCTTATTTTAGTTGTTTGGTGCTTTGTTTGACTTTTTGGAAGTCAACTTTGACTTTTGCTTGGTTTTTAGTTAAATTAGTTGCTTGTTTTCGTTTCTTTTTCCGTTTTATGGTTGCTTTTGAGTTGTGTAGGTTCATGGATGCATTCCGGGCATAAATCTGATAAAAATGGATGAGGAATGCATTGTTTTGCGTGCCTAGTTGAAGACTTTGCAAAATATGGGTATTTTTGGAATTTTGGATAAGTTTTGGGTAAAGAACGAGCATAACAGGTTGGTTATATTATTTTTGAGTCCCGAGAAGTCCCAGGTATGTTTTAATGATGTTTGATGATGATTGGAATTGAATTTGGATGAGTTTTGCAAATTTTATAAAAAATTGAGTTGCTGGTGCAGAGATGCATGAGGACCGCATGTCTCTTAAAAATATACCCTCGTGGTCCTCATAGAATTAAAAATTTGCCTGCCAGGAAGCATGAGGACCACATTCTTTTTAATTTTTTTTATCTCTCGCGGTCCTCATGTTTTAAAAGACCACTTTTGTTTAAAGTTTTCCCCCAAATTGATTTTGCCCTAATTTATTCTTCCCCTTTCTCCCGTCGGTCTCCTTCTGCCCACACCACCATCAACCACACCTTCCGCCGCCCGCTCTCGCCCTGGCCTAATCCCATCTCTTCCGAAGATTCTCATCCTCCCCACCCCTCCACCCACACAGCCCCTGCCCGCTTTCCTTTCGTCCCCATCACTTCCAGTTGCCGGCGCCGGAGCCACCACCACTCAACCGTTCTTCCCCCTGCTTCCTCCGCAAAACAGCTGCGGCTCAGCCACCACTACAGGGCCGCCGCCCCTGTTCATCTCTCGCTCGCCGGCGTTTCACCACTAACCACCGCCGCAGCTTGCTCCAATAACCACCGGTGCCTCCAATTTCATCATCAAACTCCACCATTTTCACTTTTACTTCTTTCTTCACAAGGTATGGCCTCTATTTTTTTTTTTAATTTAAGTCCTGCAATTAAGTTATTAATTCATGTCAAGTATTTTAATTTGTTGTCACGAACCTGTTGTTTCTAAAACTTTTATGAGAAAATTCCCACTGTCCAAATTTGCTCCATTTTGATTCCAAGATGATTGTGGTTCTAGGCAGTTGTTAGGTTTTAATTTTAAAATTGCAGAAAGTATCTTAGTCTTAACTTTACATTCTCATTTTCATCATTTCGGTTCTAAACGTAGTTTAAGTTTTATTTTAAGTTTAGGTTCAAATTCTATTTAGCTTTGAGTCTTTTAGCCTTCATGCTTATTTGTCATTGTTAAGGTTTCTTAGATAGTCTTTTATTGCTCATTTATTTTTACTAGTTGGTGACCCGCCGCGCGTTGCGGCGACCTCACCATATTTGGATACGTGTCGGCTTTAGATCATATTGCTATGTCAAACCCAAAAGAACGACTCGATTGTAGCATATAAGAGCAAACCACAGATATTATAGCAACTTTCATCTATTAAAGGTTTAAACATAGGCATGGTGTAGGGCTCTTTATTAATGAAATAAACTACATACGTACACGCAAACCCTTTGATAGGGCGTAAGGCTCTCCAAATTAGAATATTTGATTTTGATGGTACCCATTCAATCCATTTAAAACACACTTGTTCCTTCACAACATTATGGGAATTAAGAAGTTTCCTAATGTGTCTTGTATGAAAGTCTATGCCCAGATCCCTTCTTATCTCATTCAACCATTTGATAAATGTACTATTACGCTAGCATTAAGATCCCTTCTGAGCCTTTTCAAGTTGTAGAGTTTAATTCCTTTGACTAATTGACCTCATAATAGTCATAAATGTAATTCAATATGTACATTATAAGATTGCATAGAAGAAATTTCTCTACTAAAATTCAAATCTCGAACTAAATTTCAACAAAATAAGCCAGATTGTGGTTGATAATCTGGTACTTAAAGTTCTTGCTACAAAGCAGTCACATACCTTAAGATTTATACCATACTTCATGTCATTCTCAACAGACACTTGCCCTCCCGAGAAAGCATATATGTTTACCTAATGTCAAGCAATATAGATTATATGAATATTAACAATTCAAAGACTTCATCTAATAAAGCTATTAAATATCATAAATGCCCACCTTTTGAGACCTCAGATTAAATGAATATTAACATTTCAAAGAGCTGATTATAAAGGCATTAAATAGAAGAAATGCCATATGAACCAGACCTGCAAAAAAATGTATTTAATTAACACTTGTAAAGTAAAAGAGTAAAACTCAGGCAATAAACCAAGAAACTTGGTTTGACAATCTTTGACCCACTTGATAATCTAGGTCTTAATTGTGTTCCAAATGAACCAAACCTATACCACTTTAATTTTTATGTTTCAGCACCATAAATCTATAGATTACAACCATGAAGCAAAAAAGGAAACAAAACATTTTCATAACATGATCGCGACATGTGAGGTGAAAAGAAAAGCTTTCACCTTAAGCAAATGGGTTGTTTAGGCTATAGGTGAACATAAACCATCTGAACCTGATACATTTTTCTCATCTGACCTGTTTGTAGGTAAATGACTCAAAATAGGCACCGCAATAATACGATTCTGAATGTAGTAATTGGTAGTCTTCATGATGAAGCCTCTCGCTATAATCTTATACTTAAAAATATATTTTCTCATAACTCTTAATTTTGAAACCTGGATCAATATTAATGCCATGATTGCTTAATGATAAATCAAGAAGACAAGATTATTACCAAATCTTGAAGTAAATTGGCAATAGTAGCAACAGAGATGATAGAAAGCATCTCAATCTCAATCTGCAAGTAAGGAACACCGATAAGAAATTAAACAACAAAAAGAAATCAACACATACCTATTGAAACTCATGACTACGTTGTCCTTAGCAATTAAACTCCAGCTCCACCGGCCTGTCTTCTTTTTCTTTCTGTTTGTGTCTCAATTAGTACCTGCAACGTCATCGATCATTGTAATTAAAAACAAACAATCATGTGAAGCTCTAGTGAGTCAGGTATTGCCGATTATCTTGTATCAGAAATGACCATTTGTTGTTACTTTTGTAAATTTGGTGTTGTTGGAAACCTTTCATTTGTTGTTATGTATGCTTCTAGTTTTTAACACCAAAAGCTCATGTTTAAACCTCCAATCCATCCTCATTACTCTGGGGATATCACCACAGATTTAAAATCCATAGATGTATTAGTTTTGGTTCTCTTTTGATATAAAATTCTACATATCAAAACTTGGAGAGAAATTAAGCCAAACCTTTTAGGACAGTTTAAAATTCGTATGAAAATGGTCGACATCTGAAACCTACAATCTAAAGTTGTATAACCAGCAAGCTAAATAGCCAAAATTCTTAGAAATGAAATATTATATACCCGGGTCAAACCTGGCATCTATATGTGCTTAGCTTTCAATAATTTTAATAAGCTCCGGAACTGGTTCTGCGATAACTTTTTCTCCAAATACATTTAAACTTTTGAAGAAATCCATGAGCATTTTTAACTCCACCACATTTACAGCTTGGAAGTCCTGCAAAGTATTGAAGCAAAGATCAGATGAGATCAAATCATGAATAACATAATTAAACTATTCATCCTATAAAAATAATGTTGAAATAAGCTCATCAAAATTATAGTTTAGATAGAAGGTATACCAAAGATTAGTATGTGTCACATGAATGTCTTCTTCTATTTAAACATCTCCATCACCATCACAGATCTCTATGGCAAAGTATATTTTGATTTATGGCATGGTGTAAAGTTATTAGTACACCCAAAACACTTTACTTTAGTTCTCTTATCCTCTATTTACAAAGTTAAAGAAATATCATAAGAAAATTAAAGCTAGAACTTAAAAAAAAGGGTAATCAACACTTGCCAACCTACATATATCAGCAAAACGAAATAAAAAGCTAACTGTAAAAACAATGAAACGACTACATATTTGAAAATTAAACGAAAATCAAGAGGAAACATACCTTCAGAAAAACAGAGGGCCGGAAATCATAAGAAAACAGACACCTGAAACAAAGAACATAAAAAATTAAAGAATTTAGATGTGGGTAAGGAATCGAAAAACAACTCGATTACAAATCTGCAACTACAAAAGGCATTATAAAGAAAAGTTCGTCCAAAAGCCCCCAGAAATGAGCAGAAGCACGAAGGAAGCGCATGAATTACAACACCAAGAAATAAAATTGAAGAGAAAAGACAGATATATCGATGAATAGAAACACGTGGAAGCAATCAGAAGACACTATGGATGAATAGAAACACACAAACCTGAGAAATTGAGGGAAGCGACGAAGGGATTTTAGGTATCTTTGGCAGTCGGTTTCTTGAACGATCAAAGCCCTAACAATGGCAACTGTGATGTGAGAACTCCATACCGTGTAATGCATAGTAAACCCAACTGTACATTGTACCGGATCCCTGTTGAGGGTGAGGGTGGATGGCGTGCAAATCTCCGCAAAGGAACGGGGTAGGGTAGGAAGATAGTGCAGAATACACACGTGCTATGTGTTATGTTGGGGGAGGGGGTAACACATAAATATATTAGGGGAGTAAAATGTAAAAAGAAGTGGTGCCAAAATGTAAAAAGGAAAAACTAAACTATTTAAGAGATGTGTTATTATATTTAGGTAATTGTTCGTACTGTAGTTTTGGTTTTCCTTTTCCTCGTAATCTTGTTTTTTTATTCTTCTTTTTGCTTCATGTTTAGTTAATTTAATTGCTTTGTCGTTTTTTTTCTTTTAGCTTAGCTTTAGATTGTTCGTGTCATTTCTTGCTCGAGTTTGGGGTTTTAGATTCATGTTAAGTTTCCTTGTAGGTTTACCGTTGCTGATTTGGTTTGGTGCACTTAGGCTTGTTTAATCTTTGGTTAGAGTTTGCATTTATGTTTCGTCATGATACTCAGATTAGTGCTTTGAGGTTTAGTTTAGTACATTTGCGTTTTTAGACTTAAGCATCTTAAGTAATTTCGTGTTTTTAGTTCTTAGTTAATTTTATTTAGGTTTTAGTTAGATTTTGTAGAGCTTGTTCTTTTTCTTTATTTAGTTTTAGTAGCCATTTAGTTGTCGTTTTAGAGTTTTTTGTACGCTTTGTAAATATTTCTTTTTCTTTAAAGAAAAAAATCAAATCAAAAAAATCAAAAATTGTTGGAACAAAAATCTTGGTGACTGACGCCATCAAATCTGTTTACCGAAGCATTTGACTGAAGAATCTATGTTAATCGATTTAGAGACTGAGTTGTGATGCTCGAGGCTTGCAGTTTGGACCGAAGACCGTTTTCTGGAAAAGTCAACCGTTCGGGTCAACGGTTAACAAAAAAGTCAACGGAAGATCGGTTCGAGCGAGTCAAGCTTCGGATTAATTAAATCAACTTTGATTTAATTAATATTTATGTTATTTACCTTTCTTGTAATTTTCAGTTATGTTATGTTTTTCTGTCGTTAGTCACCCTCACTATATATAGTGAGGGTGCCCATTACAAGTAAAAGAGTCTCCAAATGGGGAGATGATGATTTTTCTTGTAGAGTGTGAGATTTCTATTCTAGAGAGAGTGAGTCATGGATTCTAGAGAGAGAAAGTGTTTTTCATGATTTCTTGTAACTAATCATTCGGTTATATGAAATCATTCGATATGTTCTTCATCTTTCTTGTTTATGATTATACATGATTCATCATCATCATCATCTTCTTCATTTGTTTTGAGTTTTCGAATCCGAACATGTTCTTGCTCAAGATCGAGATTCTCGTAGTGAAAATCGGTCCTAACAAATGGTATCAGAGCAGGTACCGATCAGATTCATCTCACCATGAATCTGGTCACTCGAATCTGCGATTTTGAGCTTGAATGGGTGAGGATGAGAAAACTTATTTTTAGAGACTTTTTTCTATTTTTTCTTCAGTTCTGGATGTTTTCTGATGATATGGATGTTTGATTCATGTTTGGGAGTGCATCTGGATGTTATTTAGTGTTTTACATCTTCTGATCTGGTGGAGAAATGAAGATCCGAAGCTATTTTTGGAACTTTGAAGTTTTTCCCGTATTTGAAGATTTTGAAGATTTTTAGCTTTGATTCTTCGTTTTCTGGGCATTTCTTCATGGATTTGGATGATATGAGGTATGATTCTCAGTGGAAAACGCGTTCCGGATCCATTGGAAGCATCCGTTTCGTCTGAATCTCATCAGTTTGGGCAGATCTGGAAAAACACACACTTAGTGCGTGTTTCATGGTGTTCTTCGTGTTCTTGAAGATTTGCAGATTTTGAAGACTGTTTTGATCCGATTAGCTACTGTTAATGAAGTGTTGGTGGCCACAACATTGTCGTGGATGGTTTAGCATCATATTTCGTGCATCATTATGGGTTTTTTCATTCATTTTTGGGCAGATTCAAGTTCACAAGTAAGTTCTTCATGTTCATCATATTTTCCAGATTTCTTAACTGTTTTTGAAGATTTGAAGATTGTCTTAGCGGACTTGTTCAAGTTCTTAGCGTACTTGTTCTCCTCTTAGCGGACTTCATCAGTTTTAGCGAACTTGTTATGTGCTTAGCGAACTTGAGTCCTTAGCGGACTTCAGAGGTGCCTTAGCGGACTTCTGGTGGCTTTAGCGGACTTGTTTCTTAGCGAACTTGTTTACTGGGTTTTCGTTCGAGTTCGTTTCAGATGATTTTGATCGTTAAGAGTTGTAGAGGACGTCGCTACGAGTTCAGGGACATAAAATTCGAAGGATTTGGTCGCGTATTCTTTGAGTTATGAGAAGAATACGTTTTTCCGGCGAGGCTTTGTGATTTTCCGGTGGCATTAGGGTTACGGGGGTCTGCAATTCCTTTGAGGAAGACGGCTAACGTGGCAGCTCTCTATTGGGTGCAGAGGGAATGAAGTTTCTCTCTCTCTTGTCAGTGATGTGCATACTTCATTGGTGGAGAGATGTCTGTGTGGGCCTACCTACTACTAAAGAACCGTTGCTAAATTATTTGTTGTCGGCTTCTGATAGGTAGAATTGTAAACAGGTGGGACCAGCTGGAAAGAATGATCCGCTGAATGTTCTTAACGCTGTCGACCTCTGATTGGTCATCAGCTCTAACACACGGATTACTATTGCCCAGCTGTCGGATCTCTTTCATTGTGAACCATTGATTGCTTGAGTGTGCTTCTTTCTGCTGTAATCTTATTGGTCCACAGCCCCTCACACGGATTGAGCTCTCACAGCCCCTAGATCCAATTTTTTGCAGCCGTTAGATGCTTGGGATTTCTATTTTCTGATTGGTTGAATTATTTTGACATGGATTATGGCTTTTTTCTAGTGGAGACTTAATTATCTTAATTAATTTTCAGCAATATTTCGTCAAACGCGGGCGTTTTTCTTAACAGTTTTTTGAGACGAACGAGACAACGCTGCGACGGAATTTCAGAAAATATTTTATTAGTCTCGGATTTATTCTGATTTATTGGGATGCTCGTTTATTGATATCGCGCAACGTTTGCTATCGATCACTGACGGGTTAGCTTTATTATCCGGTTAATTACTCGGCTTTCTCATTATATCTCACGGTTTGTTTTTAGTGGATGCAGATCTGTCGTCAACTAACCGGATTAACTGGAATCTCAGTTAAATATTGGAATTTATCCGATTAAATCTCTCGGATGACCGTTTATTGAAGAAATTTGACATTTACTTTTATTTTCGCATCCAACCTCAGTCACGCGGATTATTCACAACTGTCAGCATCCGGCTTCCGGTTTTTCGCAAGATTGTCCGATTTCAAGATTGTTTATCTGGTTTCTCTAGGCAACCAATTGCGACGGTTCGACTCTCCGCATCAGATTTTACACTTCCGACTTGATGTTTTTGAAGAGATTTAGAGAAATAGGGGGAATTATTGTGAATTTGGATATCGGGTCGATTATCTGAAGTTGGAGCATGTTTAGTGTTTGACTGGTTTATCTGATTCAGTTTTTGCGGTTTGGACTCCGAGATGGAGCACTTTCTCAGTATTGTACCCGACCGTGTGAACCGAGTGAGCGGAACACTTGGATCTCGAACTGGAGCAACGAGAACAGAAGAAGCTTATTCAGAGGGGGGACTTCTACGACAGATTGTCTCCGGTTTATCAGTTTCTCATTGAAGATGTACGACAGAGCGATTCTTCAGCAGTTGAACAGATTTGAAAGCATCAGTCAAGGGGGAATTGTTGGAACTTAAAATATATGTGACTGACGCCATCAAATCTGTTTACCGAAGCATTCGACTGAAGAATCCATGTGAATTGATTCAGAGACGCGGGTTGTGATTATCGAGGCTTGCAAGTTTGGACCGAAGACCGTTTTCTGGAAAAGTCAACCGTTCGGGTCAACGGTCAATGTAAAAGTCAATGGAAGATCGGTTCGAGCGAGTCAAGCTTCGGATTAATTTAATCAGCTTTGATTTAATTATCAATTTACGTTATTTGCTTTACTTGTAATTTCGTTCATTTGTCGTGTTTTTCTGTTGTCAGTCACCCTCACTATATATAGTGAGGGTGCCCATTACAAGTAAAGGAGTCTCCGAATGTGGAGATGATGAATTTCTTGTAGAGTGTGAGATTTCCATTCTAGAGAAAGAGTGAGTCATGGATTCTAGAGAGAGAGAGTGTTCTTCATGATTTCTTGTAACTAATCATTCGGTTATATGAAATCATTCGATATGTTCTTCATCTTTCTTGTTTATGATTATTCATGATTCATCATCAGCATCTTCTTCATTTGTTTTGAGTTTTCGAATCCGAACCATGTTCTTGCTCAAGATCGAGATTCTTGTAGTGAAAATCGGTCCTAACAAAAATATTTTTAATCCGTTAGGTTTTTTTTTAGTTTCAACTTTAAATTCTTGTTTTCATCGTTTAGGTTCACTTTTAGGTTTTTGTTTAATTTTTTTGTTTTGTAGGTTCGTTACTTTAGGATTTATGTTCTTGTTTGTTATGTTTTCTTACTTATTTTAGGTATTTTAGTTTTTCTTTCTCAAAATCTCATTTTGGTTACTCGTTTATGCATGTCTGATCTGCCTTTCTCTGATATTGATTGATTGGAACACCCAAAATTGGGTGTTGGTTTGTCCGAAAAACGAACGGGTCATGCCCGATTTTCAAGAGTTTTGTTTCGTAATGCGGGCCATTGGTACTCAATCTCCATTCTAGTGGTCCGTAGGACGCTACATTTCTCGGTTTTGTTTAGAATTCCAGTTTGTGTGACGTTCACTTCATAATTTTTTTAAACAAACGTCCACACACTGGTTTTCTAAGCTTTTGTGTTTAGTCCTCTCGTGGACCGTTCTCTTCATAAACGACAATTGGGTGGTTCGTGTTAGGGTTTCGGCCGGGTTGGTTGGTTTTGGTCAATGCGATTTGTCGGGTACTCAATCTCCATTCCCGCAAATTTGCATTTAACCAAATTTCTTTGATTTGCCGTATATATCAGCCTTAACCCGTCTGAAGCCCGATTTCTCTATTTTCTCATGTTATTCATTGTTCTAACTTTTGTATGTTGAGAATTTGCAGGTATGGGGAAAGCTACGACATCGCGCGGAAAGCGCAAGGCTAGACCGGTTGAGGAAGCGCCAGTGCCTCCGCCACCACTGACCGATATGATGCCATTACCGGTGGACGGAGAGCCTGTCCCAGGGGATGTAGCTGCTTACGTGCCACTCCACTCTCACCATTGGCTACGTTTTCATCCCGACTCCGTGGGATACGAGAGGCTGAGATCGCTGATTACTATTCCTTTCCTTCGCCTCTGCACCATCGATTGGCAGCTGCTAAAGACACTTGGTATAGAGCAGAGGATGAGGGACATGCTGCCACCTCCCTGGGGCCGTCTCTTGGACATTGACCGCCCCGTTTATCGCGAGCTTTCCCTAGAGTTTTTCTCCACAGTTTATTATCCGGGTTTGCCCAACGACTATCATTCTGAGGGTGTGATTACATTCAGGCTCGGAGGTCAGTTGAGGAGGCTTTATTTAGCAGATTTTGGCATTCAGGCGGGTATTTATGTCCGGGATGAGATTTCACAGACAGTTTTTACCGAGGCGGCCACTGATTTTGATTCGCCACTTCTCACACAGTGGTGGCCGACCGTTGGTTGGGGCACCCTAGGGTCTGGGACGAAAGCGTCCTGGTTCTATGACCCTTTCCACTGTTACCTTCACCGAGTGATCTCTCGCACTATAGCCGCTCGGAAGGTCAGCGTCGAGAAGGTGACGATGATCGATGCCCGATTCCTATATTCACTTATCCGGGGTGTCGATTACCATCTCGCGAATGCGCTTGCATCATTTCTCCAGCGCTAGGCTTTCGTTAGTGCGAGTGGAGGTATCGGCGAGGCAGCATATGTCACACGCCTTGTTGAGAGTTATGGGCTGCTCCCTGATACTCGCCAACCAGATCAGATTCCTGCGGGGCAGGCGCTTACCGAGGTCATAGAGGCCCGGTCATCCGTTTTAGATGTTGGCCACATCGTCGGCATGAGCATTGTTGAGTCTACTCCAGATGGAGGTATTCGTTTGATGGCCATTAGTGAGATTCAGATTCCGGCTGAGGTCCCAGAGGGTGTTGCTGATGATGCGCAGCCACAGATCCCCGAACAACCCGCGCCCAGACCCGTTACTCGCATCTGATTACCAGGGCAGGGCATTCCGATTCGAGCCATCAGGAGCCGCATGCAGGCGGCTGACGCTGCCAGACCACCACAAGGAGCAGCAGATCCGAGTCCGCGCCCTCGTGCCCCCACCACCCAGACACAGCTTCTACAGCTCGTTCAGCAGCAGAGCCAGGCCATTGGGACTTTACAGACTGAGGTTGCAGATTTACGGCAGACTTTCCAGACTGAGGTTGCTGATATGAGGCAGACTTTCCTATGGATGACCCAGGCTCTGCTTACGATTACCGCCGGGATTCCCGGAGTCCGCTTGCCACCGCCACCAGGCCCACCTTCGTGATCATTTGGTTGTACCCTTCCCTCACCGAGTTGTATTTTCTTTGCTTATCATGTACTTAACTTTATTTACAAACTCGGGCTTTTGTGTATAAGGGTTGGGTGTACATGTTGGATTGTTAGAGCTTATTTATGTTGGCAACACAAACTATTTATCTTTTTGATGTTTATTTGTAACTTTACTTTGGTTTGTACTTAACTTTGATTATGTACTTTGTTATCTTTGATTATGATTATATATGATGTTTTTGACTAAGTGTTAGCGTACTTGTATTTCTCCTTAGCGAACTTCTTGTATATTGAACTTAGCGGACTTGATTAACTCTTAGCGAACTTGTCATTGTACTTAGCGTACTTGTTTGTTAATTGTCCTAGCGAACTTGTTTTGCTCCTAGCGAACTTGATTTGTTCCTAGCGAACTTAAACTGTTCCTAGCGTACTTAAGTTGTGCTTAGCGTACTTGTTAGCGGACTTGTTTGTGTCTAGCGAACTTGTTAGCGAACTTGACAATGCTTAGCGTACTTCTTAGCGAACTTCACAAGCTCTAGCGAACTTGTTTAATTCTTAGCGTACTTCTTTATATGCTTAGCGTACTTGTTATTCTGTTAGAATATTTTGCTGAATTCTAGGCAATGATTGGTTTGTGTCAAACATTCTATTTGTCCCAGGATCTCTTGTAGTATAAATACTAAAGTGAAAACCCTAAAACGTGTTCCTCCTGGTTATTTTCTACAAGAGAGCCTTTGTGTGTGTGTTCTTGGTGTATTTAGTGCGTGTTCTTGAGTTTCAGAGATCTATGGGGTGAAATCAACCAAGATTGATCATCACACTTGTTTTCCGCACCTGTGTGATGAATCGAATGAGAACATTGTGCTCAAATCAGGTCCTAACAATTGGATACATTTATTGATATATATTTTGCTATGCTATGATTGCTGCTTTATGCTATGAAATTGATTATTATCGAGTATTAGACTACTAAAACCGAAATCATTGGCACTGATTTCACTCTTTAACATCAAGTATTGAAGATTTGTTAAGCATTTTTCGAGATTCTTTAACTTTTTCACATAATCTACTGTTTGATCCAATTTCGGTCACTTAGAGTGATTTTTGAGGTTTGTGTTAGTTGTATCTTTTGATCCTAACATCATTTCGCATCTATAGATGCCCTCAATCATCATTTTTATGAACTTTGATTTTTTATGATTTGAACTTGCTCAAGAACAAGCTGTTCAAAATTTTGACTAAGTCCAAAATTTGAATTTTTCAATTTTTGCTGTTTACACCTAAATATTAGTGTTTAATTACTCCATTAATGTTTATGATTGTAGGATTTGTGTGAATTCAAGCAATCTTCGTGTTTACAAGCAATTTGGAGCTCTTGTTCTTCGTTCGGCCCGTTTTAGCAACTTTTGCTGAAATTCTGCATCTGTCTCAACTGAGATGTCTGAAGGAAATCATTTCACTCCGGTCATGCAAGGAAACAACCGCCCTCCAAGACTAATGGGTGCTAGTGACTTTGATGACTGGAAGGGGAAGTTCATACTGTTTCTGGAATATTTGGATTTTGACCTACTCACTTTAGTTCTCACTGGTCCCGCTGTGTTTGAAGTTGAAGAAGCTACAACACCTGCTGCTGGTGTTGCAGTTGCTACTGTTGCTGACCCTCCTAACACCAAGAAGAGGATGCTCCCAAAGCCCTTGGATAAGCTAACTCCAGCTAAACATGCTCAACTGAAAATTGATAGGCGTGCATTGGGTTGTATTAAGATGGCCATGAATGATGATCTGTTGCAACAGTTTCGGGATGCTACTTCTGCACATGAGATTTGGGAAGGCCTAGAGAAGAAGTATGAGGGCAATCCAGCAACCAAGGAGAGAAGGCTAGAGAAACTCAAACTCGCCTTCAATACTTTTGCTCACAGGCCTGGAGAGTCGTTTGAGACACATGTCACACGATTCTGCAGGATCATCACTGAGATGACCACTAAGAAGATTCGTCCAGATACTGGTGACATCATAAGGAAGATTCTGCACTCTTTTCCTCAAGAGTTTGCCTCCTATGTCATATATTTGATTGACTGCACTGATCTCCTCAACGCTGATTACATGGACATGATTGATAAAGTTCGTGATTATGAGGTTAGAGCAGTTGAACGCACAGGAAAGTCACTCATGGGTAATGTGACCTCTAAGGGTTCGTCATCCAATGCTCCCAATGCTGCATTTGCTGCTGCCATGTATGAGGATAGTCATCAGTTTTCTCAATCTTCTGGTCCCAGTGTACCTGTTCCTGCCTCTACTCCAACTCCGACTCCAAATCAGCCTGAAGTTCAAGTATCTCATGCAACTCATCAACCATCAAGTGTGTCATTTGTTCAAGCTCCACCTTCTGGTTATTATGGTCAATCGTCAGCTCCTGTTTCTTCAAACTCCACTAACATGGATCAAGATCTGTGTAATGCTTTCCTTGCTTGCATGAACTCTCAGATGTCAGGCAACATTGAGACTATGACTGTGTGTCAAGAAGATCTTGACCAGATTTCTGCTGATGATCTTGAAGAGATTGATATTAAGTGGCAGATGGGAATGATTGCTGCCAGGACAAGAAAGTTCTTCAGAAAGACTGGAAGGAAGCTGTTTCAACCTGCCTCCAATGCTAACATCGGCTTTGATAAGTCTAAAGCTCAGTGTTTCAACTGTCAGGAGCTTGGTGACTTCGCCCGTGAATGTCCTAAGCCCAAAACTTGGAATGTTCCTGTCAACTCGGGTGGAAGCAATCACACTTATCAGAAGCAGAGTGGAAATAGTAACCAGTCATACCAGAAAACTGGCAACTCTTCCTACCAGAAGCCACAGCATACCACTTCAAATGTCTCTCATCAAGGATCGTCAAGCTCATCGTCTGCACAAAGAGTTGATAGCACTGGAAAAGCTTTGGTATCTCTCGAGGATGGGAACTACAATTGGACGTCTTCTGCACCATCTCATTCTGCAAACCAGCCTAATTACGCTCTAGTGGTGGATTCTGACGGAAAAGAGAACTCTGAGTCTGTTGAGTTTGACCCTCTTTTCCCCACCAACTTCTGTCTGATGGCGGGTATTGATGGAGATTTTGATGAATCTTCTCCCTCTGCTGGTTCAGCCACTGCTGTAAGTCACACTGAGGTCGAATCTGAAGCTAGCAAAAGACTTCTTGAACTCCAACGTGGATCCATTCCCGATGAGGTAAAAGAAAATTTATGTTCTGAAAATTGCCTTGAAACTGTCGCTAGATACCGCACATACAATCTAGAATTGCATGCCAAGGCGGCTGAAAGCGAAAGTCAGGTTGAAATCCTCAAGGCAAATGAGGAAAAATTCCTTGTGAAAATCAAGTCACTTCAAGATGACATTGAAATCATGAAGCACACCGAATCAACTTTAAAAATTCAAATTGAGGATCTTTTGAAAAATCAAACCTCTTTGAGAAATGAATATGCTAAAGCTCGTGAAGCTATTGATTTAATGAAACTTAATCCTGGTCACTTGGGTAATGCTGTTGCTAAAGACATCATGGCACGGCTAAGAACTGGTTTGGGTTTCTTAAGGGAAATTTGTGATAGTGCAGCTGAACATCCACTTAATCATAATTATTTGACAATCCCTGAGTTAACTAAAATCAACCCCAAAAGTCATATTAAGTTCATTGATCCAAGCATGATTCCAAGTGCTTCTAATATCCAATCGATGGAAGCCCAACTCTCAGCCACTGAAACTAGCTCTGGGCTCCCGCCGATTGATGAAACTTTGAAGTTTGGTGACTTTGAATCTTTCTCTGTTAGTTCTGTTGACTCGCTTGTTTCTGAAGCGTGTGTGCAAAAGGCTGCTGAATCTGAGTTTCTAAAAGTTTGTACTCAAAATGCCTCAAATGGTCAATCATTTCTGTTTAATGAAAATTTTGATGTTTTCAAAACTAATGAAGTTCCTAAAAGGACAAAAACTGTTCGGAGGCGTAAGCCCAAAATAAGTGTTGAAAATATGAAACTCGATTCGCAGCAAGTTGTCGATGATGATGCTTTTGCGAAGGCATTCGCAGAAATGGCTTTGAAACATGGTAAGACTGTCATGCACACACAAGCCGGTCTTACAATCACCGATGGTAAGGTGACATCTGTTCAGAAAAGGCCTCATGCTTCTGTTCCAATCGCAACATCTCCAGCTGCACAAGCTGTACCTCAGCCATTATTTCTTAAGCAAAAGGAATCATCTGTTCATGCTGCTTCCAATGAAGCTGGTACTTCATCTGTGATTTTTGTGAAGACTGGGAATCCAAAGAACAAAAGACCTCAAAGTGATCCAGTTATCACTGTTTCACATGATAATGAAGATCAGTATCAGTCGGTTGAGCAAAGTGAGTTTGTTTTGAACATTTCTGAAAATGAAACTACACCCAAGAAGAAGAAACAGACTAGGAGACGGAAGAAGAAGCCAGTTGCTGAAAATGAAAAGGGTGAAGGTGTTACCTCAAATGAGCCTCAACAAATGGCTCCTCAGTCTGTTGAACAATCTGCTGCAATTCCTGCTAAGGGTACTGTCGAGAATGGAGGGTGTTCTGTCTGTGGAAACCCGCATCATGATGCCAGGGTTTGTGTCTACAATACGGGATACTCTGACTTCAACAATGCTCCAGTGCCTCCTGCTCATTTCTACCAACAGCAGCAAGTAGGTTCGCAAGGAAACCAATTGGCTCCAATGTATTATGGGAATTATGGGGAAGATTACGTGGATCAGCGTCTTGACACCATGTTTCAACAGTCCTACCCAAATCAGCCCTACATTCCAAATCAGGCCCCGTATGTGCCACGTGGTCTTGGTAGGAGTGTGAATACGTTCAGGCCAAACGTTCAACAACAAATGAGAATGGCTGCACCAAACACTCTTCCTGTTAGGTCTTGGACGCCTCGACCTAGGCCGGGATTCATTCCTAGGCCTCTCATGGTTCAACAACCTGTCACGGCTCCTCGACCATCTGCTACATTCAAGGCTGCTCCATCTGCCTCTCCTGCTGTTGTGAACGCACCAACTGCTCCCTACACCACAAAAGCACCTAAGAAGAAGGCTCCTGGTCAATTTGGCCAGGGTCCATCCTTGAACTAATCACTTTCTTTTTCATGTGCAGGGAACGGCCCGGAGTGCTATGAACACATGGTACTTGGACAGCGGCTGCTCTAGGCACATGACAGGGAACAAGGACCTGCTATCTGATGTCAAAACGATAACTCATGGCGGTTCTGTTGCCTTTGGGGGTGATGTTCGTGGTGGTAGAATAATTGGAAACGGTCTTTTATCTAATGGAGAAATTTCGTTTGACAAAGTGAATCTGGTCTCTAATCTGAAGTTCAACTTGCTCAGTGTATCGCAGATTTGCGACAACAAAATGCCGATGTTATTCGATGATAAGGAGTGTTATATCCTGAAGCCGGGATTCAAGGTTCCCGAAGATCAAATTCTATTTCGTGCAAAACGAAACGGGAATATGTACGCCTTAGATATGTCTGCTGCAAGGCCGACTGGTTCAGTGGCGTGTTTCTTGGCGAAGGCTTCGGAAGATGACTCAACTTTATGGCATAGGCGAATGGGACATGTGAACTTTCGAAACATGAACCGCCTTGTAAGAGGAAAACACGTGGTCGGTGTGCCGGAGAAGGAATTCATCCATACCGATAACTGTGTGGCGTGTTTGAAAGGAAAGCAGCGCAAGACATCTCACAAGCCTAAGCCACCTGGAAGAACGACGGCAATTCTTCAACAACTCCATCTCGACCTTTTCGGGCCAGTGAACGTCTGCAGTTTAGGGGGAAAATCGTACTGCTTGGTTATTACCGACGATTACTCCAGATACTCGTGGGTGTTCTTCCTGAGAGAGAAGTCTGAGACAGCTGAGATCCTGAAGGATTTTGTAACGCGGATTGAGAATCGGTGCAAAGAGCGAGTTAAAGTCATCAGATCAGACAATGGGTCAGAGTTCAAGAATCAGACATTTGAAGCTTTCTGCAATGAAAAGGGCATATTTCGACAGTTCAGTTCACCGTACACGCCTCAACAAAATGGCGTTGCAGAACGGAAGAATAGAACAATCATTGAGTGTGCCAGAACTCTACTTGCTGATTCCAACCTTAAATTGTCTTTTTGGGCAGAAGCTGTGAATACAGCCTGCTATGTTCTAAATAGAACTCTCTTGGTTAAACATGCTAACAAGACGCCTTTCGAGCTGTTTTCAAAAGAAAAACCAAACTTAAAACGATTAAAACCGTTTGGATGCGCTTGTACTGTTTTAATCCAGTCGGAACAGTTAGCTAAATTTGCCCCTCGGGCGGATGAAGGCTATTTTGTTGGATACTCGATGAGCTCTCCAGCATTTCGAGTGTTTAACAGAAGAACTCAAGTTATTCTTGAATCGTGCAACGTTACTTTTAACGAGCATGCTCAGAATACTAGAGATCCTGCTCCTGATAGCATGTATGACCTTGAGACTTTTTCTTCTACTTTTAACATGCTTGAGTCTGATGTTGCAGGTAATTTGTTAAATCAAGCTGAACAAGTAAATGAAGAAGTTCTTCCTTCTGTTGATATGTTTGCTCCAATTACTTCGTCTATCCTGGATTCCATCTATTCGGTTGATACTTCGACGATATCAAGGGGAGAACAGTCAACACCATCAACTGATGTCACTGAAGCGACAACAACAACTTCTTTACCTGATCAGCCTTCAGTTCAGATTTTCGAGCCTGTAATTGTGGAGATAGAACCAGCACAAGCAACAACTGAGGCAGAAAACTTAGTTGGAAATGAAGCTGAAACTCATGAGTCAGATTCAGATGACATATCTGAAATTGAAACTGGAGAGACCCCAGGCGACGATCTTCAAATTGGGAATCTTGACTCGTCTATTCCAGCACCTGCTGTTGAAGAGACTCGAATTCATAAGAATCATCCCACTAGTCAGATCATCGGTCCTGTTGATGTGCGTCTCACTAGGAGTAAAACAAAGGATCTGCACACATGTCTGTTTTCGTGTTTCATATCACAAGAAGAGCCTACTACTGTTGCTGCTGCCCTTCTTGATGAAAATTGGATTGATGCTATGCAAACAGAGCTTCTTCAGTTCAAACTGCTCAATGTCTGGCACTTGGTGGACCCGCCAGAAGGTTTGGAACCCATTCCTGTCAAATGGATTTTCAAGAACAAAAGAGATGACCGTGGAATCATTATAAGGAATAAAGCCCGATTAGTTGTAAAAGGGTATAAGCAAATTGATGGCATTGATTATGACGATGTCTATGCTCCAGTCGCTCGTCTAGAGGCAATTCGGATTTTCTTGGCGTATGCTGCGTCAATGAACATCACCGTCTATCAGTTGGACGTGAAAACCGCCTTTCTCTATGGTGAGCTTGACGAAGACGTGTACGTAGACCAACCTCCGGGGTTTGTGAACAAATCTTTTCCCAAGAAATGTTACAAGCTGGATAAGGCTCTTTATGGTCTACACCAAGCCCCGAGGAAATGGTACGAGACATTATCAACATATCTGCTGTCAAATGGTTACAAGAGGGGTGTCATTGATCAGACTCTTTTCATTCGTCATGTTGGTGAAGACAAGCTGTTAGTACAAGTGTACGTTGACGACATCATTTTTGCCTCAACAGATGTTGCTCTCTGTCACGAATTTGAGGAACTGATGAAAAAGAAGTTTGAGATGAGTGCTATGGGTGAACTGACATTCTTTCTGGGAATTCAAGTGAAGCAGACACCGGATGGTATCTTAATCAGCCAAGGGAAGTATGTCAAAGAAATCCTGAAGAAATTTGGTTTCAATGATTCTAAGGGCTTTTCTACACCCGTCGTTACGCGTCATAGACTCAATCAGGATCCGGAAGGTATTTGTGTGGATGAGCATCTCTACAGGTCAATGATTGGTTCTCTCATGTATCTGACAGCCAGCCGTCCCGACATCATGTTTGGAGTCTGTCTATGTTCCCGTTTCCAATGCAAGCCGAAAGAATCGCACTTACTAGCTGTGAAAAGGATTTTTCGATACTTGAGGTCCAATTCAAACAGAGGACTCTGGTATCCTAAAGACCCGTCCTTCGATCTTCGAGCCTTCTCAGATAGTGACTATGCTGGTTGTGAACTCAATCGTAAGTCGACAACGGGAGGAGCTCAGTTCTTGGGTAACCGGTTAGTTTCATGGCAATGCAAGAAGCAGACAACAGTGTCAGTCTCAACGGCTGAAGCGGAATACATTGCTGCCGCATCGTGCTGCTCTCAAGTGCTTTGGATTCAGAATCAGCTTCTGGATTACGGTTTGAACTTCATGGGTACCCCTATTAATATAGATAATACTGCTGCTGTTTCTATTGTTAAAAATCCTATTCAGCATTCTAAAACTAAGCACATAGAGATTAGATACCATTTCATTAGGGATTGTGCCGAGAAGAAGCTAGTCACTTTAGTCCATGTTAGCTCCGAGGACCAGTTAGCAGACCTATTCACAAAACCCTTTGATATGTCTAGGTTTAACTTTCTGGTTAGTGCAGTAGGCATGATAAACTATGACTAAGCTTTCTCCATTCTCTAGTATGTTAGTATCTTAACTTTATAGGTTTAGCTGCTTAGAAGTGTTATCTCTGATTTCTTTAGTTACAAATTTTACATTTATCTGTTTTCTTGACTTATTTTATCATTTGACCCTGATTTGACCTAAACTTTTTGTTTGTGGTTGTCTAGTGTCAATTTTGTCTGTCTTATAAGATCAAAAAGATTTTTCTTGTTTACTTATGTTTTGTGACTGTCTGCCGTTCCTGCATTGTGGAAGATAAACCAAAAACATTAAAAATTTTATCAAAAAATTAAAAATAGTGTTATTTCTGTCTTCAAATAAGTGTTTTTGAACTCAAGTCAACAAGACTTTTGAGGATTGGCAAAAACAATGAAAAATCAAAATTTTTGGTCTGTGGTCGGACAATATGTTAGGAACATGATATAATTCTGGTCTTGTCGATCTAACCATAGGATATGATCCAATCGATCGGTAATTCTATCATTTGATGTGTCGGTAGGCTCAACATACTGAGAAGTAAACAGCTCTCTGTGATTACACACTAATTTCACTGAGAAATGTGGACCACGGAAGTTTAAACAGTCGCATATTCTTTAAATTAGCCCGACTCAGTAGTCTTAGTAAGAAAACTCTAATCACACATCCTTTGTTTCTTCAGTATTAAGTTGACTTATTTCAAAACCGAGCACATCATCTGTCCAAATTCCTAAATGTATTATTAATACAAAGGACATTTGATGGCGCTCAATGAGACTCATCTGCTGAGGAAACTCTGACCTTGAGTTCTCATCCGCCATATAATAATGCTAAGACACATCTGCTGAGGAAACTCTGACCTTGTGTTCTTACGCAATCATTTCATCAAATAAAGTGAGAGGTCATCTGCTGAGGAAACTCTGACCTTGACGCTCTCACACCGCCAATCATCACTTTTTATAGTCATGAAAGAAGGGTTATCATGATTTCATGACTATATCCATGAAATGAGTCACTTAACACTAAAGAAAAGGGGGAAAGATTACTTTTAAATGTGTGATTGAATCTGAAAAGCTACTTGACGATAGGTAGAATACTGTTAACTTCCAACCAAATAAGGACCCCACAAAATATTTCTCTGAATCGGACCAAAACATGATAAAATCACATCACATGAGAAAAGTTGAAAATTACCATGTTTGAGCTTAAGTGGATAACAATACCGACAATCTGACTTAGGTTACCTGATAGGAAAGGTGATTTGAATTATAAGTGTTATTGATCACGTAAATGATCGGTTTGATTCTAAACATGTCTGACCACGACCATTCAAAATATGTGAATTCTCTAAGCCAATGTGCTTAAATTTCCAAGTTTGGTGAAAAATTGACCAACTTGTACTATAACTAATCTAGGTATTGGTTTGAAATTTACCAACTTGAAAGAAAAATGAATTCTTGAGTTCGGGTGGAAAATTGACCCAATTCGGATAATTTTGGAAATTTTGAGTTCGGGTGGAATTTTGACCAATTAAAGTCAAAACTTAGGTACTAGGTGGGTCATCATCAAATTTGTTGAAATTAACAAGTACTTGTCTTTTAAATTCAAAATCTATCTTCCTGGTAGGTTACCGGTGGCAGGCATGCATTTACTGTTTTTAGTTTTGTAGCAAATTTGCAAGATTTAAAATTTTGGTAAACTTTAAGACTTAGAATTTTTCTTATGATTTACAAAATTCTGGTCTTAGCGAACTTGTTTATGCCTTAGCGAACTTCATCCTAGGGCAAGTCCGCTAAGACCAGTCAATAACATTGATCACAGGTTTGCCCTTAGCGAACTTGTTTGAAAGTCTTGTAAATTTTCTTTAAGTTTTTCATGAAGTCCGCTAAGAACAAAATATTCTTAGCGAACTTAATTTGTTAATATATATTCTCCTTTTGAGTGAGAAGTCCGCTAAGTTGAATTTATCCTTAGCGAACTTCTCCTGAAACTTTCTTATTTTTGGTTAAGTGTGTGATGAAGTACGCTAAGAAGGTTTTTGCCTTAGCGAACTTCTCCACTTTTATTTAAAGTCTTCTGAGGCTAAACATGTTCTTAGCGAACTTGTTTATGCCTTAGCGCATTTGTTTTTACTTTGAAAAATTTGTTGGTGTCTCAAGTTCATTTGGCCTTAGCGTACTTGGGTAAGCCTTAGCGAACTTCTTAACCTAGCGTACTTCATTTAGGCTTAGCGTACTTGTTATGCCTTAGCGAACTTCATGGGTTAGCGAACTTCATTAGGCTTAGCGTACTTGTCAATGGCCTTAGCGAACTTGTTTAACTTTCTCTTTAGCGTACTTATTAAAAATACTTTGGCTTAGCGTACTTGATGATTACCCTTAGCGAACTTGTTTGTCTGAGATTTTTTATCATGTTCGCTAAACCTAAGTGTATAAATAGAGCACTTAACTCAGTTTATTATTCACACTTTCAAAATTTCTCTCACCCGCTCACATACACACGAACCGACTTCCATATCTCACTGTTCGATCGAAACTCTCTCGTATCTCTCAAATCTGTCACTCTCATCGCGATTAGGGTTGATTCACTCACTCTTCTCGCATATTCAGGTTTGATTTTGAGATTATGTGTGTTAATTTTGGTCTCGGTGACAGTGATTGAGCCGTAGGTTCGATGTTCTTAATTTTAGGGTTCTAATGTGTTACTTTTGTTGATTGTACAGATTTGAGTTACCTATTTCTTGTTCCTAATTACATTTGTGTCCAAGATTAAGGTATGTGAATCTAAACTCACAAGTTTCACTTTTTACTCTCAATAAAATTATGTACAGGGGTTTGTGTGATTGTATATAAAGTTGAAATCTCTTATGGTTCCTTTGAGATATTCATAACAGTTGGTTGTTGATATACACCTGTTAACCAGTTTAAACCCATTGCTTGTTTAGATTGACAAATTTGGATATTGTACTCCTCTGTTATTTGAATACTTGGGAATAATTTTTTATTAAATTGTCATTTATTTGGAATTTTAGCTTAGCTTGATAGAACTCAAAGTGGCTACTTTCAACTCAGTTTAGTTAAGTCAAACCTGTTTGTGCTAGTGTGCCTGTGAGTTTACTTTTGGCTAATTAGAAGTTTCAAGCTGTTTTTATTTTATGATTGGATGGACTTCATGAATTCCACTTTGTGTTGAAATTATATTGTCTCCAATCATGTCATTGTTACTCTTTGCTGTTTATGTTTACATTGATGAGACTTAAACTAATCCTGAATATCTACTGATTATGGTTGATAAGCCTAGTCACACTTCAGCATGATAGATTATGTTTAAATTTCTCAATGTTATGTCTTTAAACTCTGGTTGCTTATAATGCTCTATGTTTTGTTTAAGATTTTGAAGTTTAACTTAACTTGTCTGATCTCATTAACAGAAACAGTTACTATTGTGATTGATCAAGATCATCACATCTCTTCATTGTGATCTTAGCAAAAATTTGATCCTCAAAGAGGTATGTTGTTCTAAAATTCAAGCAATGTTGAGTCTAACTCAATCTTAGCTACACAGGGGCAATCTTTTACTTTATTTCAGTTAAATGAAGCCAACTTGATTTCTAAAGTTAATTTGCTTGATCCTAGCAGATTACTCACTGAGTCATTGAGAAATTCACTGCATCTTACATTAGATCATAGTCTACCTTAGATCTTCAGAAAGGTATGTGTTTTTCAATTCATGCACTCATGTTATTAATCAGGTAGTGTATCACTTTACTCTGTTTGTCTCTCTCTGTGTTAATTGACATCCAATTGAACCTAACACTGGTGGTTTAGACTGGTTATGATCTACATGGGTCTGTAACTGGTCAATAACTCAGGTGAAAGGATCTTGGATACAAGTTTGACATTAAGATTAGATAAAATTTGAAAGTCCTGACCTAATCTAAGTTGACTTGATCATGTTTGTGACCAATGGTGAGCATATATACATAGGATGTGATCTTTGACACCCATAGGGTTCATATGAACTGTTCTAGGCATTTAAGCTCTAAGTGAACACTTACTTGGTCATTTTGACTTTAATAAGTCAAATTTTGCATAAAACTATCCTTATGTGAGATATGTGAATGTTTTGTGATTGAATGTGTGTTTGATGACTTGGGCATGTGTTGTTAATCCAAATATACCTATGTTTGTGTGTTAGGATTGAACTTAACATATAGTGGCCTCATCTAACCTGTCAAACTTAAATAATCACATTTTTGTCCATAAATGATATCTTTTAGAAACTTGACCCATTAGGACCTCTTACTTGATCATTAGTGTGAATATGACTTTGTTGCATCTAGACAATCCTTGTTAATGTTGATATTTGATTTACCTTTTTCTTGATTTTCATCTCTAAGTATTGTGAATTTGCATTTGAATTCATTCTGTTCTTAGCATACTTGAATTTATTCCTTAGCGTACTTCTTGTTCTGCTTAGCGTACTTAATTTGCTCTTAGCGAACTTGTGCCACTGCTTAGCGAACTTGTTTGAGTTCCTAGCGTACTTGTTCACCTCTTAGCGAACTTGTTGAGTTTAGCGGACTTGTTTGTACTGCTTAAAGGACTTGAGTCAATTTACTAAATGTTTATATTTCCAATTCACTAGGATTGCTCTAAATGTTTGACATGTCACTGTTTCACTTATTGCATGCATCTGATTGGTCTTTGATAGTTTGTCTTACATTTGAAGTGCTGTTTTAACAAAATTTGTTTCTTGTCTAAATCATAAGACTTCAATTAAAGGAGTTCACAAGTTCGGGTGGAACCAAGTCCCAATGTGACTTTCCCTGAACTGACTTGGCAGACTGGGATATCACAACTTCTAGATGTTGATCCCAGATTGCCAAGATCACCTTTGGTTGATGTCTCTGACTGCAGTTGAGACCAAGTAGTAGAATTTTACTTGAAATTCTCCTTGACTCATCAACAAATCAGATTTTTGTTAACTCTATCTCATTTGGGTCACTTTTTCAATACTCATGCAAAATCTTTCATTTAAAGTCAATATTGTTGGAGATTTAGATCTGGCTCCTTGATTTTCCAGATTTTATTTCTTCTGTCTAAACTGTTAATTTCTCCTGAGATACTTGCATTTGTTAATCATGTCATTCCGGTTGCATGTGATCATTTTGGAGTATATGCACTATGTGAGTTAGTTTATGTCCTTAATATTTAAATGGAAAGCTCTGTCACTATCACGAGTCTAGTGTGGCATGACATTCATCTAGTGTTAAATTGGATATAATCTTGTAATTCTATGTGTGCAGATGCCTCCCCGACAAGCTGCTGAAGCTTTAGAGTTTGGTCGTTTGCACAACGGAAGGTGCATCTTTAACAAAAACTGGGAAGGTGCTGATGAGCAAGCTCTCGACCTTTTGCTCCAATCAAACTGGGCAACAGCTATGCAGATCAATCCTGTCATTTACAAGGGTATTATTGAAGCATTTTGGAATAATGCTGAATCTGCTGAGCTTGACGATGAATCAAGTGTCATAAGGTCAAAGATTCAAAATACTGATGTTGAAATCACGGAAGAAAAGATAAGAACTGTCCTGAACTTAGATGATGCTGACAAGCCCAAGACCTTTACAAGGGCTCAGTGGCAAGCAACTCTTACAAGAATGGGATATTCTGGTGTTTTCCTCCCAGACGTCAGTAACAAGGTTCAGAAGACCTTATTCCCAACGAACTGGAAATTCATCATCAGCTTCTTCATATCTGCATTTGGTCACCGCAAGGCTGCTCCAGATGATTTCATTGAGGACACTGCGTGTGCCATTCATGGATTTGTCTCCGGTGAAGGCTTCAATCTTTCTCACCAACTGATGAAGTGGATGATTTCTAACTTACATCCCACTGGAAGACAAAAGAAGTTCCTGATGTATCCACGTTTCGTTCAGGCAATCTTGAATCATTACTATCCAACCTTGGTAAAGCAAGGAGAGACCTTCTCAACCAGTTCGATGAACACTGGTTCTTACAGCAAGTACCACAAAGGCAAGTATCAAGGAATCGAGGTACCTTTCTTTCCTGAAATGATTGCTCGATTAGCTCCCGCTGATGCCGAAGGAGATGTCCACATGGGTGAAGCTGCAGTTGAAGCACAACCTGAACCTTCTGAAGTGGCTCAAGTTCATTCTACATTGGACTTGAATGCACCAGTTATACCAGATCCTGCTACTGCTACTGAAGACCTTGGGAATCTCCAGGGTGATAATGTTGATGCATCTGAGCATGCTGAACAGCTTGGTCCAGTGAATGTGTTATCTTCTGAAGCTGAGAAAGGTGATGACACCGATGATGAAGAATCTAGCTCCTCAAGCTCAGATGACACTCCTGACCAAGCTGAAGCAATTCATCCAAGGAAAAGACAGAGGACTGGAGAATCTTCCAGGGCCTCTATGACACAACCATCATCGTCGGATGACAGCTATAAACCTTCAGAGGATGATTTTGATGAAGATGAGACTTCAGTGTCTCTTGATCAAGCAGATCTCTCATATGATCTACAAGATGAACCTGAAAGCCCTCCAAAGTCTCCTCCTACTTTTCTATCTCATCAGATGACAAGAACTGCTAATGAAGGCAATCAATCCTCTGAATTAATTACTATTAGAGCTAAGAGAAGCAAGTCCTGCACTGAAAAACTTCAAGTTAGAAGAAAGCCTGGCTCCTCTAATGAGTATGAAATTGTTGGTTCATCTGGAGCTCAACCTGAAACAACCTTAGCAACTACTTCTGTCTCTCCATCTCCTATGATTCAAACTGAAAGGATTGATTTGGATCTGAGACCTCTAGAAGTTATTGCAGAAACTGCTGTTGCCACCGTTGAAGCCACTGGTGCTGTCTCTTCAAGCCCGACAACTTCCGAATCTGAAAGAGTGTTGGAACTCCAAGCAGAAGTGTCAAATCTGCAGAGTCAGAATGACCATCTTAACTGTTCTCTGCAAGTGGCCAACCAGAAAATCTCTGAGCAGTCACATGTAATTGCTGAACAAGCTGCTGAGATCCAAAGGCTTAAGGAACTGCTGGCCAAATCAAATGAAGAAACCCAGCTCGGTGACAAACCAGACAGTGGTGATGCAGGTGATAAAGATACTGAGCTCCCAGAAGAACAGCTGTCAACTCATCAAGGAACTGATAGTGCTAATTTTCCATCTGGTAAAGAATCTAAAGGAGATCATGACTCCTCAAGTTCCTTAAACGACAGTGACTTTGATGTTGATGATACAGTAATTGAAGGAGATGAGCCTAGCATGACTGATGATGAAGAATCATTTGTGAATAGTCTACTTCGTGATGAGCCAGTTGATGAAATCCTGGACTCACTCAAGAAGCTGGCTCCATTGCCAGAGAACTTGAAGCTGCCAAGGTTTGCACCGGCACTCAAGGCCATTGAAGAATCATCCAGTTTGGAACCAGTAGAATCAGAGATAGATAACTCTCTTCAACTTGCAATCGTCCCTTCTGGTCAAGCTGCCACTCTTCCATCATCTGCTATTGTTCCTGTAAATGAAGGTGTCCGTAGATTTCACGTCGACTCGACCTTCTTGGACTTCTCCATGGCAGACTTTCGTGAGTATTATGCTGAAAAGTTATACACAAGAAGAAATTCATGTGGGATACTCATTGAAACCATTGAAGATGATAGTGGAGCAACCTATGAAGAGCATCCTTACACGGTAGATTTCAGTGATGTGGAAGATATGAATGAGCTGGAACAAAGACTAAATGTTCTAGTTAATCAAGCTAACCCACTGAACTACATTGATTTGGATTTGATTGAAAGTGAAGATGAAGAAGAAGAACTTCCTATTCCTACTCCAATTCAAGTCAAAATGGAGGTAGATGATGGAGTGTTTGTGAATGTCTCTCTGCCAACTGGTGTGCCAACTGATGAAACTCCTGCTCTTGATTCTTCTCCACATGTTACCGGTTCTATTCCTGAAGATGCTGAAATTATCAATCTTGAAGAAGCTGCTACTCCAACCATTTCTCAAGTTAATCCTGATGTTTCTACCGATCAAGCTCCAAATGTTCAGATCCATTTAGCTTCTTTCCATCCTTCCTTCCTTCCTATTTTTCCTGATGAAAATGTGACTGGTGATGCTGAGGTTACAGTAACTCAGGAACCTGCTGTTTCTGAACAACCTGGTCCCTCAACCACAGACAAAGGAAAAAGGATTCTTACACAAGAAGAAGTCGAAGCCGAAGAGTTAAGAAAGGAAGCTGAAAGAGACCGATCACGTAGAGCTCTTATTGCAGAAACACTTGATGAAGAAAATAGATTGGTCAGAGAAAGAGAGCAAGCTTTGAAGAGGTATGAATCAGATCATCCTCCAGCTGTTGTTTATGGAAAGGGTTCAAATTCGTTACCTGAAAAATCTGCACCATCCAAGGACGATGAGCCAACCATCCGCATCGTCACTAATCTTGAAGGAACAGACGTTGATGTGGATGATGTGTCAGAAACTGCTCAGATGGTGAGGTCTCTTATGAAAGACAGAATTCCTCTGGAATATCTTCTTAGACTTACCGATCTTGAGCTAACTAAGTTGTATACTGACGAGGAGAGATTGAATTCTAATCTCCCTCGTGTTGATGAAGCTGAGAAGTTTCCTGAATCACTGGTTGATCCTCTGTCAGATCCATTTGCTGATTCTGACAAAACATTTGACTTTGCACCGATCCGAGATCGTCTTTCTGACCTTGTGCTTGATATGGGTAAATCATTTATCCCTGATGATCCTGCTGAAGATCTACCTGATCCAGACTCTGTTGAATACATCATTGCTACCACTAACAGAATGTCTTTTGAAGACCTCCGAAACTATCTCAGATTTAAAAATGTTGAGAGAAAGTCTTGGATTCGCAAGAGGACCAAAGGCCTCCGTGAGTTCGTGACTGAGTATAGGAAGACTGAGAGGTTAGCAAAGTTGGAGCAGATCAGACTGAAGGAACAGGAGAGAGCTGAAGCAGCCAACAGGAATAAAAATCCACCCATTTATGATGACTGGGTGAGAATGGCTCCGAATTCTAAGGCAATGCTGAGATTCACTGCCAAAAATTTGAGGAAGATGCCAGCCAACCCCAATGTTAATCATGGAATGAAGATTCTGGGTTGGAAATATGATGAAGCTTTCGATGCTTTTATTGTGAAGAGACGGAATGGATACGTTCAATTCTTTGCTGACTTCAAAGCTCTTACAAGCCTCTTCTCATGGGAATTGAAGCAGCTCAAATACCTGGACTTGGTGAACCATACGAAACACAGTAAAGGTATTAGAGCTGAACATCTGATCAAATCAGCCTATGATGACAAAAGGTTCAATCTGAATCCTGAAGAAGAAAGAAGAGCTCAGATAGCCGAAGAAAAGAAGCGACTCCGTGCACCACATAAAGGAATCTTCAAGAACATCGGTGATAAAATCAATGTCAAATGGATCCCAGGGAATCAGAAGAAATTCCCAATAATCAGCTGGTATTACAACGGGATGACACATGAGTTGGTGATCGAAAGGGAAGGTGCTGAGTCTATCAGATTATTTGCTGCCATTGAGTTAAGAATGCTGTCAAGATCATACATCAAGCTCATCTATTACCAGAAGATGCGGACCATCCCTACTCAGCTTAGACTATACGAATGCTACGATGCTAACTACTTCTTGATGTTTCTGAACTGGTGGTGCAATCAGCTTGCTGGTATTGGTAGGTTCAAGCTTGACGAAGAGATGTTGAGAACTGCAAACTGCTGGTTGATGGAAGAAAATGGTTCAAGTGTGGTTCTTGACAAGGCAAAGAGGTTAGTCGAGCTAAACAACTACAATGACCTGAAGAAACTGGTATGGCAAGACCTCTGGAGGCTGTATGATCTGGGAATTCATGTCCTTTCAGACAGACACAGAGAAGCTGCTAGAGAAAACTGGAGGTTCCTGCTCAAGTTAGTCGGTCAAGATGGTTGAAGCTCGAGAGGTTTGCATTGCCAACATGGGTGGAAATTGTTAGAGCTTATTTATGTTGGCAACACAAACTATTTATCTTTTTGATGTTTATTTGTAATTTTACTTTGGTTTGTACTTAACTTTGATTATGTACTTTGTTATCTTTGATTATGATTATATATGATGTTTTTGACTAAGTGTTAGCGTACTTGTATTTCTCCTTAGCGAACTTCTTGTATATTGAACTTAGCGGACTTGATTAACTCTTAGCGAACTTGTCATTGTACTTAGCGTACTTGTTTGTTAATTGTCCTAGCGAACTTGTTTTGCTCCTAGCGAACTTGATTTGTTCCTAGCGAACTTAAACTGTTCCTAGCGTACTTAAGTTGTGCTTAGCGTACTTGTTAGCGGACTTGTTTGTGTCTAGCGAACTTGTTAGCGAACTTGACAATGCTTAGCGTACTTCTTAGCGAACTTCACAAGTTCTAGCGAACTTGTTTAATTCTTAGCGTACTTCTTTATATGCTTAGCGTACTTGTTATTCTGTTAGAATATTTTGCTGAATTCTAGGCAATGATTGGTTTGTGTCAAACATTCTATTTGTCCCAGGCTCTCTTGTAGTATAAATACTAAAGTGAAAACCCTAAAACGTGTTCCTCCTGGTTATTTCTACAAGAGAGCCTTTGTGTGTGTGTTCTTGGTGTATTTAGTGCGTGTTTTTGAGTTTCAGAGATCTATGGGGTGAAATCAACCAAGATTGATCATCACACTTGTTTTCCGCACCTGTGTGATGAATCGAATGAGAACATTGTGCTCAAATCAGGTCCTAACATGGATACATTTATTGATATATATTTTGCTATGCTATGATTGCTGCTTTATTCTGTATTTGTGATAGTGATTTGCTGAGGCAGTTCTGGCATTTGTCGAGAGCTGTTTCCATTTTTTTGAGCATTGGAGCATCATCAGGACACATTTCTGGCACCTGTGGTCGAGATTTGTTGTTTCTGCGTTTCAGAGATTTGTGGAGCCCCCACGGTTTATTAGCAGGCAGTTCTGGCACCATATCAGTCTAGAGCTACATATCTTCGATCAGGGGAGTTTTCTGTTCCCTTCGCCCTTTTGCTTTATATTGTTTTCTCGTACATTCGGGACGATGTCCGATTCAAGTGTGGGGAGGGGAACGGTTGAAGAAAACAGAAAATTCTTGAAATTGTCTGCATTAAATGAGAAATGATTGAAAAACCGAAGTTTTGGCCATTTATGTATTTATTATTATATAAAAAAACAAACAAAATTGTAAATAAACAATTTAGTTAAGTTTGAAAGCGCGCCGAAGTAGTGATGTGCTGGTAGGCCCAGCTGATTTCTGAAAGCATAAAAATCCTAATTTCGCTACTTAAGTTAATAAATAAATAAATATTGTGGGTTCCCGCCTTTAGTGTAGTAGCAAAGCCGAAACTGTTGAATAAGCTGATAGGTACCTCTTTTGTTTAAAATGTTTATGATTTGGAGATTACCCGGCACACTATGATCTTTTTATGAAAATAAATCCGAGAAATAGTGGCGCCCCATCCATCCATCCATCTTGAGCTTGTTTTGAATATTATTTATGCAAAAAAAAAAAGAGAAAAAAAGAAAAAGAAAAAAAAAGAAAAAGAAAAAGAAAAAGAAAAAGAAAAAGAAAAAGAAATCGAATAAAGTGCACAAAATTCGCTGATCCTACGTTCTACCTCTAGGGATAGTGACTCCGGAGATGATCTATTGGGGTGATGTGGTCTTGTGTGCGAGGGTCAAAGCCTGCTTACTACCTCTCGGGATAGGGACTCAGTAGATGTAATGTCAGGTGGAGATTCGCCCTAGTTTTAGGAATAAATAAATAAATTCAATTCAAGCTCAAACCTTCATTCCATCCATTCACTTTCCACAATCTCCAAGTCATAAATAGTTTATTCAATTGTGGTGGGAAAAACCCTAATCTAGTTTTACCCGTGCTGATTCACGCTTTGAGACAGGATTAGGCCTAGTTGCGAATCTGATAGTGTGGGACCCATAATTGGTAATAAAATTGAATAAAGCATGTTCAGGGGCTTCGGTTTTCGGCGGTTTGGGTTTATTCGGACCGAAATACCGGTGATCGCCTTTAGCATGTGAGTAAAGTTTAGTGTTAAGTTTAGTTTAGAATAATTGGGTCGAAAATTTCGGTTATGATTTCGTTGCGGACTTTTTCAGGGACGAAAAAGGGTTAAGTGTGGGGATATTTGATGTGTTTCATTTTGGATATATTTATATTATCGAATTCTCGCATTTTAACCAAGTTTTGATTATATTTTATTGGATTTTGGTGCTTAATTGTGAAATTTATGAAAAACAGGTTTTGATCGGGTCGTTTGTTGATTTTGGTTGGAAACAAGGAAGTGGAGGCTTGGTGGTGTGCGGATTTGGAAGATATACGTTTTTTAAGCATTTTTGTTGATTTTGCATCCATGAGGACCGCATGGGTCCTTTTCAGAAATCTGCTCGTGGTCCTCATGAATCTGCCAGATAAGGCATGAGGACCACATGGGTCCTCTTCACACACTGCGCGCGGTCCTCATCGTCGACCAGATACTAAAAACCCTCATAAACCCTTATAAAAAGGGGGAGGCTGTTTTTCTGGGAGAGAACTCTCCCAATTCGATCAGATTACATAATTTGAGGGTTCTAAGCACGATTTTGAAGAGATCAAGGCCTAAGGAGCAAGGATTTTGGAAGAAGGAGCTTGGAAAAGTGAAGATTTCGGTTTGAGATTTGTGATTCTTCCTTGATTTTTGTCTAGATCTTGTTCTCTCACCATGTTTATCTCAGATTTCACTTGTTTTCAGTTTATATTCATGATGCTAGGCTAGATTTCTTAGTACTACTTGGTAATGGATTGAATTTGGGTGTTATTTGACTTTTACTTTGACTTTTCCATGTGATTTGATTTTGATGCTATGAAATCTGATTTGGATCGATGGAATGATCATATTAGCATGTTTATCTTCTGTTGTGATTACTTGATGTGGTTAGATTGCGTAGGATTGAAGAACTTCAACCTAATTAGTGATTTGATCATTGTTTGCTTTGACTTTTATTAGTCTTTGTTCAAATACACGATAGGAGACCTTCTACATGATCTTGCAATTATGATTTGAGGCTGATCTTGCATTGTATTTGTGTTGAATTGAATTGACCAATTTGTTTAGCACACTAGGTGGTTGTTTGACATTGTCGGTAGGTTAGAATACTTGAAAACTTAAGGTTTTAATCCGCTTGTACATGTTAGGCATTGCCTAGGTTCCATTGACCCCAATTTAGATTTCTACCACGTTATAGGATCCATATTGAGAGACCTCTCGAGTGGCTTGTGTTTCGTGTGAGTCTGATTTGCTTTGACCTAAGCGGATTGGCTCTTTAGCTTCAACCATCAGGTTAGCTGCCCGGACTTCATTTCAGGATTGCCTAGATAGCGAGGATGTGTCTATAGTCTTAGTTATCCCGGTAATTGTCATTTGAGGGGAGTGTCGCATAGATTAGTTAATTTAGAAGTCAATTTTAGGCCCAGAGGATTCCTTACCAGGTAGTACCCTTTTTCTCATCTGAATTTCACCTTAGATCCCGTTGCTTTGATTCCTTAGTTATTTCAGTTACTTGTTTATCTGTTTCTTTACTTTGCTTAAATCATTCCAATTGCATCGGTTAAATATTAGTTATGATACATTATCGGGAGTCTGACTACGCGTCCGTAGATTGATACTCGGTACTTATTGATACTATATTGCATACGACGAGTACACTTGCCCTAGTGTGTGGTTTGGTCACTCAGTATTTACCATTTTTAACTTGCGCGTTTTTCTTGTTCAAATCCGACACATCACCACACAAGGCAACAATAGGCCTCCCAAACTCATGGGGGCAAGTGACTTCGATGATTGGAAGGCGAAATTCCTATCATACTTGGAATTCGTTGACTTTGACCTGTTGACTTCTGTAGTCGAAGGTCCTGCTGTGTTTGAAGTGGAAGAAGCCACCATTGCTAGGACTGCTGCAGTTGCCACTGGTGCTGATCCTCCACCTAAGAAGATGATTCCCAAACCAAGAAACAAGTTGGATGCTGCTGAAAAGGTTCAATTGAAAACTGACATACGTGCACTTGGGTGCATAAAGATGTCTATCAATGATGAGTTGCAATACCAATTTCGTGCTGCCACATCGGCTCATGAAATCTGGGAAGGCTTGGAACAGAAATATGAGGGCAACCCGACTACTAAGGAAAGAAGATTGGATAAGATCAAGTTGGCGTTCAACACGTTCTCTCATAAGCAAGGCGAATCGTTTGAAACTCATGTCAATCGATTCTGCCGTATTATCACTGAGATGACGACAAAGAACGTCCGGCCTGAAAATAGCGCCATCATCAAGAAGGTCCTTCACTCCTTTCCTCAAGAGTTCACTTCATATGTGACTTACTTGCTCGACAGTAATGATCTTTTTACTGCCGACTATATGGATATGATCGACAAGGTTCATGAGAATGAAGTTCGAGCCGTTGAGCGCAACGGAAAGTCTCTCATGGGTGCTGTGACTGTTAGGAGTTCTTCAACTGCTCCTAATGCTGCGTTCATTGCTCCCGACCTAGATGATGAGTTCCAATTCTCTGTTCCTGCAAGTCAAAGCCCACCTGCCACTACTTCTGTTCCAGCTGCTCCTCCAACTGAAGCTGTCATTGCTCCCGTCACCGGTCAGACTCCAAATGTGACTTTTATGCAATAGTCTCCAACTGGTTACTTCGTTTAGCAATCATCTCCTGCATCCAACCGAACACAAGCATGGATTCTGACTTATGCAATGCGTTTCTAGCTTGCATGAATTCTCAGATGTCCGGAAGTCTTGAGTCCATGACCGTCTGTCAAGAAGACCTTGACCAAGTTTCTGCTGATGATATCGAAGAGATCGATATCAAATGGCAAATGGGTATGATAGCTGCCCCAACTGGAAAGTTCTTCAAGAAGACTGGAAGAAAGCTTTTTCAAGCTCCCTCAAACACCAACATCGGCTTTGACAAGTCAAAAGTGCAATGTTACAACTGTCAAGAAATGGGACACTTTGCACGTGAATGTCCTAAGCCAAGGACATGGAACGGGCAATCCAATTCTGGTGGAAGTAACCAGACTCATCAAAAGCAGGGTGGTGGTGTTACCCAATCTTATCAGAAATAAGGCAGCTCGTCATACCAGAAGCCACAAGGCACCAGCTCAAATGTCTCTCAACGAGTATCGTCATCTTCTCAGCAACCACAAAGATCAGATGATAGCAATAAAGTTTTGGTATCACTTGAAGACTCAAACTACAACTGGACCTCCTCGTCTCAGAATCCGTCTTCTAGCCAGACCAACTATGCTCTTGTAGTGAAGGCAAATGATGGAGAGATAGACGTGTCTAACACAATTGACCCTCTCTTTCCAACTAACTTCTGTTTAATGGCTGGAATTGATGATTTGACTAAAGACAATGCTCAAGACACTGGAACTGTTACTAAGGTGAGCTCATCTGAAGTTGAATCTGAGGCAAGTAAGAGGCTTGTAGAACTTCAACGTGAAACCATCCCTGATGAGGTAAAACTTTCTTTATGTTCTGATAAATGTATTGAGGCTGTAGCTCGCTATCGCGCTTACAACATTGAGTTGGTCAGTAAGGCGAAAGAGAGTGAGAGTCAAGTTGAGAAGTTAAAAGAAAATGAGAAGTACTTTTTGATTAAAATCAAGTCCTTACAAGATGACATTGAGGTCATGAAGCATATGGAAACAACTCTAACAATTCAAATAACTGATCTTTTGGAAAAACTAACTTCTCTGAGGACGAGCTATGCTCAGGCTCGAGAAACCATTGATTTGTTAAAACTCAATCCGGCAACTCTTGGCAATGGCGTTGCTCGTGATATTTTTGCTAGACTTAAAACTGGACTTGGCTTGACACGGGAAATTGATGAGAGTGCGACAGAGCATCCGCTTAACCATAACTATTATAGAGTTCCCGAGTTAACCAAGATTAACTCAAAGAGTCACTTAAAATTCATTAATCCTGAGTTGGTTCCAAGTGCTTCCGAAATCCAAAAGATGGAAGATCAGCTCTCTACCCACACGAGTGGATCTGATCTCCCACCAAACGATGTCGCACTTCACTTTGATGAAGTCAATTTTGATGTTTTAAAAGGTGTTGATACTAGTCTTTCTGAGACTCTGACTAAAGAGGCAGCTGAACATGAATTCCTTGATTTGTTGAAAAATCTGCCGTGGATGGTCAATCATTTTTGTTTGACGACAACTACGAGATTTTCAAAACCACTGTTGCTCCAAAACGAGCTAAGACCACACGAAGGCGAAAGCCTAAGCAGAATTCCAACAAGGGATTCACTGATCAGTCTGATCTGAATGAGGATGAGTTCAATCGTGCATTTGCTGAAATGACACTCAAACATGGTAAGACTGTCATGCACACACAAGCTGGTCTTGTGATCACCGATGGTAAGGTGAAGACTATTCCAAGTGCCTCAACTGGAACTCACTCTACATCAACACCACAAGCTGTGCAATCTACTCAATCAAGAAAATCAAAGGCTGTTGTTGAAAGTTCTGCTCCCACTGGAGTTGTTGACTCTAAAGTTGAACTGGTAAAGATTGTCAAACCAAAGATGAAGAGTGTTCCAAAAGTAACTGTAGCAACCTCTTCACCAACTGTTGAGTCTGCATTGATTGTGGTAGAGCCTTCTGCTCCAATGACAGAAAGTGCTGAAGCTGTTGTTGTTGAAAAGAAGAAAAGAACACGAAGAAGGAAAAACAAGGTTATTTCTGATGATGAGAAGACTCCTGTTGCTTCATCTGTTGAACACACATCTGTGGTTCCTGTTACTGAAAATGCTGCTTTTGTTGTTCCAAACGCACCAACTGTGCAAAATGGTTGTGCTATCTGTGGCAATCCTCATCACGATGCAAGGGGGTGTATCAACAACCAAGGGTACAACACCTATGGCAACGCACCAATGCCACCTGTACACTATTATGAGCAACAAGCAGCTGCTGGTCAGAATACACACCTCCACTTGAGAAACTATGGTAATTGCAGTGAAGACTTCATGGACTTGCGGGATGATTCTATGTTCCAACAGTCTTATCCCAACCAACCGTACATTCCGAGTCAAGCCCCGTATCTAGCACAAGGCTTAGGGGGAAGCTTGTATTCAAGTCAGCCTCACATCAGACAACCACCAAGGATGAAAGCACCAAGTCTGACTCCAATCAGGTCATAGAACCTAAGGCCAAGACCCGGCTTTATACCAAGGCCATTTCCGTCTCAAAGGCCAATGATAGCTCCAAGGCCTGCAACCACCTCCATTCCACCTTCAGTTATTCCATCAGCTCCATTGTCTGCATCCGCACCATCTTTATTAACTGTGAAGAAACCGGTTATCAAGAAGACCCAAGGTCAAAATGACCGGGGTCCCTCCTTAAACTAATCAATTTCTTTACTTGTGCAGGGACGTACCCGGAAAGCTGTAAATACATGGTACATGGACAGCGGGTGCTCCAGGCACATGACAGGGAACAAGGACTTGCTGTATGATGTCAAAACAATATTTAACGGTAGTTCTGTTGCCTTCGGGGGAGATGTGTATGGCGGAAGAATAATAGGAAACGGTCTCTTAACAAACGGAGAAATTTCATTTGACAAGGTTAACCTTGTATCAAATCTGAAGTTCAACCTACTCAGTGTGTCACAAATCTGCGATAACCAAATGCCAATGGCGTTCAATGATCGCGAGTGTCTGATTCTGAAGCCTGGTCTCAAGATACCTGAAGATTAGATCTTGTTTCGAGCACATCGAAGAGGAAACTTGTATGCTTTGGATATGGCGGAAGCAAAGCCAGCAAATTCAATCGCTTGTTTTCTAGTAAAGGCATCGGAAGAAGACTCAACCATATGGCACCGGCGAATGGGTCACGTCAACTTTAGGAACATGAATCTACTCGTAAGAGGAAAACGCGTTATTGGGCTACCGGAGAAAGAATTTGTCCATGTCGATAACTGTGTTGCGTGTTCCAAAGGCAAATAGCACAAGACGTCTCACAAGCCGAAGCCACCTGGTAGAACAACGACAATTCTTCAGCAACTCCATCTTGATCTTTTCGGGCCAGTGAACATCACGAGCTTAGGGGGAAAGTCTTATTGCCTCGTTATCACTGACGACTACTCCAGATACTCATGGGTGTTCTTCCTGAAAGAAAAATCAGAGACAGCTGAGATACTAAAGAATTTAGTTACTCGCATTGAAAACGCCAGCAGAGAGCGGGTCAGAATAATCAGATCAAATAATGGGACGGAGTTCAAGAATCAAACTTTTGCCCCGTTTTGTAACTTGAAGGGCATCACACGAAAGTTCAGTTCACCGTACACGCCACAGCAAAATGGTGTAGCGGAACGGAAGAATAGAACCATTATTGAGTCTGCCAGAACCATGCTTGCGGATTCTAACCTTAAACTCTCTTTTTGGGCAGAAGCAGTGAATACTGCGTGCTATGTTCCGAAAGAACGCTCTTGGTCAAGCATGCTAACAAGACGCCATTCTAAACAAAAACCTGTTTTAACAAGACTTAAACCGTTCGGATGTCCTTGCACTATGCTTATACAGTCTGATCAGTTAGCCAAGTTTGCCCCTCGGGTAGATGAAGATTATTTTGTTGGATATTCTATGTCCTCAGCGGCGTATCGAGTATACAACAAAAGAACTCAAGTGATCATGGAGTCGTGCAATGTTACTTTTAACGAGCACACTCGGATCACTCGAGAACCTGATTCAGATAGCATGTATGACCTTGACACTCTTTCTTCTACTTTAAATATTGTTGATTATGGTGTTTCAGGAAATACCATCTCAGATGATGATGCACGTGATGGATATTTTCCGACCTTTGACACATTTGCTCCGGTTTCTTCATCGATTTTGGGAACTATTTACTCAGCAGACCCTCCTGATCTAACATGGGGAAATCAGACGAGTGAGTCAGTGAATCGATCCAGAGAATCAACTTCATCAGCAACTCCTGATGAAACAGTAATTCCAGTGCCAAATTCAGTTATTGTAGAAACAGAACCAGCACCTGCAGCAGTTCAGGGGGAAACCAACACGGAAACTGCTCCTGAAGATCATGATTCTGAATCAGAAGTTGAAGCTGAAATTGACACCGGTGAGGTCCTGGGAAATGATCTGCAAATTGGGAACCTTGAATCTACCATCGAAGACACCATTGTTGAAGAGTCAAGGGTTCATAAAATTCATCCAACAAGCCAGATTATAGGCCCCGTAGACAAAAGGATCACCCGAACTCAAATAGAACATGTTAACTCGTGTCTCTTCTCATGCTTCATATCACAAGAAGAACCAACTTCAGTTGCTGCTGCTCTCAAAGATGACAATTGGATTGAAGCCATGCAAGCAGAGTTACTTCAGTTCAAATTGCTCAATGTTTGGCATCTTGTTGAAGCACCAAAGGGTGTTGAGCCCATACCGGTCAAGTGGATTTTCAAGAACAAACGAGACGACCGTGGAATAATCATAAGAAACAAAGCTCGATTAGTAGTGAAAGGGTACATGCAAGAAGACGACATTGATCATGACGAAGTTTATGCACCTATCGCTCGTCTAGAAGCCATTCGGATTTTCTTAGCTTATGTTGCGTCTATGGACATCACGGTTTACCAACTTGATGTTAAGCCTGCATTTCTTTATGGCGAGCTGGATGAGGATGTGTACGTACAGCAACCTCCCGGGTTTGTGAACAAGTCATTTCTAAACAAATGTTACAAACTTAACAGGACCCTTTATGGTCTGCACCAAGCCCCGAGGAAGTGGTACGAGACGTTGTCTACATATCTGCTGGAAAATGGGTATAAAAGGGGTGTTATTGATCAGACTCTATTCATTCGACACGTCGGGAAGGATATGCTGTTGGTTCAAGTATACGTTGACGATATCATTTTCGGGTCAACGAACGAGAATTTGTGTCATGCATTCGAAGACTTGATGAAGAAAAGGTTCGAGATGAGTGCCATGGGTGAATTAACATTTTTCCTGGGAATTCAAGTGAAACAGTCACCAGATGGTATACTGATCAGCCAAGGGAAATACGTTAAAGAAATTCTGAAGAAGTTCGGCTTTCACGACTCTAAGGGATTTTCTACACCACTGGAAACTCGTCACAGACTGAATACTGATGCTCAAGGAGTCTCGGTGGATGAGCACTTATACCGTTCAATGATCGGGTCGTTGATGTACTTGACGGCAAGTCGTCCTGATATCATGTTTGGAGACTGTCTCTATTCAAGATTTCAGAGCAAACCAAAGGAATCACATTTGACTGCGGTTAAGAGAATTTTTCGATACTTGAAGTCGAATCCCAACCGAGGGCTATGGTATCAAAAGATTCAGCTTTCGATCTTAGAGCCTACTCGGATAGCGACTATGCTGGTTGTCAACTCGATCGGAAGTCTACAACAGGTGGAGCTCAGTTTTTGGGAAACTGACTCGTGTCGTGGCAATGCAAGAAGCAGACTACGGTGTCCAATTCAACTGCTGCGGCGGAGTACATCGCTGCTGCATCATGCTGCTCTCAAGTTCTCCGGATCCAGAATCAATTGCTGGACTAAGGTTTGAATTTCATGAGTACTCCTATACATATTGATAATTCTGCTGCTGTATCTATAGTTAAAAATCCAATTCAACATTCTAAAACTAAGCATATAGAGATTAGACACCATTTCATTAGGGATTGTGCTGAGAAGAAACTAGTCACCTTAGTTCAGATTGATTCAGTATATCAGTTAGCTGACCTATTCACTAAGTCATTTGATATGTCTAGGTTCAACTTTCTAGTTACCTCTATAGGTATGATCAACTTTGAGAATTTTTTTTCATAAATAGTATATTTATAAATGTTCTTAACAAAAATAGGGGGTTCGTTTTTTTTTTCAAAAATGGTTATCCCGCACTTCCCAAGTGCGGGGGTTAGGCTCGGGTGGAGGCTCGGCATAAGTCTGATTGCTTAAAGAAATTTTGGTGGGTCCACCGCAGTTCCCAACTGCGGGACGAATGTTTCGGTCAAAGACGGTGGGGCCAACCCGCAGTTACCAAATGCGGATGAATTGACTAACCCTAATCTCGCAATTCCCAAGTGCGGGAGATCTGACAACCGGACAAAAATGTAAGGAAATGATTTTCTGAGTCAACCGGATCAAGACGAAGATTTCCGGTTGAAGATATGTTCAAGCGGAAGAACGCTCAAGCGGAAGCTTTTGTCAACCGGAAGCTCAACCGGAAGAACATTTCCGGGTGAACTCTTTTATCCAACAGAATAAAGAGTTCAACCGGAAAAGTACTGGAATATTACTTTTGCAGAATTCAGACCTGCAACAACTTTCATTCTTCCAAAGTCACATCCTAGCCGTCTCCTACTTATAGATAAATGCATTTTGCACATTTCCTCTTTTGTATGTTTACTAATGTTCTTTTAGTAAGTTTATTGTTTGACTTTTATATACGGTTAGATTAACCCGTATGAGATCAACGGCTGTAGTTGATCTCCTTAGTACTATTTATAGTTGTTAGCTAGTTCATTCACAAGTACCAGATTGTAACCCGTTTCAGTGCTTACACTTGTAACAGTTTGAACTTGAGTTAATGCAAATAGTACCGAGAAATTTATTATCTTGTGTTCACTAGTTTATGCAATCAATACAATCAAACTACAAGTATAAGTAAAACAAAGCTTAAGTAAAAACAAGTATGATACAACTTCATTCCGCATGGTTGTGATCTGCATGTAAAGAGTTCTTGTTCTGATTATTTCTCTGAGTAATCAACGGTCCTACAAGTGGTATCAGAGCCTTGGCTCTACACTTTGAAGACTTCTAGTGCTTCAAAGTTGATACTTTACTTGCTCACTTGAGTTTTTACAAGCTTTTTCTGTTTTACAAACTGTTTTTCACAATGACTGACTTAACTCTTGGTTCACTGAATGGTAGCTCTAACAAACCACCAATTTTCACTCCTGATGACTTTGATACTTGGAAACTCAGGATGGAAGGTTTTGTTAGAAGCCTAGACAGACGCATTTGGAACAGGTTGACTGTAGGTCCTTATAGTCCAACTGTTCAATCTGCTGATGATGCCGAAGTGTACATACCAAAACCACTAGACAAATATGTTGAAGCTGATTATAATGAGCTTGAATATGATCACAAGGCCTACTGGACACTCCAGGCTGCATTACCTAACTCTATACTGGTAGGGTTTAAAGGGTATAAGACAGCAAATGGCTTGTGGAATGCTCTCAGTGAAATGTATGAAGGGTCTAGTGAGGTTAAGGAAAACAAAAAGGATGTTTTGAAACAAAGATATGAAAACTTCACTTACAAAACTGGTGAATCTATGACCAACCAGTATCTTAGATTTGTTTCACTTCTTGATGAATTGCAAAAGGTAGAAGTAACAATTGAACAGGCTGATGCTAACAGGAAGTTCCTGAGATCCTTACCTCCAATGTGGACTGTTTACACAGTAAGCATTAGGGAGTGCAAGGACCTCAAAAAGCTTAAACTAAGTGAACTCCATGGAGTCCTTAGTGCTTATGAAATGGAGCTTAATCTTAAGCAAAACAACTTTCCTGAGGCATCACCACAGTTGCAAACCACTGCTTTGGTTACAACTGATTTTCAACAGATCTCTAATTCTTCTCAATATCACTCACCCTCAGTCAGTTTCAATGAGCCAACTAGATGCTCAGAGAGTTCTTCAACATTGTTTGACAACTCTCACTCTGCCTATGTGGCAACTGACTCATCTCAAGGATTCACACGTGAAGACTTGGAATGCATAGGGGCAGATGATCTGGAGGAAATGGACATTTTAACTCAAATAGCTATGGTTTCTGTAAGAGCCCAAAGGTTTTATAAGAGAACAGGAAGAACTTATAAAGGGTCAAAGGGATCACCAATTGGGTTGGATAAATCTAAAGCTAAATGTTATAATTGTCATCAACTTGGTCATTTTGCTAGGGAATGCAAGCAACCAAGGAGAGATGGACAGAATAACAACAACAATGTTCAACAGAGATCAAGTCATGGAAGCAACAACAGCAGCAGTCAACAGAACAACAGCAACCAACAGCCAACACAACCAAAACCACTTGGAAATCAAAATGTGGTGGCAGCTGTAGCTAACCAGACTGAATGCTTTGAGTGGGAAGACTTTGTCACTGAGTTTGAGCCAATCAACCATGCTTTGATGGCCAAAGAAGATTCAACAGAACAGGTAAATGAAATTCCTGAAAAAGTCTTAGAAAATCTATGCAGCCCTGCATGCATAGAACAAGTGTCAAAGTACAGGAAACATAACACTGATCTAATTGATGAAGTTTCTAATCTAAATGAGTTGAAAAATTGCTTTAAGAAAACTGAAAATGCATACATCACCAAACTTGAAAATCTGAACAAGGAATTTGATGCATTAAAGCTGACTAACTCTATTTTGGAAACACAATTGGAAGATTTATTGAACAAACTAACTGTTTCAAGACAAGAAACAAAGGATGCAAAAGCAGAAAATGACATTCTTGAAATTAAGTTAAAAGATGCTTTGTTCACCTGTGACAAATTTCAAACAGCTAACAAGAAAGCTGAGAAACTTTGGAATGGAGTAATGCATGGGAAAACAGGCATTGGGTACAATCATGTTGAACCACCCAAGGAATATTCACCTGTTATTGCTCCAATCCAAGCACTTCAGAAGGAGTGTGGTGTGAGTTTAACTGTTGATAGCACCACATGCTCTGAAACAAATTCTGTTGAAACATTTTCAAACTGTGAAGTCAAAGATGCTAGCACATCAGCATCTGTTGATCAATCCAAAGTTTTAAAACCAAAAGTTGCTTTTCCACCCCCAACTATTTATGAGCCCAAAGACTCAAAAGTTGGAGGAAAACTACCTGAGAAGCCAAAACCCAGTGAATCTGAGAAAACGGGTAAGATAACTTACCACCAGGTCACAAATGAAGATTCAGCCAAAAACACAAACACTTACCAAAGGAAAATGTTTGAATGTGTTTTCTGTGGTGAAAAAGGGCACATGGCTGCAATGTGCAAATTCAATCCTTTGAGCAAAACCCAAAATTTGTTAAAACCCAAAACTGTTATTACTCAGAAAAGATCTACAGGAAAAACTTCACCTGTAAGAAGCAATACTTTGAAATATTTTGATACTGAGTCAAACAAGGTTTTAATTGGGAACAACAAAAATGGAAGTTTTTCAGTTTTAAAAATGAACAGGGTTCCGGCTGAACTTCAACCGGAAAAATTTTCAACCGGAAGAGAAGTTCAACCGGAAAACTCCAAATCACTAAGATCAGTTACTGCACCTAAACAACGACCCAGGGTTCAGTTTACTGATGAATATGACCATTTTGAAGGTCATGGAAGGAGAAACCCATCTAGAGGCAAGACCACCTCTAGAGAAAATTTTGTGAAAAACAAGCACAACTCTCAACCGGAAATTCCCTCTAGTTCAAGTGGAAATGCCACTGTTGCATTTCACAGTGAGAGACTTAGCCAGTCAAACAAATTTCCAAAACCTAAGGCTAGAATCTCACCAGTAACTAGTGTTGATCAAACCTACATCTCACACAATGAGGTGCCAAAGGTTTTGACTAACAAACAAAAGAAATATAGGGAATACAGAGAGAGAAAAATTGCTGAGAGAAGGCTTAGCAAAACAAACAGGCAAGATCAAACAAGTGAACAGTCTGAACACTTGAACATTGATCAAGATGATCTGTTAAACGAGGATCCATTACAACATACTTTAGTACTTAAAGAGTACAAGTATTATGATGCTTCTGGCAAGCCCAAGACCTCAAAGGCTTGGGTTCCCTTTAGAAATTAATCAATTTTCTCTGTGTGTAGGTGCATAATAAAGGCCAACAAAGCCTATGGGTTGTTGATAGTGGATGCACTTGCCACATGACAGGAAATAAGCATGTATTGGAAAACCCCAAAAATATAAACGGAGGTCCTGTAGCTTTTGGGAGTGCAAAAGGACACATTACTGCACAAGGTGCTGTTAGTAATGGGAAGCTTACCTTTGATAAGGTAAATTTTGTTGATACATTGAATTTCAATTTACTGAGTGTCTCACAAATGTGTGACAAAAATTTGAATTTGATGTTTACTGAGAAAGAGGCAATAGTCTTAAAACCTGGTGTTAACATCCCTGAGGAACTTGTGTTACTCAGAGCACCTAGGAGAGAAGGACTATACATTTTGGATCTATCTGCTGCTACTCCAGCAAGTGGAATTGCATGCTTTATATCCAAAGCCTCAATGGATGAATCTGACTTATGGCACAGGAGGTTATGTCATGTTAACTACAAAAACATGAACAGAATAGTGAATCTTGGCTTGGTTAAGGGTTTTCCTAACAAGCAGTTCAACCGTTCTGAGCACTGTGTTTCTTGCCTCAAGGGTAAGCAACACAAGACCTCCTTCAAGCCAAAAACTGAGTCTTCTATCACTCAACCTCTAGAACTTTTACATATGGATTTGTTTGGTCCAACTAGAGTGATGAGTCTGGGAAAAAGGTCATACTGTTTTGTCATCATTGATGATTTTACAAGATATACTTGGGTGTTTTTCTTAAAAACAAAAGATGAAACTGCTGAATTGTTGAAAACACTAATTGTATCTTTGGAAAATCAAGCAAAACTGAAAGTTAAGACAATCAGAAGTGACAATGGCACTGAATTTAAAAATCATGTTTTAAATTCATTTTGTGAGGAAAAGGGTATTCTTAGACAATTTAGTGCTCCTCGAACTCCACAACAAAATGGTGTTGCAGAAAGGAGAAATAGGACACTAATTGAGGCTGCTAGAGCAATGTTGGCAGATTCTAAATTACCAGTGATATTTTGGGCAGAAGCAGTAAATACTGCTTGTTACGTCCAAAACAGGACTTTGATTGTTAAAGGTAAAAATAAAACTGCTTATGAACTTTGGAGAGGTAGAAAACCTAACATCTACTTTTTCAAATCATTTGGATGTCCTGTTACCATCTTGATAACTAATAGGTTGTTACCTAAGTTTGCTGAAAAGGCAGATGAGGGATATTTTGTTGGATATTCTGGTGTGTCAAAAGCATTCAGAGTATACAATAAAAGTACCAAAATTGTTGAGGAAACCATTAATGTGTCTTTTAATGAGAAATCTCTTAACAACTTTGTATCTCAACCGGATTGGTTATTTGATATAGATGCACTAACCACTGCTTTCAATTTTATCATTGAGAAGCCATTAAGTTCAACAGTGCAGGAACAGGAACATAAGCAGAATCACTTGAGATCAGCTGAGAATATCTGGCAGATGAATACCAAGGGACTTCAAATGCGACCCAACTTCTTTTCATCACTCAGCACCAAGCCTGTGACACCCAACAATTCAAAGAAAATCTCTGAAATTGTTATTGCTGATGCAGAAATTCATCCGGTTGAACTTCCGGTTGAAGTTCAAACGGATCCTGTGACAGTAGGATCTCCGGTTGACACTCAACCGGAAAACAATTTTTCTGAAAATTTTGAGAACAATGAATCCAATGATTCAACTGATGCTGGGTCAAATGAATACAGTTTTGAGCATCTAATCTCAGATTCAGTTCCCAGTTCTCAAGAAGTCTCAGAACCTGTTTCACAAATCAACAATATTGAGTTGTTACCTCAACTCAATATTCCTCACAATGGGAGAAGCCATGAATTCCCAATGTTTACTGATAGAAGAATTAGCAAAAATCATCCAAGGGAGAATATTATAGGAGATTTGTCAGCTCCTGTGCTGACAAGAAGCAAGTCTATTGATGCAAACATTTGCCTACATGCTGCATTTCTGTCTCAAGAAGTACCCACAAAGGTCAGTGATGCTCTGGAAGATGAGAGCTGGGTAGAGGCAATGCAAGAGGAATTGTTTCAGATCAATAAACAGAAGGTTTGGGAATTGGTAGACCTTCCAGAAGGTGAAGAACCAATTGGCACCAAATGGGTATTCAGAAACAAGAAGGATGACAGAGGAATAGTGATCAAAAACAAGGCAAGACTGGTAGCTCAAGGTTACAAACAGGAAGAAGGCATTGATTATGATGAAGTTTTTGCTCCAGTGGCCAGGCTTGAAGCAATCAGAATATTTCTTGCCTATGCTGCTTTCAAAAACTTTCTGGTATTTCAAATGGATGTCAAATGTGCCTTTCTGTATGGTCTTTTAGAACAGGATGTGTATGTCAAGCAACCTCCAGGCTTTGAAGACCCTCATTACCCCAACAAGGTATGCAAGCTCATCAAGGCTTTATATGGTCTCAAGCAAGCTCCTAGGACTTGGTATGAAACTCTTTCAAACTACCTCCTAGAGAATGGCTACAAAAGAGGAGCTATTGACAAAACACTTTTCGTGAAATCTGATGGTAAAGATACTTTGATGGTGCAAATCTATGTTGATGACATCATTTTTGGTTCATCCAATGCTGCCTTATGCAAAGAGTTTGAAGGTCTGATGCAATCTAAGTTTGAAATGAGTTCAATGGGTGAACTAAATTTCTTCTTAGGATTACAAGTGAAGCAAACTGCAAATGGAATATTCTTGAATCAGTCAAAATATATTCAAGATATGCTAAAAAGATTTGACATGCTGTCTGTTTCAACTTCAAGAACCCCCATCTCCACTTCCCACAAGTTAAACAGTGACTTAAGTGGAAAGCCAGTGGATGTTCATCTCTACAGGGCAATGATTGGTTCACTGCTCTATCTCACAGCTAGCAGACCTGACATCATGTTTAGTGTCTGTTTATGTGCTAGATACCAGTGTCAACCAAAGGAATCACACATGTTAGCAGTGAAGAGAATTTTTAGATATCTCAAAGGACAACCAAAGCTTGGGTTGTGGTATCCAAAGAATTCAGATTTCTCCTTCAAAGCTTACACTGACAGTGATTATGCTGGCTGCAATTTAGATAAGAAGTCTACTACTGGAGGATGCCAATTTTTAGGAGAAAGACTTGTGTCTTGGCAATGCAAGAAGCAGACCTGTGTATCTACTTCTACTGCTGAGGCTGAATATATTGCCGCATCAAGTTGCTGCAGTCAAGTCTTATGGATTCAGAATCAAATGTTGGATTACGGCATCAAGTTCATGGAGACTCCTATTCTTGCAGACAACAACAGTGCCATCTCAATCACAAACAACCCTGTTCAACACTCAAAAGCAAAACACATTGACATCAGGTACCATTTTATTAGAGATTGTGCTGAAAAACATTTAATTCGAATGGTTAAAGTTCATACAAATCAACAACTGGCTGATTTGTTTACCAAAGCATTTGATGAAGCAAGATTTTTCTATCTCATTAGTGCCATTGGTATGATGAACTTTGACTGATTAAACTATTTTCACAAACTCAATAAAAGCGACCATTTTGTGTCAAAGAGCCCGTCTCTTGATACAAAAAGAAAAAGAAAAAGAAAAGTTTCTGTATCAGTTAGACACATTTTCAATCATAGTCAGGTCATACTGTTAAACTATGATAACTGATACTTGAAATTTTCAAAATCAAGTGTTTTTCTATCTTCCGGTTGAACTTTCCAGTTCAACACATCCGGTTGAATCTCAACCGGAAAGTCATCTTCAACCGGAAACTCATGTTTTGATCACACCATCTAAATTTCTGAAACTGATGAACGAAACAACAATTCTTCATTTGAAAGATCAGTCTAAATTTGAAAATTTTTTCAAACGGAAATTTTATTTCCTGTTGACAATCTCAAACGGAAAAATTTTCAACCGGAAATCTGCCCGGATCAACTTTCAAACGGAAAGAAATTTTGTTGTGAGGAGAGAAAAATCTCCGCTTGAATCTCAACCGGAAAACTTTTGCGTTAAATGAATCATTTAATTTACCGGTTGAGGCACAAATTTTAAAGCGGATTGTGCATTTAAAGTGTTTGAATTTATTGCTCATGAAAATATCTGAATTAAATTCAAAAGACACGCAACAGGCGGTTGTACTATACAACCACCTGAAGCACACTTTTTACGGACCCACTTGCACTTTTTCCTTTCTCTCTCCTGTGACTCAGCGCACTTTATCCATCGCTGTTAACTGTCACTCACCATTAAACCCACCAGTTAAATAACCCCAACCCCTTCAACACTCCTCATAATCCAACAGCAAGAAATCGTTCAAAATCCGAAAACCTAGAAATTTTCAGAACCATTTCTTCCTACTCCCACATTTTCTCTCAACAAAAATCAACAATGGCACCGAAGTCCAAAGCAAAGGGGAAGCAACCAGTAAAGGATGATCCTTTTCCTCTTGAACACAACCTGGTTGCGATTCTTGACGAACCAGTGAACTCCACTCACGCTGAAATCTTCTCAGGGATGATCAATTTTCTCAAATCATCATATCTGAATCACGCACTCACTGTTGCGGTGTATATGTACGAGGAAATTCTCTCTGAATTCTGGAAGAACATCCAACTGCTTGAAAAGGATGTTGATGATGTGGATGAAGATACACTGAAGTCAACTATAAAAGGGGAAACTGTTTTCATCACCGAGTCACTGATAAGGGAGTTGCTGAAGTTAAATGACCAGAATGGGTATGTTCGAAAAACACCAAAGCAATATATGGCCCTGCTCAACAACCTTGGGTATGGTGGTGCCACTGAAGGAACTGCCACGGTCAACAAGGGTCAAATACCCTACAAATGGAGATTTCTGGCTCACACCATCATGGTGTGCCTATCGCCAAAAAGATCCGGTTTTGATGAAATGGCAACTGAGCAAGCATCTGCATTCTATGCTGTGGTGAAAGGGGAGGTATACAATTTTTCTGCTGTAATCTTTAATGCTCTAAAGGGTAATGCAAAGAATTTTGCTTTTTACATGTACCCTAGATTTTTAACTTACATTTTGCAAGAAAAATACCCCCAAATTAATTTAGAAGGAAACATGCTGCTAGTTTCAAGAGCATTATCTGAAAATACTTTTTCTAAATTAACCACAAACAAGAAGCCTTTCCTTGGGAGGGATACTGACCATCCCATGCCAATCCAAAGGGTGATTCCGGTTGAACAAGGAGAACCTAGTTCTCAACCGGAAACACATGCTTCTGAAGAGCAACTTGCTCCAGTGGACAACACTGTAAAATCCACAGTTGTTGAACCCACCACTGATCAACCACCTTCTCCTTCTGATAAGCCAACTTTAATTTTCAAAAGAAAAAGGAGAAGAGAATCAGACCCTCCATCAATTCCCATCATCCCCCCTTCCCCAAAGCCTACAAAGCTCAAAAGGCTCAAAAAGGTTGTGCAAGAGCCTACTCCTCTCTTGCAACCTATTACCTCCAGCCCTGAACCAACCCTTGGCACACAGCCATTTGGGTCAGCCAAATTGGGATTTAAACTTGTTGATGAACCTTCTTCTGAGGGGGAGTCATTTCATATGGATGTACAATCCCCATCCACTTTCTCACCCTACACTTCACACTTCTCACCTGTGAATGATGATGTAGAAAGAGTTGTCACAGATGATGGTGTTATTAACCCAAGCACCACATTACATGGGAACATTCTGAGTGACACTCACACTGCTACATCTAACCCCCATTCACCCAAGGAGGTGAATCTCAGGAGTTTAGATGAGATTCATGTGGAAAGGGCTGCTGCCACTCAAAGTTTCTCATTGAACTTTGATGTTGGTAGTAACATCAATAAGACCCAATCCATGGCAACCCACACTTTAGTTCAACCGGAAGATCCCCTAGTGGATCCTCAGGGAAAAACTATAGTTGAGGGGAATCCCAGGCGCCAAGAAAACCAGGGTGGTGGACTTGATCAACCTAGGGTTGATGGTCCATCCTTTTCCTATGATACTGGTAAAATTCCAGTTGAGGATAGTTTAACACTTACTGAATTGACGGTCTTGTACAAATCACTACAGGCTCAGGTAACCAGTCTCAATTCGACTGTTGCCAGCCTTGTAATGTCATCTCCTGCTGCTGCTCAAGCTCCAGAAGTTCCTGTTGATGCCCCAACTGTTCAACCGGAAACTTCCCCTGCACCAAAATCTCAACCGGTTGCACAGCATTCTGCTGAGGTTAGTTCTTTGAACCCATTTCCTTTTGGAGGTCAGGCTGTAGAAGCTGATGCTGCCAAAAAGGGGGAGAAGACTAATCCTCCAACACCTGATATTGCTGCTGCTGCAACCACAACTGAAGAAGAAGAAGTCGATCACACAATGCCTCTACCTGAAGATGTAAGGCATACAGCCTTCAAACTGGCTGATGTTGACCCCTTTTCAGTTGCTGATGGGTTGACTAAGGTGAAGATGAGCTCACTGATGAAGGTATTTCCACAGGATCCAAGCCTGTTGGGAATGTTTGAAGCAACAATGTTAGTTGCAGGTGCTCAGCCAGAGAGCATTCTGCGGGTCAAGCATTTCTTGACCAACGTGATTATTCCACAAGAGGAGGCATTTGCCAAATCTAAAATGGATGAGATCACAACTAGCATTGCCTCTGAACCAGTTGTTGATATGGTTCATGAAGATGTGGTTGATGATGCTTCGGTCTCTCAGACTGAAGAAGAAGAAGCTGAAAAAGGAGAAGAAGCTACAACGGATGTAATCAGCAATGTACTGAAAAACACAAGTACAAAATCTCCGGCTGAAGTTCAACCGGAAGGGTCTCAACCGGAAGGGTCTCAACCGGAAAGGTCTCAACCGGAAAAGTCTCAACTGGAAAAGACTCAACCGGAAAACTCAACTGAAGCTGAGATTGCTGAAACACTGATTCAAATGCATTCCACTTCAGACTCAGAGCCTCCTCTAAACTTTAAAAGAAAGAAACAAAACAAATCAAGGAGGATGATCAGACTGAAGAAGAGTCAGGATTGCATAACTCCTCAACCAAGAGCATTAGACACTATGGTTGATTCTGACCAGTCAGAAGAACAAGAGACTATGGAGGATTTACTTGAAGAAGATTTCGTCCATGACTGGGAAGATAATCAATCCAGAATAAGATCAGAAGAAGCCAAATCAAATATTCAATACAACAACTTCTTGGCAGATCTAGATCTTTTCTCTAATGATTTTGTGGTTGAAGGAATGGTAGATGAAGCGAGGAAGAGATCAATTGAATGGAGAATGCAGGTCTATGACCTTGCTAAATTGGATGAACAGGAGAAAAACAGGCTGATCAACATAGCTTCCAAAATGCCAACTGTCCTAAACAAGAGTTTAGACAACTTGGAGCTATTGGAAAGGATCAAGAAATGTGCCATCATCAGATGTCTCAAGCCTGCTGCTGAAGTAGAGAAGATGAAGGCTAAAGACACATGTAAAATTGTAGATGAGCTGCTCAAACAAGTAAAAGGAGCAGAGTTTGCTGTGATTCCAAGTCTCCAAATGCCATTGCCATCTGAGACAGTCACAGGTAACCCCTCATCTACATACATAAAGCCAGAACCCTTTGAAGAATCTGATCTACTTGCTGAGTCTCTCCCTTCCAACTTGTTGGAAAGACTCAAGCACTCAGCCTCCTATGTTCCCACTCCATCTTCCAGATTTTACTCCCAGAGACCCAGGGGAATGAACCCAAGGCCCAGGGGATCCAGATCTACCAAGCCCAAGTATATTCATCCAAAATACAGGTTAGATAACTGGACTGATATCACCCCTGCTAAGCCTAAACCCTGTCCTCCTACCTGGAAGTATAATCAACCTTCATCTCCACCAAAACACTCCACCTCTTCAACTCCACAACCACAAGCCATGAAACCACCCACCATATCTCCAACAAAACCTTCTGAACCTACTGGGCCAGCTGCAACAAGTTTTGTTCAAACCTCTTCTCATGCAGATAAAGGGAAAGAAAAAGTCCCAACTGAAACTGTCAATCCATCTGCTAATCCTGCCTCTGGTGTTTCACCTGGAAGGAAGAAGTCCATTGCTAAACGACCACTTCTTTCAACCAGAGACTTTAAGACCAGGAGGATCATGAGAGAATTGAACAAAACAAGGATTCAATTTGAAAGGCCACCATCTCCTGAAGAATGAAGTTCTTGGAGATAGTCAATTTTTGAAGAACAACATACAGAGGACAAATTTTGGCAGCATCATCTTAGGGGGAGATTGTAAGGAAATGATTTTCTGAGTCAACCGGATCAAGACGAAGATTTCCGGTTGAAGATATGTTCAAGCGGAAGAACGCTCAAACGGAAGCTTTGGTCAACCGGAAGCTCAACCGGAAGAACATTTCCGGGTGAACTCTTTTATCCAACAGAATAAAGAGTTCAACCGGAAAAGTACTGGAATATTACTTTTGCAGAATTCAGACCTGCAACAACTTTCATTCTTCCAAAGTCACATCCTAGCCGTCTCCTACTTATAGATAAATGCATTTTGCACATTTCCTCTTTTGTATGTTTACTAATGTTCTTTTAGTAAGTTTATTGTTTGACTTTTATATACGGTTAGATTAACCCGTATGAGATCAACGGCTGTAGTTGATCTCCTTAGTACTATTTATAGTTGTTAGCTAGTTCATTCACAAGTACCAGATTGTAACCCGTTTCAGTGCTTACACTTGTAACAGTTTGAACTTGAGTTAATGCAAATAGTACCGAGAAATTTATTATCTTGTGTTCACTAGTTTATGCAATCAATACAATCAAACTACAAGTATAAGTAAAACAAAGCTTAAGTAAAAACAAGTATGATACAACTTCATTCCGCATGGTTGTGATCTGCATGTAAAGAGTTCTTGTTCTGATTATTTCTCTGAGTAATCAACGGTCCTACAAAAAACCCTAGCACGGGTTCCCAACTGCATGTTTTTTCTTTTTGACCACCACCCATCCGAAATTTTACCAACTTTTTTCTTTAAATACCACTTTCAAATACCACATTCAAACACACATACTTCTCATTCTACTTCTCTATCCCTTCAAACACAAATATTTTTCCTTATCCCTACCATCAAAGAATTCACCATCAAACACAATCACCATACAATGCAAGGAGGATCACAAATTTACCCTGGTCCCCAAAATAACGATTTGTTATGGCCGGGTGCTAACCATCGAGCTCACCACGTGTATTACTCCCCAACCTTTGACAGAAATAAACCTCTTAAACTCAGACGGGGAGATCGACATTTTTGGAAATTTATAGTCGAAAAAATGAAGGATGAATTGTTCCTGGCGAAGCTGATCGAGTACCTGAAGATATCCGGGTTTTACGGCGTGCTACAATGTTACTACGACAAGGTTGATAATCACCTTGTAACATCACTGGTTGAGCGTTGGCGGCCTGAAACTCACACGTTTCACTTTCCCTTTGGTGAAGCCACAATTACCCTTGAGGATGTTCAAATGCTATGGGGTTTACCACTCAGTGACCGGGTAGTTTCTGGTTCCGATTTTAAGTGGGACAACCAACAAAAAATAGATAATTGTGAAAAGTTTTTGGGGATAACAGGTCTGGAGGGACAAGACCTCAGCACCAACACAATCAGGTTTACCACTATTCTCAAAGAAATAAAGGAATCTTGGCCAGGACCCAACGCAAGCAACGAAGAATGCAGGAAAATTGCAAGATGCATTATAATGCATCTTATAGGTGCCGTTGTTCTTCCTGACCATTCAGGTTTTGCAATGTATTACTTCCACTTGCAAAACTTGATTGATCTCAGAGAATGTGGAAAGTTGAGCTGGGGAAGTGCTGCGCTTGCATGTCTGTATAGGAATTTATGCAAAGCTGCAGAGCCCAGCAATTGGGAATTGGCCGGACCTGCCATGTTGTTGCAAATGTGGGCATGGGAGAGAATACCCCGAATTGCCCCAAGAATTAGAGAAGGCTTCGATTTTTCAACACCGTTTGGTGGAAGGTACTCACTAATAATTAATTAAAATAATTTATCAATTATTATTTGATAACACTTTTATAAAAATGGTTTGTAGGTGGCGTGGTAGCTTGAGTTGGGCTGGCGTAATAAGGTCTTCATTGACGGACTTTCGATCACATATTCAGTGTTTAAACACCGACGAGGTTATAAAATTCAAATTACTTGGCAATTTATAATTTTTAATTTTTTACTATATATTAATTAGTTTATTTTTTTAATAGTTCACTTGGAGGCCTTATGAGCATGTTGCACACCTAATAAACCCAATGTATACGAGAGGAAGAGCGTGTTGGAACTGTGACACGTATCTTGTAGTTTTTGAGGTTGTTGAGCCCCATCTGCCGAGTAGGGTTATGAGACAGTTTGGATTTTTTCAAACAGTCCCCACTAACCTTCTCATAACTCGTGATGAGCACACACCATTACATGGTTTATCGAGAAAAGCTACTACAATAAACTGGAATCAAGAGTGTGCCATGTACATTGCTCACTGGATTAATCGTATGGCTCACGTTGTAACAGGGCAAGAATGTGGTGGCGAGTATAGGGCTAGTCCTATGTATATGAATTGGTTCTTGGAGAGAACGGCTTTCTACGTTGAAGATCCAGCTAGACAAACTGGAAACACCACAAGGGATGTGAACATTGGTGGAAGGTTTGAATTGTTGGTATGTACTGATTTTTTTAAATACATAACTTTATATATTTTGTTTTTTAAAAATTATTATAACTTTTCTTGTTGGATAACATTGTAGACTCAGGGCATTGGGGATATGCATAGAATGGCAAGTCAAGATAACCCGTTTGGTCTTGACAATCAACTGGGTGGGGTTCAAGAAATGGCGCAACATTATTTAAATCTTCCCGGTGCGCAACATAACCTTGACTACCAAACGTCGCATTTGGCTAGTCAATGGAACCCGTTTGAGTTTCCCCCACATCCTCCTTATAATGTTGATCGTCCGGTTACAAGAGCTGATCAAAGGAATACGGATACATATTTTCGGTTCCGTGAACCATATACAGGAAATGTTCCTAATTATAGTTATAATGAAATTGGAGAATCCAGCAACTTAATGAATGAGGCTAGTAGTTCAACGAATCAGGAATTCATGAGTCATCATAGTGGCTCAATGAATGAGACTAGTTTACAGTTTACCCCTTGGCAAAACGAAGACTTCAGCCATAGTACTGTTGGTGGTGACGGGTTCGGAGAATCATCGAACCAAGGAGCCTCGTCACATTTATCCCCAATGGAATTCTCCCCAATGATCAATCAAGAGCATCAAGAATATTACACACCCCAACAAGAAGAGCAAACCCAGACTCAACAAGATTTCTCTGGGTCTTTTTTTTCTAGCTTATTTGATGTGGATAACTTCAACCAACAGTACTACAATCGCCCACCGCAGACAAGGGGTAATATTTCACCAATACCTTATGGTGGAAATTTTTCATCTACACCGGAAGTTCAACAAGAAGACCAGGATGAGCAGCTAGGACGTGGTAGAAGGAATAGGAATCCAACCAGATGCCCTATATCGGGTGGTCCACTGTATAGACCTCATGGTCATAATCATTGATAGATGTCCTTTGTTTGTTTTAAAAAATTATTGTTGTTTCTTTTATTTAAAAATTTATTGTTGTTTGTTCTAAAAAAATTATATTGAGCGTTTTTAGCAATAATAAATTTATATTATTTTCTGCAACCTGCTAAAGCAACCTGCTAAAGCAACCTACTAAAGCAACCTGCAAAAGCAGCCTGCTAAAGCATCCTGCAAAAGGAGCCAATATAACAAGATTTTCTACATTTTTAGGTTTAGATGGCCATCTTAATGTGTCGTTTTCACCCATTATACATCGTATTTAGTTTTTGCATTTCAAACATGAAACAGAGTACTTATAACAAGGTTTTATTTCATATATCATACATCTGAAACGGAGGTTGGAGTGATGATATACAAGAGGTACAAAACAGCCAATCAACAAGATTTTCAACATTTTTAGGTTTAGATGGCCATCTTAACGTGTCGTTTTCACCCATTATACCTCGTATTTAGTTTTTGCATTTCAAACATGAAACAGAGTACTTATAACAAGCTTTTCATTCATATATCATACATGCTAAACGGAGGTACGAGTAATGACATACAAGAGGTACAAAACAGCAAATCAACAAGATTTTCGAAAGCAACAAAGTTCAGTACATTAGTTTTGATAACGATACTTATAAAACTGATTCGCCATGTAGTTACGGTACCTCTCACACATGGATTTGAATTGATTATCCATGGGTAATGTCTTCCCCTGCACTAGCAGTTGCATCAAAAAACATACAATAACTCCCGATTCAGTTCAACCAACCAGTTCAACCACATCCACAATCACCTCCACCAGCACCATCACCACCATCATCACCAACCGCCACCACCTCCACCTTACCAACCACCATCACCTCCACCTTACCAACCACCACCACCTCCACCAATCACCCAAATGAACAACCTCCACTGTGCCGAGTCAAGCAATGCTGCTGCAAGAAGAGTACGACAACCTCGTGTTGGTCGTACACCATCCCCACCATTTGTTGATGATGACCATGCTGAAGAGTGGGAAGCACTTTTTGAGTTGGAACGGGAAGCAGAAACTGGGATGAACATTGAAGATGTTCACAACGTTGATGATATTGAGACTTGGTACTATGGACAAGTACACTATCCAGAGGACTACGTCTCAGATGGATACAACGACTACTCGTCTGATAACTCGTTTCATGGTTAATAATCTACGTGTGTCTGTGTAATGGTTAGGTTGTCTGTTTAATGTTTGTTTTTCAGTTAGAATAAGTAGCTTAGGTTGTTTTTCAGTTTGAATAAGTAGCTTAGGTTGTTTTTCAGTTTTAATAAGTATCTTAGGTTGCTTCACAATCTAATTTTATATATTTATTTTATATTAAAAACGCGTTTAATATTTATTAATATTTTTATATAATAAATGTGTCCCTCCCAACGGCTATATTAACGGCTATAAAATTTGAACGGTCAAATTTATTTTCTAATTATTTATTATTATTTTGAACGGCTATAATTGTTTTTTTATTAAATATTTATTTATTATTTATTTATTTTTTATTATTTATTTATTAATTAGTTATTTAATAAACGTGTCCCAACCATTCATCATTTCAAACGGTAGTATATAACGGCTATAAATTTTGGAATGCCAAGTTTATTTGATACAAATATTAAATAACAATAGAAAATACAAACAAACTCAGGAGAATCCTAACGTCCATAGGGACACCTAAGGATGTTATGTCCGGGCTGCTTACAATTCAAATATCGTTTAGGGCCAGATTCTTCGCGGTGGTGTTGATCCATCTCATTTTGAATCCTTCTCGTCTTCCTTCGGCCTCTAGATGTTATCAATTTAGTTGGGTTGGCTCTGATGCTCCAACCCGGATCTCTCCATGAATCTTGGTGTGCAAGTGGGTGGAAATTTGAATCGTACTGATGGCGATAGGTTCCAGTCTTATGCACCTTATGAAGAATTTTTCCGACGTCATTACCCTTATGAAGACACACTGCAATTGCATGTGAACAAGGAAGCCTTTGAGTTTGCCACTTAAAGCAATCACAATTTTTGGCCTTGTAATACACTCTGTAGTCGTTTCCACCATCATCGTTTTGTTGCACCCTTGATGTGACCCTATAAATACCTGCATCAACATTGAACACGGTGACGGTGTGCTCCCTTGCCTTCGCATAACTTAAGTTATAACCAGCCCATACGCGTGGGGTTAATTCAGTAATGCAACTAACAGCTATCTCTCTGTGCTTTACAAAGTGGTTGATTGTCTTCTCAAAGGTGAGTTGAATACACGCCTTAATTGGCAGCAACCTAGCACCCCGTAACGCATTGTTCATGCTCTCCGAGATGTTAGTTGTGAAGGTACCCCAGCGGCGCTGTCCATCATCATGCATCAGAGTCCACTTCTCTAAGCCAATTTCTTTCAGGTATTGCCAAGCTTCTTCATTTAGACCCCTCAGCTGTCTCACAAGGAATCGATACTTTCCGGATTGTGTTGTGGACCCAATCCCCCAACAGAGACGTTTAACTTCAACTGACTTGAACTTGGTCATAACGTTGCTACGAATGTGACGTAGGCAATAGCGATGAACCACTATTGTGTCATTCCATCCTTCAAGGTTATTCATAGCGTGTATAATGCCCTGATGCCGGTCTGAAATAACACACAGATTCTTTTGAGAATCTGATCGTACATGTCTTCCAAATTGTTCAAGAAACCAACCCCAACTTTCGTTCGTCTCTTCGTCAACGATAGCGTAGGCTACTGGAAGTATGTAACCATTGGAATCTTTTGATACCGCCATAAGCAATTTCCCCTTATAAGACCCCTTCAAATGTGTTCCGTCAATACATACAACGGGTCGACATCGATGGAATGCTTTTATGGACGGTTCAAATGCCCAAAATACATACTTAAATACAAACGAGCTTGATGACCCGTCCGCTTGATGACGCCACTGCACAACAGTACTGGGGTTTGCTCGTTGCAATGCGTTGATATACTTAGGCAGTTCTTCAAAATTGGATTCCCAGTTGCCATAAATATTTTGAATAGCTCTTCTACGAGCTCTCCAGGCCTTGATATAAGAAACATCAACACTAAATCTATCCTTACAAAATGCCTGTATTTGCTTAACAGGAAATGTAAGATCAGCAACTATTGCATGGTTGATGTACGATGCAATAGACCTTGATGTAAGACTTGTGTTGTTGTTACCAACGGATGACCCGTAACAGTTATGACCACGAACACACTTTATAATCCTCCACAAACTAGAAGCTGCATTTCCCTGTCTTATGGCGGAGACCATCCAGTTACTATGAGTATTGGCTACAAAGCCAGGAGCATTAGTCCTGCATATTGCGTTCCATCTCCCCGGCCTGCTGTCTTTAACATAGAGCTCTCTACCCTGACTAATGTTCCACTGGCCAACAGCATGTTGAACATCCTTCTTCGACTTGAAGTACATTCCTGCTCTAATAACATTTGTTTCTTCATTCCAGAAAACCATAAAATCCTCCTCTTGTAAATCATGATCTTCTAGCTCTTCCAAAACAGAAGTGTCAATATCAGGGTTCACTTGTGGAACTTGCGAACCCCCTGCATGATTTACCACGCGATATACTGCCGCTGGTTCATCGTAGCCGTCTTCATCGGTGTCATCCTCCTCTACGACCCTGAGGTGATCTCTATCTTCTTCGGACGTTGATGATGATATGTAGCCATCAGACCCATCAAAGCCACCGTCTTCCGCTGAATTTGTCGGTTCCTGGTTATTATAACCACTATTCTCCTGGTTATTATAACCAGTATGCTCCTGGTTATTATAACCAGTATTCTCCTGGTTATTATAACCAGTATTCTCCTGGTTATTATAACCAGTATGACAAGTGTTGATTACTTCTTCCATTTTAACGTAAACATCACCAACGTAGTTAGGTTTTGTTCCCGCCAAATAGAACAGCATTTCTAAACTCCCATCATCTTTGATTATTGAAACATCGCGCAGCCCGTGAAACTCATACGGCAACAAAATAGTGACGTTATAATCTTGTTGGCTAACACCAAATAAGCCGTATACAATATGAACCAATTGTTCATATGAAAATTTCTGAAATGTGGGATATGTTGAGATATTAGTTTCTTCGGAGGCTGAAACAACACCGTTCTGGAATGATATGCTACCACCCCAGAAAATTCTTAACAAAAAGGGACTAAATGAAGAAGACATTTTCTTAATTAGATTTGTGGTGATTGAAATTTCTGCACTTGAAAATACTTAAAGAAGATGGTGTTTTGTGAGAATTCAACTTAGATAAACTCTCAATTTAAAGATGGCGTTTTCTAGTGTTCTTATTCAATCAATTTGAGTCATCATATAAGTGCTTTTACAGAGGAATCAATTCAGCCTTAATCAATTTGAGTGATCAAATCAGTGTTTTGAGACATGCAGGAAAACAGTGTTTGGTCACATGCATTCAGTCTTACAGTGTTTGGTCACATGCATTCAGTCTGCTTTTGCATCACCACCATAGCTTTTAAAAAAAAAACTATAGGGTTTTCTTTTTAAAAAAAAACATAATTAGGGTTTCTGATAAGTCAATATCACCCGCAGTTGGGAACCCGTGCTAGGGTTTTTGTCCGGTTGTCAGATCTCCCGCACTTGGGAATTGCGAGATTAGGGTTAGTCAATTCATCCGCATTTGGTACCTGCGGGTTGGCCCCACCGTCTTTGACCTAAACATTCGTCCCGCAGTTGGGAACTGCGATGGACCCACCAAAATTTCTTTAAGCAATCAGATTTATGCCGAGCCTCCACCCGAGCCTAACCCCCGCACTTGGGAAGTGCGGGATAACCATTTTTGAAAAAAAAAACGAACCCCCTATTTTTGTTAAGAACATTTATAAATATACTATTTATGAAAAAAATTCCAACTTTGACTAGGACTAGAACTTCTTGCTCTCTGATACGTTAGTGTCTTGCTCTCTAGGTTGCTTTCTTTTGTGAATTATTTGTGTATATATCCTAAGTCTTGCATTCCTCTCACTAAAATCACCAAAAAGATTTTACACTTCTTGCCTGTTTTGCATTTTATCTAATTATTTGTTACTCTTTTGACTCACTTGAGTCTGTTCCTATGTTGTTTGACTTGTTTTGGCTGAGAAAAATATTTCAGTATGTTTGTGTCTCGAGTCGAAATGATTTATGACCTAAGGAATTTCTTTTTATTCAACTAGCTTGTTTTTGAGTCTGTCTACCGTGCCTGCATCTGTGGAAGATAAAACCAAAAATTGTGATAATTCCATAATTATTTAGTAATTGTCTATACACATGTGCAGTAAAAATAGCAGAAAAATACCAAAAACATTGAAAAGGCTAAAACCTTTTGGTCTGTGGTCGGACAATATGTGAGGAACATGATATAATTCTGGTCTTGTAGATCTAACCATAGGATATGATCCAATCGACCGGTAATTCTATCATTTGATGTGTCGGTAGGCTCGACATACTTAGAAGTAGACTATTTCTGTGATTACACATTAATTTGCTTGAAAATGTGAACCTTTAAGTATACCAGTGCAAAATTCTTTAAATTTGCCTAAGTCTGAGCTAAGTACGATATGCCAACACACACGAATATTTCTTTAGCATTAAGTCCCTGATTTCACTCATCAGCACACCATCTGTTTTGCTTACGCAAAGACCTTGGTGTCGCTTCATCCATCAATAAATCCGTGGCACATCTACTTTGCGAAAGCGATGACCTTGTGACCACGCGATCCCATCATCACATTCATCATTTATCCGTGACACATCTGCTTTGCGAAAGCAATGACCTTGTGTTCACGCGATCCATCATAACATCCATTCATGAAATCAACTACTTAACATTAAAGAAATAGGGGGAAATAAAATATGTTGTCGTATGTTGAAGAAATTCCATATGTACCTTTTTAAATTCTTATGTGTGTGGGCTGTATCCGAAGTGCAAAAATGGCCTATGGTAGAATTCTGGTGACTTAAGTTGTATATAAGGTTAATCACATCTTTCACTAATCGGACAAAACATGATAAAAATGTCACAGAAATTTGTTGAAAATTACCTTGTCTGAGCTTAAGTGGATAAACAATACCGACAATCTGACTTAGGTTACCGGATCCGAAAGGTGATTTGAATTGTTACCTTGTCTGAGCTTAAGTGGATAAACAATACCGACAACTGCAACTTCCCAAGTTAACCCCGTTAAGTTTTTCCGTTAGTTCTGTTAGTTCCGTTAACGAACCCGAGACCCGTTATTTAAATGATTACATGTTTATTCATGTTTATTTGCTAATTAATTTTAGTAACTTGTTTCGTGAACTCATTTTGTGATCTTATGGGTTAGTTGTGAAAATTTGCATTTTTATGCGAAACCGGGCTTCGTGTGTAAATTTGGATTTTTATGTATGAATGATAAATTTATATAACCCGACTAAATCTTACATGTTAAATGAGTTAAAAACACTTATAAACATTTTTAGAAATTTTACGTTACGACTTTTTAGTAAAAACTCACTTAAATGAGCTTTATGCTTGATTTGTTTAAAAATGAAGTTGAGGGACCAAATGTGTAACTTTTAAAACTAAAGAAATCTGCACAAAACTCCTCCCCCACCCCCATTCACGTTCATATCTTCCTCCTCCTCCCCTTGCTTACGGATCCAAACACACACACACACACATACTTCAAAATTTCGACCCCTCATCCTCAAATCAAGCAAGGATTCAAGGTTTCTAGCTTCCCCAAGGCTCAAGAACGCTAAAGGAAGCTTCTTCTCCACCTCATCCTTCTCCATTTTCGTTTTCTTCAAGGTTTGTAAAAACCCTAAAACCTTGAATCCGAAATTGTTGGTTGCATGTGTGTTTTTGTGTGTTTATATGCTAAATGGAGTGTTGTTATGCTCATATTTCATGTTCTAGGTTGAGATATGCTAGATGTTAATTTGGGACAGATTTGAACTCGGGTTAAGGGCTGGGATTTGAACACAATTTTTGCTATGAATGCTCTTGTATGAATGTTGGGTGTTTGGCTATGAGATTTGGGTATAATGTGCTTAATTGCTAGCTACATGATGAGATTTTGATATGATTATGGCATGAACATGTTAGGACCAGAAATTACATGTTATCTTGATTACAAACTGGTTAGGAGGTGTTAAATGATCAATTGAATGCAAAAACTCAAAAACCATAATTTTTGCAAAATTGAAATTTCTAACAGCTTTGACCAGAATTTTGGGTTAACTTGCAGCAGCCATAACTTACTCAATTTTGCTCTAAACTGATTGATTTTTTTTCCCTAGTAAATTAGGATGTCTTAGCTTTACAACGGCTACTCGCACACTTTCTAAAACCTCCGTTTGGTCATCCAAAACACTGCTGCAAGTTGGGTACTCAAAGCTGTCCAGTTTAGTGAAAAGTAGACTTTTCAATTTGGTTGAGCATGCTAATCTTGTTTTATTGACGAGTTGATTAATTGTAAATGATGTTTATATATTAAAAGTAAGATTTGGAGAATTTGGTTCATAAATTCAAAGTTTTGAGAGAGTTATGCAAGTTTTCATTTTACCTTGACTTGTTTGCTAAATGCCAAAAGTGCCAACTTCCGACGTGCATAACTTTCTCATCCCTTAACCTTTTTACTTGATTCTTTTTGCAACAAGTCCGAATTGATATGTAGTATATGCCTGTTAAATTTAAGAACCTAATTCCAAGTATTGTGGATTTTAGCTATGCCACTAGTTAAATGCTTGAAGTTTGACTTTCGGGGTCAACCTTGACTTAAATTGCAATTTCTTGATCTCCTCCCAATTTGGGGCTTGTATGTGCATTGTGTGACTTGTATGACCGCATGAAACATGTTTAGGTGCTTATGTGCTAATTTCGTCCTAGCGACACCTTCTAATTTTATTAGGCCATATTTATCCGAATAGGTTTACTTTGACCAACCTGTTGAACCAAGTGCTAGGTACCAGTGCACCCTAAGGTGAGTTTCACTTACTATTATTGTTATATCCGATTTAGGATGATAACGCACAGATAGTTGCATCCGGTATAGGATGGCAACCCAACGGTAAAGGTATTTCTTTACTTGAGTAATTTTCCGACAAAATATCATATGTTGCACTGAATTGCTTTACTTATAAAAAGACCTTACATTCGGGACGTTAATATACAGTAGCGAGGTAATGTTGAGTAGTACTACTGGGGATTGACACCCCCGCTCAGCGGTGCACGGGATGCACTCTCCCGACTGGCGGTCGGACTGAGATCAATGTTAGCCTAACCACCGTGATCTGGATAGACACGGGAAGGCAAGATTCATAGGTATCCCCTCTCAAAACATTGTCAACTTCGGTTACGAACAATTCAGGTGGACATAACTATAGGCTAGCTACCTACGATATGGAATTTTACTGGTCCTATGATTAATGATTGTGTTTTACCTTTCTTTATTCATACATTGGCTCTACATGTGACGTGTAGACCGCTTTAGTGAACTCACCAGCCTTGGCTGACACTTGATTGTTGAATGCTTTTCAGGTCGCTAGATTGGATCATGGACGGCACGGTCGGCGGCAGTACACATTACCAATGTCACTTGGGATTTATGCTTTCAGACCTTAAACTCATCATTTTGAAAACCTAACTGTAAACCTTAATTATGATTTCGCTGAACTGTTAAACTTACTGTTTTGGACTGTAACTTAAACTTTATGTTAATTTAAAAACTCTGTTATGGTTTGGTTGTAACTGAAGTCTGGGATCCTAGTCTGGATCACACCCCACACGGTTATACTCCGTTAGTGGAAATCGGGGGTGTGACAGATTGGTATCAGAGCCCTTGGTTACAGCGAACCAGAACTGTTTTTTTTAAAAAAGTAAAATTTCTGAACTGTAACTGTTTTTGAAAACTTTGGTTACAACCCATTCCGCAAAGTACTGCCCCGCGTGCTGAAGATGATCCTCATTTAGAATTCTTGTCTTGTGACAGTATAAGAAATTGAAATTTTTGGGTAGAAAATTTTCTTTTCCAAGACTTAGAAATTTTTGAGTTAGAAAATTTTCCTAAGTGTAACCTTAGCGAACTTGATTTGATTTTTGTTCTTAGCGGACTTGATTGGATTTTTGCACTTAGCGAACAAGAATTGTTCCTAGCGGACTTGATGCTAGCGTACTTGTTCCCTGTGCTTAGCGAACTTCATATTGTACTTAGCGAACTTAAATCCTTCTTAGCGAACTTCTGCTAGCGAACTTGACTATTCTTCCTAGCGAACTTGTTTATTCTTAACGAACTTGTCTATGCTTAGCGAACTTGTTGTGTGCTTAGCGAACTTCATGTTATTCTTAGCGAACTTGTATGACTGATATAATATTGCTATTAGTCTGTGATGCAAACTTAACTTGTACTACGTGTTTACATGTTCTTAACACTATTACTACCGCGTTACAACTTAGAATGCACTGCTCATGCAAATGAATGTTTTATGCGAATTGTACTTCTATGCAACACCTAACGGAACTTAGCAACTTTCCAGTATTGGGTATACTAACCTTTGGAAGTTTTGCATTGATTTGTTAGAAATCATGCCTCCACGGAGAGATCCCGAATCCAACCCAGGAACCTTTACTCCTGCACAGGTTCAAAATATGATTAATCAAGGAGTTGCAGTAGCCCTAGCAGCCGCTCAACAGCATTTCCAAGGTCAACCGCCACAATGCTCATTCAAAGCCTGTTTGGATTGCAAACCAATGGTATTTAAAGGTGATGAAGGTGCTGTGGGCCTACTTAGGTGGCTTGAGAAGTTAGAGAAGGTGTTTTTTATGTGTAACTGCCCAGAAGGGGATAAGGTGAAGTATGATACAGGCACACTTGAGGATTCCGCGTTAACATGGTGGAATGCCCAAATTCAGATATTGGGACTCAATGAAGCTAACGCCATGACGTGGCAAGAATTCAGGGACGCGATCATGGAGAAGTATTGCCCTCGTGATCAAGTCAGGAGACTGGAAGTCGAGTTTGGAAACTCCAAAATGGAGGGCTCAGAAATAGAGGAGTACACCACCCGTTATCAAGCCTATTCTCGACTCTGTCCGACAATGGTGGATGCTAAGTATAAACGAATTGAATTATATGTGGAAGGGCTGGTTCCACAAATCAAGGGCATGGTGACCTCATCTAATCCCACTTATGTGCGACATGCAATCCGGCTGGCGCACAAACTGACTGATCAGGCGGTGGCTCAAGGAACTTTGCCACCAAGGAAAACCCCAAAAGCTGCCCTAGACGGGAAGAGGCAGAGAGATGAGGAGCCAAGTAACCTTACAAATTCTGGCAACAACACTGGGAGGTCTTCGAACTCTCAAAATCAGAACAAGAAGTTTGATAACTCCAAAGGGGGGTTATGGTAACAACGGTGGTGGTGGCAACCAAAACCGACAAGGTAACAGTGGGCAGGGTTCCAGCAGGTACAAGGGAAAGTCCCCCTATTGTAACAAGTGTAACACACACCACAATGGTGACTGTAGCCGACCAACATGCGAGCGATGTGGTAAAATGGGATATGTTGCCAAGAATTGTTGGGGTGACATGCTGAATCGACCTAAGCAGAATAATGAAGTCCCCCGTGGGTGTTTTGAGTGCGGGAAACCCGGGCACATGAAGAAAGATTGCACCCAACTGAAGAAAGGTGGAAAAAATAACAACAACAACAACCGCCACAACAACGACAACAATGGTGGTGGAAATGGGAACGGGGGAAATGGTGGTCGCGGACGTGCATTTGTCATGGGTTCCGGAGAAGCGAAGGAGGACGCTAACGTGATTACTGGTAAGTTCCTCCTCAACAACTACTTTGCGAATGTGTTATTTGATTCGGGTGCCGAGAAAAGTTTCATTTCAACTAAGTTTTGCAAATTGATAAAGGCCAAGACGGAACCCCTAGGAGCTAAGTACACTGTTGAACTAGCTAACGGTAAGCTTATTGACGCAACGCATATAGTCCAGGATTGTACCATAGAACTCTCAGGTCATAAGTTCGATGTAGATTTGATGCCTTTTACAATTGGTAGCTTCGACATAATAATTGGTATGGACTGGTTGTCCATGCACCGCGCAGAACTCGTCTGTCGAGAAAAAGTCATACGTACACCCTCAACAGACGGAGAAGTACTTTCGATTCAGGGTGAAAAAGGAGGTATTGTCTCCGGAGTCATATCATACCTCAAGGCACAGAAGTATCTTCGGAAAGGGCACATGGCCGTTCTGGCAACGGTTATGGATCAAAACCTCGTAGAGAAGAAAATTGAAGATTTTCCTATAGTTCGTGATTTCCCCGATGTATTCCCGGAAGAATTACCCGGTCTACCTCCTCATCGGCAAGTGGAATTCAGAATCGATCTCGTTCCCGGTGTAGCTCCGGTTGCCCGAGCTCCGTACCGTTTGGCGGTGAACGAATTACACGAGTTATCCATTCAACTACAAGAGCTGTTGGATAAAGGTTTTATCAGGCCTAGCTCATCACCATGGGGCGCACCAGTTTAATTCGTCAAAAAGAAAGACGGGACGTTCAGGATGTGCATAGATTACCGCGAGCTCAACAAGGTCACAATCAAAAACCGGTATCCTCTCCCTCGGATCGACGACCTCTTCGATCAACTGCAAGGATCCAGTTACTTCTCAAAAATTAACTTAAGGTCCGGGTATCATCAACTCAGAGTCCGCGAGGAGGACATTTCAAAGACGGCTTTCCGAACGCGCTACGGTCATTACAAGTTCCTAGTCATGCCTTTCGGCTTAATGAACGCACCGGCGGTGTTCATGGACCTCATGAACCGCGTGTGCAAACCTTACCTAGATCAGTTCGTAATTGTTTTTATCGACGACATACTCGTTTACTCGAGAACGAAGGAAGAACACGAGGAACACCTGCGGTTATTACTAGAGTTGTTAAGGAAGGAGAAACTCTACGCCAAATTCTCCAAATGTGACTTTTGGATCCGAGAAGTTCAAATTCTGGGCCACATCGTCAACGAACAAGGTATTCATGTTGACCCAGCCAAAGTAGAAGCGATCAAGAATTGGTCTACACCACGAGCACCAACGGAAATTCGACAATTTCTAGGGTTAGCGGGTTACTACCGTCGTTTTATTAAGGGATTCTCTCAGATAGCCCAACCGCTAATCGCTCTTACGCATAAAGGCGTTCAGTACCGATGGGGTGAGAAAGAAGAAACAACTTTTCAGACTTTGAAAGAAAAACTTTGTACCGCGCCTGTATTATCTCTACCAGATGGTGTTGACGACTTCGAGGTCTATTGTGACGCTTCTCTCCAAGGACTTGGATGTGTTCTAATGCAAAGGGGCAAAGTCATCGCTTACGGGTCAAGGAAGTTAAAGTCTCACGAAAAGAATTACACAACGCATGATCTGGAGTTAGGAGCTGTTGTATTCGCCTTAAAGTTTTGGAGACACTACCTATACGGTACCAAATGCACGATATTCACCGATCATAAAAGCCTCCAGCACATAATGGGACAGAAAGATCTCAACATGAGACAACGTAGGTGGGTTGAGGTGCTTAATGACTACGACTTGGCGATAAATTATCACCCGGGCAAGGCCAACGTTGTGGCCGACGCATTAGGCAGAAAAGAACATGCAAAACCTAGAAGGGTTCGAGCTCTACAACTCACGATTCATGCTGGGTTACCGGATAGAATTCGGGATGCCCAGAAGGAAGCTTTGAAAGAAGAAAACTATGAGGCAGAATCTTTGAACGGGGTGGATGGAAATTCAGAAGTTAAGTCTGACGGGATACGTTACTACAAGGATCGCATTTGGGTGCCTCTTCACGGAAATCTTCGAGAGCTGGTGATGGACGAAGCTCACAAGTCTCGATATTCGGTCCATCCCGGTTCGGATAAAATGTATCAAGATCTGAAAGGATTATACTGGTGGCCCAAAATGAAGGCTGACATTGCTACATATGTCAGCAAGTGTTTGACATGCTCGAAGGTCAAAGCAGAACATCGTAAGCCTCCAGGATTACTGCACCAACCGACGATTCCTGAATGGAAATGGGAGGAAATATCCATGGATTTCATCACGGGACTGCCCCGTACACCTCGTGGAAATGACATGATTTGGGTCATTGTGGATAGATTAACGAAATCCACCCATTTCATAGCCCTCAAGGAAAGTGACAAGACTGACAAGTTAGCACAAATCTACATTGACGAGATCGTCAAGCTCCACGGAGTGCCATTGTCTATTATCTCCGATCGAGACCCCAGATTTGCTTCACACTTTTGGAGATCATTACAATCAGCCTTAGGTACTCGTTTGGATACGAGTACCGCTTACCATCCGCAGACAGACGGCCAAACTGAACGCACAATCCAGACCCTTGAGGATATGCTCCGGGCGTGTGTAATGGATTTTGGAAAGAACTGGGAAACTCACTTGGCACTGGTCGAGTTCTCCTACAACAACAGCTACCATTCCAGTATTGGGGCCGCTCCCTTTGAGGCTCTCTATGGACGAAAGTGTAGATCACCGGTCTGTTGGGCTGAAGTCGGTGACAGCCAGCTTACTGGACCGGAGATGGTGTACGAGACAACGGAACAGATCGTACAAATCAGAAACCGTATAAAAGCTGCAAGAGACCGGCAAAAGAGTTATGCCGACAAACGTAGAAGGCCATTAGAATTCGAGGTAGGCGACCATGTACTGTTGAAAGTCTCGCCCTGGAAAGGTGTTGTATGTTTTGGAAAGCGCGGGAAGTTGAACCCCCGCTATATAGGACCCTTCCTGATAACGGAAAAGATTGGAACGGTGGCGTATCGTTTGGACTTGCCATCTGAGCTGGATGGGGTACATAATGTGTTTCACATTTCAAATCTGAAGAAGTGTCTGGCTGACGACACTTTAATAGTTCCGCTGGAAGAGCTCCACGTCGATGAAAAACTCCGATTTATAGAACAACCTGTTGAGATAATGGAACGCGAAGAAAAAGCATTAGAGCGAAGCAAGATCCCAATTGTTAAAGTCAGATGGCATTCAAAACGTGGACCAGAGTTCACGTGGGAACGGGAAGATCAGATGAGAAAGAAGTATCCTTACCTGTTCGATCAAGACTCCGCATCAACCCAAGGTACTAACTAATTTTCGGGACGAAAATTCCTTAACATGGGGAGGCTGTGACAACTGCAACTTCCCAAGTTAACCCCGTTAAGTTTTTCCGTTAGTTATGTTAGTTCCGTTAACGAACCCGAGACTCGTTATTTAAATGATTACATGTTTATTCATGTTTATTTGCTAATTAATTTTAGTAACTTGTTTCGTGAGCTCATTTTGTGATCTTATGGGTTAGTTGTGAAAATTTGCATTTTTATGCGAAACCGGGCTTCGTGTGTAAATTTGGATTTTTATGTATGAATGATAAATTTATATAACCCGACTAAATCTTACATGTTAAATGAGTTAAAAACACTTATAAACATTTTTAGAAATTTTACGTTACGACTTTTAGTAAAAACTCACTTAAATGAGCTTTATGCTTGATTTGTTTAAAAATGAAGTTGAGGGACCAAATGTGTAACTTTTAAAACTAAAGAAATCTGCACAAAACTCCTCCCCCACCCCCATTCACGTTCATATCTTCCTTCTCCCTCCCCTTGCTTACGGATCCAAACACACACACACACATACTTCAAAATTTCGACCCCCCATCCTCAAATCAAGCAAGGATTCAAGGTTTCTAGCTTCCCCAAGGCTCAAGAACGCTAAAGGAAGCTTCTTCTCCATCTCATCCTTCTCCATTTTCGTTTTCTTCAATGTTTGTAAAAACCCTAAAACCTTGAATCCGAAATTGTTGGTTGCATGTGTGTTTTTGTGTGTTTATATGCTAAATGGAGTGTTGTTATGCTCATATTTCATGTTCTAGGTTGAGATATGCTAGATGTTAATTTGGGACAGATTTGAACTCGGGTTAAGGGCTGGGATTTGAACACAATTTCTGCTATGAATGCTCTTGTATGAATGTTGGGTGTTTGGCTATGAGATTTGGGTATAATGTGCTTAATTGCTAGCTACATGATGAGATTTTGATATGATTATGGCATGAACTTGTTAGGACCAGAAATTACATGTTATCTTGATTACAAACTGGTTAGGAGTTGTTAAATGATCAATTGAATGCAAAAACTCAAAAACCATAATTTTTGCAAACTTGAAATTTCTAACAGCTTTGACCAGAATTTTGGGTCAACTTGCAGCAGCCATAACTTACTCAATTTTGCTCGAAACTGATTGATTGTTTTTCCCTAATAAAGTAGGATGTCTTAGCTTTACAACGGCTACTCGCACACTTTCTAAAACCTCCGTTTGGTCATCCAAAACACTGTTGCAAGTTGGGTACTCAAAGCTGTCCAGTTTAGTGAAATGTAGACTTTTCAATTTGGTTGAGCATGCTAATCTTGTTTTATTGATGAGTTGATTAATTGTAAATGATTTTTATATATTAAAAGTAAGATCTGGAGAAGTTGGTTCATAAATTCAAAGTTTTGAGAGAGTTATGCAAGTTTTCATTTTACCTTGACTTGTTTGCTTAATGCCAAAAGTGCCAACTTCCGACGTGCATAACTTTCTCATCCCTTAACCTTTTTACTTGATTCTTTTTGCAACAAGTCATAATTGATATGTAGTATATGCCTGTTAAATTTAAGAACCTAATTCCAAGTATTGTGGATTTTAGCTATGCCACTAGTTAAATGCATGAAGTTTGACTTTCTGGGTCAACCTTGACTTAAATTGCAATTTCTTGATCTCCTCCCAATTTGGGGCTTGTATGTGCATTGTGTGACTTGTATGACTGCATGAAACATGTTTAGGTGCTTATGTGCTAATTTCGTCCTAGTGACACCTTCTAATTTTATTAGGCCATATTTATATAGAATAGGTTGACTTTGACCAACCTGTTGAACCAAGTGCTAGGTACCAGTGCACCCTAAGGTGAGTTTCACTTACTATTATTGTTATATCCGATTTAGGATGATAACGCACAGATAGTTGCATCCGGTATAGGATGGCAACCCAACGGTAAAGGTATTTCTTTACTTGAGTAATTTTCCGACAAAATATCATATGTTGCACTGAATTGCTTTGCTTATAAAAAGTCCATACATTCGGGACGTTAATATACAGTAGCGAGGTAATGTTGAGTAGTACTACTGGGGATTGACACCCCCGCTCAGCGGTGCACGGGATGCACCCTCCCGACTGGCGGTCGGACTGAGATCAATGTTGGCCTAACCACCGTGATCTGGATAGACACGGGAAGGCAAGATTCATAGGTATCCCCTATCAAAACATTGTCAGCTTCGGTTACGAACAATTCAGGTGGACATAACTATAGGCTAGCTACCTACGATATGGAATTTTACTGGTCCTATGATTAATGATTGTGTTTTACCTTTCTTTATTCATACATTGGCTCTACATGTGACGTGTAGACCGCTTTAGTGAACTCACCAGCCTTGGCTAACACTTGATTGTTGAATGCTTTTCAGGTCGCTAGATTGGATCACGGACGGCACGGTCGGCGGCAGTACACATTACCAATGTCACTTGGGATTTATGCTTTCAGACCTTAAACTCATCATTTTGAAAACCTAACTGTAAACCTTAATTATGCTTCCGCTGAACTGTTAAACTTACTGTTTTGGACTGTAACTTAAACTTTATGTTAATTTAAAAACTCTGTTATGGTTTGGTTGTAACTGAAGTCTGGGATCCTGATCTGGATCACACCCCACACGGTTATACTCCGTTAGTGGAGATCGGGGGTGTGACATTAGCGAACTTGTTTTAAATACTCTCCCTTTAGCGTACTTGTTTCAGTTCACTTACACTTAGCGAACTCGGAGACTGGCTTAGCGAACTTGTTTAAAGTCTAGATATTTATAAATCCGCTAAACCTAATAGTATATAAAGGAGACTTGATAGTTTTTCTTCATTCGCGTATTCAAACACACATACACCCGCTCTCATTCTCTCGAATCGGCGATTCTTTCCAATCCACTGTTCGATCAAAATTCACACATACTCTCTCGAATCTGTCTCTCTACTTGCAATTAGGGTTGATTCGAACACTCTTCTTGCTTACACAGGTTCGATCTCACTCTTATTTAGGTCGATTTTGGTTTTCGGTGATAATGATGAGCCGTAGGTTAAATTCTCAACCTTTTTGGGTTTCTAATGGCTTAAATTGATGTTATTACAGATTCCCTCATCTTTACTTGATCCTAATTAAAGTGTGTTCAAGTTTAAGGTATGTGAAACTTGTATCTCATTTATCACCTTGAATCCGAGAAAGTTGTGAACAGGGATATGAATGAAAGTGGTTGTACATGAACTTTCTTTGTGTATTCTATAACAGTTGGTTGTTATTGTTCTAGTTAATTAGTTTTAACCATGAAATTTGTTTGAATTGATAAACTATGAACTTTAACAACTTTGACCTCAGTTATATAGGATACTTAGAATTTTTTTTTAATTTGTTAAATTATTGAAACTTTGGTTTGTAGAACTCAATGGGAGCTGCTAACAATTCTTTTTAGGATACCTAAATCTGATTGTGCATATATGCCTATGAGTCTAAACTTGCCAACTTAGAAGTTTCAATTTTGTTTTCTCTCAATGATTGGATAGACTTAATGAATTCCACATAGTGTTGAAGTTATCTAGTCTCCAATCAGAATCTGTTACTTTTAATAGTCTGTGACTAAATTGATGAGACTTAAACTTGAGAATCTGTTCATAACTGTTGGTTAGCCGAATCATTTGGATAGGTTAAAGTTAAAGTTTCTCAATTAAGTCTTTTAATTCAATTTTCCTATATTTTTCTGTGTTTGTCTAATACTTTAAAGTTTGACTTAGCTTGTCTGATCCCTTAAACAGAAACAGTTACTGTTGTGATTGATCAAGATCATTGCATCTCCTCATTGTGATCTTAACACAATTTTAGATCCTCAAAGAGGTATGTTGTTCTAAATTTTGACAATATGAGTCAAAACTCAATCTTGGCTACACAGGGGCAATTCTTTACTTTAATTTGGTTATCTTAAGCCTACTTGATTTCTAATATAAATTGCTTGATCCCAGCAGATTATGCACTGAGTCATTGAAAAATTCACTGCATCTTATATTAGATCTTAGTCATCCTTAGATCTTCAGAAAGGTATGTGTTTGTCAATACAAGCATTCATGTTATTAATCAGGGAGTGCATCACCTTATTCTAATTTTATGTACTTGTATGTCTTTCTCTGTGTAAATTGACATCCAATTGAGCCTAACACTGGTGGTTTAGACTGGTTAGGATCCACTTGGGTCTGAAACTAGTCAATAACTCAGGAGGAAGGATCTTGGACACAGTTAACACTGGGATAGATAAAATTGAATTTTCTTGACCTATCTAAGTTAATTTGACCATCTTTGTGACTAATTGAGAGCATATCTACATAGGATGTGATCTATGATACCTATAAGGTTTATATGAACTGTCTTAGGCATTTAAGCTCTATTTGAACACTCATTTGGTCATTTTGACTTTAATAAGTCAAATTTTGCATGAAATTGTTTTTATGAGACTTATGTGACTTTCTTAGCTTGAATGTGAATTTGGTGATTTGGGTATGTGTTATTTGATCCATACATGCTTATATTTGTGTGTTAGGATTAAATGTGACATGTAATGGCCCCATCTAATCTGTTAAGCTTAAATAATCACATTTTGTCCTTTAAATGATCAAATTGGAACAATTGACCCATTAGGATCTCTTACTTGCTTATAAGTGTTAACATGACTCTGTTGCATCTAGAAAATCCTTGTTAAATGTTGATATATGATTTACACTCTTTGTTGTCATTACTAAGTATAGTGAATCTGCATGTGAGATCATTCTGGTCTGGCGGACTTGATTCAGTCCTTAGCGTACTTCATAGCCTGCTTAGCGAACTTCTTTTGTTCTTAGCGAACTTGTGCCATTGCTTAGCGAACTTGTTGTAGTTCATAGCGTACTTGTTCTCTCTTTAGAGAACTTAATGAGTTCTAGCGGACTTGTTGTTCTACTTAGCGGACTTGAGTCAATTCATAGTAAATGTTTATATTTCTAATATAGTAGGATTGTTCTAAATGTTTGACATGTCATTGTTACACTTATTACCTGCATCTAATTGGTCTTTGAATTTTAGTTTTGTTATATTCCAACTTTCCTGTCTTACATTTAAAGCGCTGTTTTTAACTAAGTTGTTTCTTGTCATAATCATATGATATCAAATCAAGGAGTTCACAATCTCGGGTGGAACCAAGTCCCAATGTGACTTTCCCTGAACTGACTTGACAAATTGGGATAACAAAAACTTCTAGATGTTTATCCCAGATTGCCAAGACCTCCTTTGCTTGATGTCTCTGACTGTTGTTGAGACCAAGTAGTAGAATTCTCATTGAAATTCTCCTTGACCCATCAACAAATCAGAATTTAGTTAACCTATTCTTCATTTGGGTTATTTTTCAATTTTCATGCAAAACTTTCATTTAAGTCAATGTTATTGGAGATTTAGATCTGGCTCCTTGTTTTCCAGATTTTAATTCATCACACACAACATTTATTTTTTCTGAGATACTTACGTTTGTTAATCATGATATTCCGGTTGCTTGTGATCATTTTGAAGTATATGCACTATATGAGTTAGTTTATGTCATTAATACTTAAATGAAAAGCTCTGTCACTATCACGAGTCTAGTGTGACATGACATTCATCTAGTGTTAAATTAGATATAATCTTGTAATTCTATATGTGCAGATGCCTCCCAGACAAGCTGCTGAAGCTTTAGAGTATGGTCGCTTGCACAACGGAAGGTGCGTGTTTAACAAAAACTGGGAAGGTGCTGATGAGCAAGCCCTTGACCTTTTACTACAATCAAGTTGGGCAACGACAATGCATATTAACCCTGTCATCTACAAGGGTATAATAGAAGCGTTCTTGTACAATGCTGAATCTGCAGAGCTTGATGATGAAATAAGTGTGATAAGGTCAAAAATTCAGAATATTGATGTTGAAATTACTGAAGACAAGATCAGAACGGTCCTGAACTTACAAGATGCTGACCTGCCCAAGACTTTTACAAGGGCTCAGTGGCAGTCAACACTAACAAGAATGGGATACTCTGGTGTTTTTCTCCCAGACGTCAGCTACAAGGTTCAGAAGACTTTATTCCCGACAAATTGGAAGTTTATTATCAGTTTCTTCATTGCAGCATTTGGACACCGAAAGGCAGCTCCAGATGACTTTATTGATGACACCGCATGTGCTATCCATGGGTTTGTCACCTGTGAGGGTTTCAATCTTTCGCATCAACTCTTCAAGTGGATGATTGCTAACCTGCACCCTACTGGAAGGCAAAAGAAGTTCATGATGTACCCTCGATTTGTTCAAGCCATCTTGGATCATTATTACCCAACTTTGGTGAAGCAAGGTGAGACATTCTCCACTAGTTCAATGAATACTGGCTCGTACAGTAAGTACCACAAAGGTAAGTGTCAAGGGAATGAGGTACCTTTCTTTCCCGAGATGATTGCTCGATTAGCTCCCGTTAATGCTGAAGGAGATATTCCATATGGGTGAAGCTGCAGAAGAAGCACAAATTGAACCTACTGATGCGGCTTAAGTCCACTCTGAATTGGACTTGAATGCCCCAGTTATCACAGATCCTGTTGCTGCTGCTGAAGACCTTGGGAATCTCCAAGGTGCAAATGTTGAAGCTTCTGAGCATATTGAACCCTCCTTTAGTCCAGTGAATGTGATATCATCAGAAGCTGAGGAAGGTGATGACACAAATGATGATGAATTTAACTCCTCAAGCTCAGATGACAGTCCTTCACAAACTGAAGAAATTCACCCTTGGAAAAGACAAAGGACTGGAGAATCTTCCAGGGCCTCTACAAATCTGATACAACAATCATCATCTGATGAAAGCTACAAACCGACAGAGGATGATTTAGATGAAGACGACTCTTCAGTGTCTCTCGATAAAGTGGATCCTACATATGATCTTGCAGCAGAGACTGAAAGTCCTCCTAAGTCTCGTCCTAAGATAACTAAGAGATATCTTACATTTACTGCTGATGATAGTAATCAATCCTCTGAGCTCCTCACGGTAAGAGCGATAAGAAGCAAGTCCTGCACAGAGAAACTCCAAGTCAGGAGAAAGCCCGGTTCCACAGATGAGTATGAATTTGTTGGTTCATCTAACACTCAACTAGATACAGCCTTTTAGCTACAACACATGTCTCTCCATCTCCTGCTGATCACAGTGAAAGGATTGATATGGATATGAGACCTCTGGAGACTATAGCTGAAGATGCTGTTATCACCACTGACCCCGCTGGTACTGTGGCTACAAGCCCAACAATTTCTGAATCTGAGAAGAAGATGGAACTACAAGCTGAAATTGTTAATCTTCAAAGTCAGAACGATCACCTCAATTGTTCTCTACAAGTGGCAAACCAGAAGATCAGTGACAAGTCACTTGTAATTGCTGAACAAGCAGCTGAAATTCAAAGACTCAAGGATTTGTTAGACAAATCAGGTGAAGATAAACAACATAGTGACAAACCACATGGTGATGATGTTAGTGATAAAGAAAGTGAGTTGCCCGAAGATGACACTGGTGAAGTTTCGTATGAGGAACATCCATATTTTGTAGACTTCGGTGATGAAGAAGACATGGATGAGCTAGAAGAACGAATGAATGTGCTCATGAATGAAGCCAATCCACTGAATTACATTGATTTGGATCTGATCGAGAGTGAAGATGAAGAAATGGAACCTCTGTTTCCCACTCCTATTCAAGTGAAGAAGGAGGTGGATGATATATATGTGCAGGTTTCACTTTCTGGGCTTATGCAAACCTCAGCTAAGGGTTCTGCTTTGGATATTGCTCCCCATGTTCCAGGTTTTATTCCTACAGGTGCTGAAATCATCAACCTTGAATCAAGTGCGGCACAAAAATCTGAGAGTCAATCTGTTCCTACTGTATCGGCTGAGCAAAGCTTCTGTGATCAAATCTTTGAAGCCTCCTTTGTGCACTTCTCCTCTGAATCTGTCACTGAAGATGAACCCAATGTGACTGCAACTCCAGAGCCTGCGGTTACAGAGCAACCTGGTCCTTCTGCTGAGGATAGAGGAAAAAGGATATTAACTCCTGAAGAGATTGCTGAAGAGCATATGAAAAGGGAAGCTGAGAAAGAAAGATCCTGTAGAGCGCTTATTGATGAAACACACTGGGAACAAAATAGACTAATCAAGGAAAAGGCCGAAGCACTCAAGAGATATGAATCAAACCATCCTCCTGCTGTCATATATGCAAAAGGCTCGAGTACCTTGCCGGATCTTCAGAATCAACAAGAACAAATGAACCTTTGATCCATATTGTCACTAACTTAGAGGGCACCAATGTGGATGCTGATGACACCTCTGTTAAAGCCAACATGGTTAGAACTCTAATGAAAGACAACTTCTCATTAAAATATCTGATGAGTCTCACAGACACTGAGTTAACCAAGCTATACATTGATGAGGAGAGGTTGAATTCTCACCTACCTCAAAATCAAAATGTTGAAGCATAATCTGATCTCCTAGCAGATATCTTTGCTGACACCACCAAGACTGTGGACTTTCTTCCCATCCGCGATCATATCTCTGATCTTATCCTTGACATCGGCAACACATACATTCCTCCTCCAGAGAACTCGTCCGTTGACACTCCTGATTCTGAAGCATACATTGAATCCACTACCAACAGTATGACTTTTAAAGCACTCGACAACTTCTGTAAATTCAAGAATATTGATAAAAAAGGAATACAACAAGAAGAGACTTACTGGTCTCCGGAAGTTTGTGTGTGAGTACCGGAAGACAGAGCGGTTGGCTAAGTTGGAACAAATAAGAATCATTGAAGAGGAACGGGCTGAGGCTCTCAAGAGAAAAGATAATCCCCCAATCAATGACGAATGGGAAAAGCTGACACCTAACCTGAAGGCTATGCAACTATTTGATGCCAAGAACCTAAGGAAAATGCCTAGCAACCCGAAAGTCAATCATGGGATGAAAATCTTAGGTTGGAAGTATGATGAAGCTTTTGATGCTTTCATGGTAAAGAGGCGAAATGGCTATGTCAAAATATTCGGAGACTTCAAAGCTCTTACTAGCTTGTTCTCTTGGGAACTCAAACAGCTTAAGTACCTGGACTTGGTGAACCACACTAAACATCCAAAGGGTATAAGGGCTGCTGTGTTGATCCAGTCTGCTTATGATGATAAGAGATTCAGTCAAGATCCAGAAGTAGAGAGAAAAGCTCAGTTGGCTGAAGAGAAAAGAAGACTTCGTGCTCCTCACCGTGGTATGTTCAGGGATATAAGAAAGGAAGTGAATGCGAAGACTATCCCTGGAAATCAGAAACATGCTCCTATGATCAGCTGGTACTACAATGGGATGACTCATGAGTTGGTAATTGAAAGAGATGGTGCTGACGCTATCAGAATATTTGCTGCAATAGAACTCCGAATTCTCTCTCGATCCTTCTTAAGATAATGTATTATGAGAAGATGCGGACCATACCTGTTCAATTGAGACCCTATGAATGCTACGATGCCAACTACTTTTTGATATTCTTAAACTGGTGGTGTACAAGGCTTGCAGAATTAGGTAGACTCACTCTTGATTCAGAACTCCGGAGAACAGCAAATTGTTGGTTGATTGAAGAGCATGGTTCAAGTGTCATTCTGGATAAGTCAAGACGATTGGTCGAGCTGAACAATTATAATGACCTGAAGAAGCTCGTTTGGCAAGATCTCTATAGGCTGTATGATATAGGTATTCACGTACTTTCTGGTAAAGACAAAGATGCAGCTAGAGAGAACTGGAGATTTCTGCTAAAGTTGATCGGTCAGGATGCTTGAAGCTCGAGAGTTTGTATTGCCAACAAGGGTGGAATTGTTAGAACCCATTTGTTAGCAACACAAACCTTTTGTTGTCTTACATTGTAATTGATACTTTGTTTTGTAATTAACTTTGAATATGTATTTGGTAAACTTTGTTTATGTGTTAGCGTACTTATTATGCTTCTTAGCGGACTTGTGACTTATGTACCTAGCGGACTTGTTTTACTCTTAGCGTACTTGTTTGATTGCTTGTCTTAGCGGACTTGTTTATTCCTAGCGAACTTGTTTACTTAGCAGTCTTGATCTTGTTCCTAGCGTACTTGTTTTGTTCTTAACGAACTTGTTAGCGTACTTGTTCATGTTAGCGGACTTGTTATTGCTTAGCGTACTTATTAGCGAACTTGATAATGCTTAGCGTACTTGTTAGCGGACGTGTTATTACCTAGCGTACTTGTTAGCGAACTTAATAAGTGCTAGCAAACTTGATTTAACTCTTAGCGAACTTGTTGTCCTGATGGAATATTTTGCTGGATACTAGGTAATGATTGTATTGTGTCAAACATTCTTTTTGTCCCAAGCTATCAGGTAGTATAAATACTAATTGGAAAACCCTATTGGGTATGCTTCTAGGTGTATTTTTCTACAGAGAGCTTTTGTGTGTGTGTTCATGTTGTTAGTGTGTGTTCTTGAGCTTTAGGAATCATCAATGGGTGAGCATTGATGCTGATTCAACCAGAATGAACCATCACACATGATTTCCGCACTTGTGTGATGAATCATATGAGAACAACGTGCTCAAATCTGGTCCTGACAACGCTGGTCCCTCGTACCTGGAACGCGGCTCAGTTAAGAAAATGTTACATGTAATCTTTTATTCCTACCATGAAAGGTTGATTTAATGAAAACATCGTGTTACTATTTCCCATCACCAAGAGTTTGTTATTTTCTAGTTATAGATTACGCTAACAAAGCTAAAATCTACATAATTGTGAACGATAAATAAACTAAATACAAAATGCTTGTAAAAGCGTGCGAAATACGAACAAAAACGAAACTTAGCAAACACACACATTTGCTCCACGGTGCGCCCTGAAGTTAGGCACGCAGGTCCAGGATACTCTGTCTGCAGCAGATATTCCCCTTAGCACAACACAAGTTAAGACTTAAAGTGTGGACCAATGCTATCATGATAAAAAATCATACACATTCCCGCGGGCGCGCCTATAAAAATTAGGCCACGCGTAAGTTAAAGATACTTTGAAAACAATTCAAGCATTCACACTTGAAGAAACCGCTAAAGTGTGAAATAACGCGCATCGATTAAAAAAGCATATACAGCGGATAAAAACATGACATTAACTAACAAAAATCATCCAAGATTCGGTTACAATTCTAGCCCCAAGGGCAATCAACAGATTCTGAACATGGAAAATTACGGAAGAAATAGAGCCTAATCTTCATTCCTAGGCTCAACAGTAGCCTCCGTCCCGCCTTGTTTAGGGTCCGCTGGACCTTCACCCATCTCCGCATCTCCTTCAGTGTCCACGCTAGAACACGCATCCACAGGCGTAAGGATCATCCTGACACTTGTAAGATCATCATCAAGCACATGGTCGCTGAGCATTTGAAAGACAGGGGGATCATGCTCGCTAAGCGCCTTCCCGCAGTCGCTGAAGTTGCTTGTTGCCTTGGTATTGTTCCAAGGATGGCGTTTAATATCAGCACCTTGTGCCCCCAGGGTATAGCCTGCCTTCAAACCATCAAACTGACCTAACGCTTGGGCAGCTTCCATGTAGTTATACAGGGCATCTTGATATACTCGACTTTCCTGTCCCGCATTATAAGACACGACCATGCCCTCATCCAGGAGCCACCTGATGTCTTCTCTCAACTTGGCCACCAGAGCACCATTTTGGGTGGCCTGCGCAGCAAAGAGCGCTTGGGTGGTTTGATTCGGTTGGAGCTCCAGAGCCGCCCACACTTGCACAACCCCAATTAGTTGGGAATCCTTCTGAGTAAGTTCCCCCTCAATTTTGGCACATTTTTCACTGGCGCGGGAAAGGTCATCACTAAGAGTCTGAACTATGCGCTCAGCGTCATCTTTAGCCGCCTGAGCGGCAGCAAGCTGACTCCTAAGATTTATGACTTCTTTCTCCCGCGCCAAGTAGATTCGGTGAGATCGCGCATGAACGTCGGCAGCTTTCTCATGCTCCTTCTTAGCTTTATCAAAAGCAATCTGCAACTCTGAAAGAGTCGCCTTCAATTGTTTGGCTTCACCCACTGCAAGATCAGCTCTTGCTTCTTCTTCCTTACGTCTGGCCTCCGCTTGCCTTGCATCCTTGGCCATTTCAAGCATTTTCTTCTTTTCTACCAACACCTCGAACCTCTTCTCTTTAGCTAAAGCTTTTGCTTGCTCAAGACCCTCCCAACGCTTCAAATCAAGGTGATGCCCGTGAAGAATTTCAGGCAAGGCCATCACACCCTTCATCATTCATGTAACTGCTTCAACGCAGAGTTCGTCGTTGGATAAACCATGGAGACGATTCTTGTCAGCATCAGGGATCCCATGGCGAAGGAATTCCCTTTGCTTTTCAAAAGTATCCAGCATGGTGGCGGGGAAGATGTCCCAACCTGGGATGTAGGGACCCACATTGGCATTAAGACGGTCAAGGTTGGATATGTTCGGATAACGAGCCAAGGTTGATGAGGAACTCGCAGACGCAGAGGGCGCGCTGCCGGAAGGAGGAGGAGTATAAATAACTGCCTCCCGCTGAGGCGAAGCAGTGTTAGCAGCAGGTTCTTTGGTGCGCTCCTCCGCTAATCTCTTCTCTTCCCCCAAGCGTTTCTCCTCCGCCACCCTGTTCTGAAGCTCTTCATCCGCTTCAGCCTTCTGCTCCATCTCCCTTTGTTGGTTTGCCTCAACATTCTCAATCTCCTGAAAGCTTTTCTCAGCAGCTTCTTTCCTCTTGGCGGCACCCTCGCTGGATTTTTGCAGTTGAGCTTCGCGGGCCGCCAAGGAAGTTTAAACATTGGCAGAATTTTTACGAAGAAGGCCCGCCGTTTGATCAGCCTCACCACCAACATCCAACATTTGGTCGGCAAAGGCATCCTCTTCCGCCTTTCGATTGGCTTCCGCCATAATAGAAGATAAGGCAAACAAACCTTTGCCTTTACCATGAGGCGGAGGTACCGGGCGGGATGACTCCCCTGAGGTCTTCGTCTTCGCACCACCTGGAACAAAACATAGACAATTAAGTCCCGGGAAGGAAGTCAAGAATAAGAAAAGGAGGAAAAAGGAAGGCCGTACCTGCGCTCCGCCAAAAGTTTTTGCACAACAGTAACACCAGCTTTACGGTGCTTGGCAGGGGGGGAGCCACTTCGTTTCCCTTTCTCTTTTTAGAACCTCCAGGAGAGACGGGATCCACAGCGCCGCCAGAAGATCCATCCACAACGCCCCCTACAGAAAAAGAACCCAATAGAAGGGGCAGCGCGACGGCGCTCGAGTCACCCTCCTCTTCGCCAGGAAAGCTCACTCCTGGAATACCACTCTCTGCTAAATACTCATCCATGTACTCCAACAGCGGAGACCCAGGCAAATCCTGAAAAATCAAAAAAAAAAAACAACCTCAAGGAAAATGACGCGCAACCTATTTACGAAAACAAGCTAACTTCACACACCTTCACAACTCGCGCAAGTGTGCGCGCATGATCCCATGTGCCGTCTAATTGCGGGATCATAAAACAACAGAAGGTGCGCCCCAACATAGTTGTCTCCTTGTCAGAACGCTTTGATGGAAAAAACCTCAATCCTCTCCTAAGTGAAGGGAACAACAACTCCATCCACATAACAGGGCCTGCCCAGGAGAAAGAACAAGCTGTTACAAAAATGTTATGAAACAATAAAAGAAAGAAAAATACCTGGTTCAAGGGAATTTGGCCTGGAAGGAAGCCTGGTCCGACATCGCCATCCGCCACAAGGGATAAGGATCCCCGCGATTCGGATAGATATATCGTGCCAGGCATCGTCCCGGTCAAAAGGCTCAAACAGAACAACGTTGATCATGCACGGCGGAGGTATCACCTGTTAGCGTGGATCTTTCGCGACGCACATAATCAGAGATGGAGTCGTCATCTTCCCAAATACTGCTCATACCCAGTCTAACCATGGCCCCCTCGCCAAAATTCTGATAATCAGTAGGGTTGTTTCGCAACCATATATACGTAGGAGATGCCAACGTCTCCGGAGACGCCAACATTTCCGAGATGGCCTCATTACCTTTCCTCATCACCATATCCATAGGAATAACACCTGTATTCACGAAAACGAACTTCTTTCTCCACATCCTGTCACCACTAGCACTGGGAATTGCACCAAGTATGTTTTCCCAGGTCGCTTGTCAAAAGTATACCAATCACCTTTTTTAAACAAAAAGAAAAAAGCTTTGAAAAGCTCTATGGTAGGAATCCTCATAGACTTCTCAAAGCAAACTCAAAGTGGCTCACTTTTCCGAGACCAAGGGGGTGAAATTAAGAGAGATGAATTTGATAAACCTCAAACACACACACGCAAAACCCGGACATGGGAACACGAAGATGAGCAGACACAAAGAAATCGGAGTACAAAGCTATTTTATCAGGAGGACATTGAGTAATTAGGCTGTTGGCAGGAGGAAGTTCCGCTCCATAAGATGGTTCATCTAACTTGTAGGTTTTGAGAAAACGACGGAAGTCTTGATCCTTCTAGTCGATGAGGTATTTGGTTATGGAGGACATAGTGAAAAGAAAAGAAGGGGGAAGAACTTTGAAAAACAAAAGATTGCAGAGAAATTTTAGGGTTGGTTGCGAAGAAGACGAAGGTAAAAAATAAAATAAGGAGGAGAAGGGGTTTAAATACTTAAACCGCTCAAAGTACACGTAATCTCTGCCGTTGAAATTAATCAGGAGGAATGCGAGGATCATGACACGTGGAATAACAGCTGTAAAAACCTGTGCGAGAAACTCTTGGTTACCCTGAGATGACACGTGTCCCTACGTAACAGTAAAAATCAGAATGACGCCTCCCTACCGCCGGAAGGCAGGAACTGACGGCTGACGTTTGACAACCAACATTAAATGCTCTTGTCATCCACAAAATTTTCTATTTTATCTCCAATCATAATAATTAAATATGACACCATCCACAAAAGGGAAATATTGTCAGCATTTACACACAACAAAAAGAAGAATGGCACAAGTCAAGCAAGGGGTTCCGCCGTACCCCCAATCCACAAAAAACTCCCGCCAAAAGTTCCCTCCGCCGAAGAACCAAAATGGTTCTGACCACCACAACGATCATAAAGGCTCCTCACATGAATCTCTTTAGTCCCGCGCTAAATACCAACGCACAGGACTAGGGAAGACTTGAAGAGGATAGATGTCAAATCTATCCTTTTGGGCCTAAATCCAACTTACTTTGAAGCCCAATAAGGAAACAACTACCTGGGCCGGCCCACAAATGAATCCTAAACTCACAAGAAGAAGGTTAAAACACATGTGCGCGTGGCAAGCACACGCCCACATTCACAGACCGTTGAGCATTAAATTCTCCACCAGAGAAATGGGTCCCACCGTAACAAACCTACATTCTACATGTGGTCCAAAACCAATAAGAAAGTGACACGCGTAACAGAGAAACACCTGAGATATTCCCTCACGCGCCGTGTCCTACACGCGCTGACGTCACTCACCTACCAGGAAACCCTAACAGTGAGTCTATAAATAGCAAACTAGAATTATCACTAAAGGTACATGATCTCTTCTACTCTCTCACTTACTATTTCCAGTTTCTCTCATACCAATCACTTATTCTCACGCCGGAGGGCCGATACAGGGAGCCCTCTCCGGCTCACCCTGTAACGCCTTAACGCGTTATTCCAGTGTGCAGGTATCTATCCTCGGTCCGAGTTGGGTTACTCGGAAAGCTCTAAGAGACCATCTTTCACCCTTTAACCCGTTCCGGTGACTTTTGTTCTCTTGAATCATATACACGGATATTATTACATGAAGATTCTACATACGGACCTTATTTCCCTTTCTAATCTGAAGGAGGTTATTATTCTCATCAACAATACGGGTCGGATATTATCCATCCTCGACATCAACAAGCATCAATTTATTATTATTAGTGTGGGATTACAATCCGATTTTCTGTTTTGTACCCGAAAAGTATCATCCTCCGTTTTTTATCAATATCGTGTCTTGGTAGATTTTCTGGACCTTCAATTGGTATCAGAGCCAAGAATCACAGATTCGAGGTTCTCACGGTATTGGATTCAAGTTTTTGCTGGAAAAAGTTTGAGTTTTTGAAGATTTGAAGGCTGTTTGAAGGTTTACGACTAGGTTGTTGCTGTTCTTCAGTGTTTACGATAAATTTCTGGGTTTTCTTGAGTGTTTACGACTGGCAGCATTTGAAGATCTTCATTGGAAGCGTGATTACGATATCAAGAAACGATTTTTGTGTGTTTACGACCTGAAATTTTGAGTTTACGACTTAAATTTCGGAACTTTGGGTGTTTACGATATTTTCAAACCGGAATCGCGTTTACGATTCGTTCATATCGGAAACGTGTTTACGATCAGCCTGGGTCGGAAACGAGTTTACGATTAAGGGTTATCGGAATCAAGTTTACGACTGAAGGTGTTTACGACTGAAGGTGTATACGACTGAAGGTGTTTACGATAGGAAACAGGGTTTACGATCGGAACAGGATTTGCGGCAAAAAGTCACTATTTCACACTTTCACGGAAACGGACATAACTTTTGACTCGTTTGGAGTTAGAAGCTCAAATTTTAACACAACATTCGTGACAACAAGCCCCAGAATTACCCTAGACTAATGTCCAGGGGAGCTCGTTTGGACCCCCAAATTCCACTCCGAAGGCCTCCGTTTTTCAGTTTTAAGTGTTTTAACACTATTCTTTGAATAGTACTTTTGCCGTTTTTTTTGCCGATTCTTCAAAATCTTCAAAGGCTGCACATCTAAAGAAAGAAAATGAGTTCAGTGGTTGAAGAAAAGAATATAGTTGAGGACAAAGATGCTTTCCTAGATGAAGTTGACAAAACTGAGATATGCCCCAATCCTACTTGTGCACGTTTAATTCCTGGACTTAAGCAAATTTGTAAAAATTATGAGATAGAACTGTTTGAGATAAAATGCGAAAGGAGTTCATTCAAGGGTAGATGGAAAAAGAATGAGGAGAAGGTAAAAGCTCAAAATCTAGACATTGTGAAATATCAAAAACTGGCAACTGAGAAAACTCTCCTGTATGACAATGCAAAGTTAGAAATAGCTGAGCTTAGGAAGCAGGTAGATGAGCTCACACATAAGAGCAATGAGTTGCAAGTGAAACTAGATGTGAATCAAATGAGAAGCAAAAGAATGCTCGATGCTAGAAAGGAATTGTCACATGCTGTTGTGACTGGTCAAGTTGGGAAAGACATATTTGGGTTTGGGTCAGAGAAAACTGATAAATCTTTGGCAATGAACATCATCATTCCTCCACCAGTTCCCAGAGACATTATAGGAATACTTCTTAGTGAGGATCAAGTTGAACGAACCAAATCTGATTATAAAGAAGCTGCTCCTCCTATTGATAGTGTCTTGATTGGAACTACACCATTGACTCAAGAGGAAATAGACAACGAGGCAAACATGACATATGGTGAAGGGAGAATAGAGGACGTATCAAGAGATGATGCTGAGTGCCAGGAGTATAACAGATGTCATAGCTCCAAGTCTGATGATGCTGGTACAAGTAAAAGTGGAGTTAAGGATGTGACCAAGAATGAGGCCAAAGCTCCTGTGTCCAAGATAAAGCTGAAAAAGTATCCTAAAATTGAGACTCCATACTTCAAGGTTGTTGATGAAGTGAAACGGGAAAAGGTGATCTTGACGACACAGCCTGAGGGGAAGATCTTTATAACATCTGGATCAATGTTTGACCAAGAACCAGATATTGGATATGACTTGCCATCCTTCTCCTCCAAGTTCAAGGGAATAATTGATGGAGTAATAAGTAAAGCTGAAGTTGAGAGGCCAAAGATCACCATCAAGCATCCAAGTATGAAACCAACAGCTGAAGTGAAGAATAAAAAACTCAAGGGAGTAGCTGTGTCTCCCATTTCTTCAGTTGGATCATGCAGTTGCTATTGTAATTGCAAGAATGGTGCTTCAACGTCAAAGAATCAAGGAAGCACAAAGACAGTAAAGACAGGTTCGACACAGGCTTCGACAAACCAGCAGAAAGTCAAATCTGAAGCTGCAGTCAAACCAAAGAAGCAGACACAAGGCAGACCAGCTCCATATCAGCCACCGAAGACAAATGGGTAAACGTCTGACTTCTATCTAAAGAAGCAGACTTGCTTCAATTGTGGCATCGCTGGTCATATTGCTATAAACTGTCTTTATCGCCCCTATGAACCCTATTATCCGAAAACTCAAAGGGTTTCATCTCAGGATTCTGTGAAGTCTAAGCCCATGAAGGTGGAAAAACCTAAGGCAAGGAAGACTGATACTCCTAAGGTTAAACCCTCTGATCAACATTGGGGTGCTGCCAAAGCTGAAAGAAAATCTTTAAATCAAAACAACAACTTTCCAAGTTACCAAAATTTTCAGAAAAAGGTGATGAAACCATTTTCAAAGCAATCAAAACTTGAAAAACCCAAAGTTACCCCTCCCAAGGTAACTAAAACTGTTTTGAAAAATAATTCTAAAATGAAGAAGGTTGAAACACCTAAAGTCACAATTCAAAAGGTGACTAAAACAAAAACTGTTTTAAAAAATGAATCTAAAACGAAGAAGGTTGAAATACCTAAAGTCACAACTCCAAAGGTGACTAAAACAAATGTTAAATCACCTGGAACTTGGAAAGCAAAAATCAAGGCAGTTCCATTTCAACCTCCTGATTTCTCAAAGGGGATGTTCTTACAAGAAGTATCCTTTATTGATTCCTCAGGTGTACCCAGAAAAACAATGGCCTGGGTACCAATGGCTAACTAATCTCTCACTATGTGCAGGAACAGTCAAGGAGGATCATCACTAACATTTTTATTATTAATTTGTTTGTTGATAAGTGATTGTTCCAGGCACAGTTTAGGAGACGTATCTTCATGTCATGTCAAGTAATCTATACAATGGAAGGTATGTCTCTTTGAGAGGTAAAATGTCAAAATCATCATGAAAGGTACTGTTCTTAATTTGGTTGTTTGAATGATGAGGCAGCAAAGGGTCTTTTGAGTCAAACCTATTTCATTAAAGTTTCAATTAAGCTGTTGATTGATTATGTGTTTGACTTCAAATGCAATGAAGTGTGCATGTCATGAAACCCAATTTTCTAAAATTTTCAAATCAATACTTTGAAAGTTAGCTTGGCCAGATATCTTCAAAATTTTGTGTTTTGTTCTTTTAAGTGTGTTTGTGTGTTTTATTTTTTATTTAAAAAAAAAACTGAACAATGATGTTCACAAGATTGTGACATTAAAAATCAAAAAGCAAGGGGAAGAAATGTAAAGATGAAGAAAAAGTTGACCCCTCAATAATAATGTGCTTTTCAATTTTTAATTGTTTGTGTCTTGTTTTTGAGATGTTTAGGGGAAGTAAAATGAAAGTCCGGGATGGAGATGGCTGACACGCGTAAGGCGGAAGTGAAAGGCAAGCTCCACGATGATATGCTCGGTAGGCTCGACCTAAACTTATGACCTCCAATGAAAGTGCAGTGAACTTAAAAGATATATATGTTTAGTTTCCCATCCCAGGTTGCATGGTTTAAAAGACTGAGTCCCGGCAAAAATGGGTTGAGAGTGGTAATTACCTAGTATTCACTCTCTCACACGCCATGTCTCTGCTGTCATGACTACACCACATAATAAAAAGAAAAGAAAAAGAAAAGAAAAAGAAATGAAAAAGAAATGAAAAAGAAATTAAAAAAAATGAAAAAGAAAAGAGAATAAATAATCACTCAGTTGGTCTTCTTTGCGTGCTTAGCGGCCGACCTGATCACCAACTGATGGTTAATGAAATAAGTGGTAGTCATAACGGTGTTGCATGGTTCCTCAAGCTAGGGGTTTGTGAATCCTCAATAAACTCTGAGGTTGGGTAGGTTTTGCTGTGTACGCTTGGGTGTGGGGACAATTAAACATGATGGTAATATTGTACTATATTAAACATGACGCATTCGGTTGGGATTAAACGAGTTTGAGTTTAAAGCGGACAAACATACCGGCAATCACCTGGACTAGTTGAGTAACTGAAGCTGAAAAGGGTTCCTCAGTCAGATTCATACGGTTTGATCCCTTGTAAACTTTCTCATGTTTGGTTTGGTAAGTATTTGTTTAGTTTATATATTTTGTGTGTGAGTCGTTAAGTTCTTTTTGGTGTGTTTTCGTCTTGGCCAGGTCGATTTGAGAAGTCAAAATGTGTTTTTCATGGGTTTTAATGCATGACAATATGCCCCCGACAGATCTTGCCAAATTTTTAGGGGAAGGAGTATGGGGGGAAGGAGTATGGGATAATAAGTATTATCCGAAGGGAACTCGAGGATGATACTTATTATCTAATGGAAAAGACTTCCTCCGTCAGATCTTGATAAATTTTTAGGGGAAGGAGAGGGGATAATAAGTATTATCCGAAGGGAACTCGAGGATGATACTTATTATCTAATGAAAAGACTTCCATAATACATAGTATCTGAAGGGAACTCGAAGATAATATGTATTCTCTCAGGGGAAGTCCTTGGCTGAAGGGAAGTTTTCAGCTAAGGGGAAGTCTTTAGAGGTCTTGGGTTCAGGGGAAGTTTTATAGAAAACCCGTAATCTATATTAGGGTTTTTGGTTAAAATAATGTTAATTTGAATCAATCGAACAGATGATAATTACCTTCTAACCCAAAGACCAGTCATCAAATGTCTAGTGGAGTATATTTTTTCAAATGTGTGTCAGACAGGTTGATGATAGAAAGGTGGTGCTACTGCTCAAGTTAAAGAACCAGCCGGACAAGACTTCCATTTGAAAAGCAACTGTTCAGGGGAAGTTGTTGGTGTCTTTACAAGTTTTCAAAAGCTTCAAAAGAACTTCAAAGAAGATGTTCACATGTTTAGGGGAAGCTGAAGATTTCAAGTCGATCTTTGATGAAGAAAATGATGCAGAGAGCAGTTAGAGATCATGAAGATCCAAGATCAACAATCAAGTTCTCCAAAGTTAGGGGTTTTAAGTTCATTTTTACCCTCTAATTTTTGGAGATTCAAGACAGTTACCGAGGATTCAGCAAGAACCTATTCTTTCAAGAAAAGCAAGTCAATGAGAGTCCTCCATTTCATTGCTTGTTCATTTCAAGAAGTTCAAGCTGATGCTGATCAAGAGGAAGTCCTAAATGCCCGTCATGAAACCCATTGAAGATTTCTGCGGAAAGAATCTTCATCAACATCTATGCCATCAAGTCAATAAGAAGAACTTCAAAGATTGAAGACATTTAATATCACAAGCCTAGGGGAAGATTGTAGAGGCTAGATTATGAGGCTTGTAATATTAAATATGTTGGGCTGGGCTTAGAGGGTTTCATTAGTTTAGTAGACTAGTTTCGTTATTGTATGTAGGCTAGTTTATGGTTGGGCTTGAGTTTACTATTTGGTTTATGACTCAAGAGGCCCAATAGTAAACCCATTGGGGTGCCTATATAAACCCCTCTAGACCTCCTCATTGAGGGTTGCTGATTGCGACTTTGAATGGAGCCTCAACGTGTTTACGATCGTAATCGTAATCAAGAGAGAGAGAAGAGTGTTTACGATTTTCTGTTTTGTACCCGACAAGTTTTCTTGTGTGTAAAGATTAAGTGTTTTAACGTTTAATCTTCATATTCTTCGTGTTTCTTCTCTTCTCTATCTTGAATCAATCATAAACGAGGATTCCGCACTCGTTTGTGATTAAAATATCGTGATTAGTTGTTGATTCTGGACCTACACCAACAATATTCAATCTATCTTCCCAGGTAGAAAGAAGATACAACATTTATGAATCACGGTGGTCGACTACCAGCTACACATGACTTATTACTACCATTTGATGTAGTTTTCCATTCAGCCTAATTATTATCATGGATCAGAAGATTATATGACATTCTTTAACTAGGCATTTTAAAGCGTCGATCAATGATCAACAAGTTATGTCATCCTTAACTCTGACTATTAGGTCATCTACATTTAATTAAAAGTCTTTTCTTATGGCACACCCATACACTATGACTCTTTATATTAATCAGTATTGTGAAATCATGACCAACACTTCGGTAAACTTGACAAACTTATGTTTCAGGATTACTTAACAATTCATTTTGTAGATTCACTACTATTAACAAATATTCACATCATTTAATAGGTGATTGAGATGGTTTATCGTGCCTCACATAGACATCGGACGTCATGCACAAACAATCGACCTTTGGTCATACGGCCACTTACGTTGGTTTGACACTTGGCTTGCATGATGTTATGTCATCACATTTAGCCCTATCTATGAATATTTTTTATATACATTTATTATGTATTACAGTTGAAACTGACCTATTTTCTTGAGTTCAGTGCTCCTAGCATGAGCTAGCACCATCGAACTGGGGGGCTAGTATGGCATACCACCATTCTGACAGAGTGCTGCTACCATTACATTTTTGGGGAGCGCCCGAAGGAAGCAATATACTTATGCTCATATGCCTTATCACATTTCGAAGTGGCGTCTAATTTACTATATAAGATCGCTTCATACATCACCTCAAGGGAAATCTTCCCAAAATACAAACTAATCATTTTATCACAGGCTAACAAGTCAAAGGAAAGGACAACACATACGAGTAACGCACTCGGTCCTCATGACTAGCTATAAAAACCTATCAATGGGGATAATAAGCCCATACAACAATCATACGTGGTCACTCGGATTAGCCCGAACCACCTAGTACCGCATGACAGCCTCACACGGCTATACACACAAGTAGTTTATCAAGACTACTCAAACCACTCCACCTTTATCGAGCATTACAAGTGATCACTCGGATTACCTCGAACCACTTAGCTCCTTTGAAGCTTTACGAATGGCTATCCGGATCACTCTGGACCATTCAAGAGATTTACGGGTAGACTACTTACTAGGCAATGCGTAAGTCCCATTACGTATTCCCGACCCTAACGTGACTATATAGTTATACATGTCGGCTGGCTAATGTCGACCTAACTATAAAATAGTTCACTTAAAAACATGACTATCAGCTTAGGTCGGCCACCAGGCCACCCGGGTCGCCAAAACATAATAAACTAAAACGCAAAAAGTGCAAACCATTGCAACTTCGGGAAGAAGGAGCAACTGGTAAGCCATGATCGGCAACAAAGACCTGGCCTTCAAGAAATCCCACTTTGCAATTTCGTAAGATAGGTTATCCGAACCGGGCTATATAGAAAGACATCCCATTGTCCATTTCTCATAGCTCTATTAGTGGGTGACCAGCATGGTTCCTCCCGTGCCCAGTCGGGCAGTTAACATCCGACACATGGGACGGTCAGCATAGTCTGGACCACATAGACCGGAGATTCTGATCGAACCTTGGTATAAACGCGCATATTTCCCGTTAAGGAATTTACATATGGACTGTACATCCATACATTGTGGTGCTCGGTCGTCGACCGAACAACTCAGCCTTTACGGCTTACATTGTGGTGCTCGGTCATCGATCAAACGACTCGGCCTTTACGGCTTACATTGTGGTCCTCGGTGTACCGAATCACTCGGCCTTTAAGGCTCACATTGTGGTGCTCGATCATTGACCGAACCACTCAGCCTCCCATGGCTTACACACATTGGCTGTGGACCACCGACCAAGCCACTTCGGCCTCTCACGACTTATATACAGTGGTTACTAGCTACTCACCGAACCACCCACCCTCTGAAAACTCGCATGTGGTTCTTGGTCACTGACCTAGCCACACAACTTATACAAGGTACCTCGGCCACCAACCGAGCCTTACAAACTACGAAGACTTGGATAGTGCTTCGGGACCTTTAACCGGACTACTCCGCCTTAGGCGACTTATTCTGAAAACATATCAACATAGATGGTAGGCAACTAGCAACCATTATACGTGATACACACATCACGCAAGAATAATCACAACAAACACATGATTTTCATGACAGATCCAGACTACACGACGACACATACACGTAGAAAAGCGCATCCTGACCAGACATCCTAACAAGATAAGGTAATGTACTAATATTTTATGCAGCACTTGACGTAAAAGACGATCAGAAGAACAAGATGAGTCTAGAATGGTGTAGTCAGAACTACACAATGCTAGACTAGGGGGTTGATGACGTATGTCCGGATCGGGCTGAATATATGGGCTCGACCCCAGATATAGTTTGGCCCACACAAGGTTGTGGCCAAACAGGCCCAATCCAAGCCCATTGTACCTCCCCTATAAAAGGAGGCTTACCCCCCCCCCCCTTTAGAAGGGATAATGAACCTTGGTATTTATCCCATGGGTCGACCCTCCCTTGTCTCGGTCGGCCTTGTCTCATTCGAGTCGGCTTTGCCCCACTCGGGTCGATCTCCCTGGCCTTGTGTCGGCCTTGCCTCACTCGGGTCGGTCGGCATTGCCTCACTTGGGTTGATCGGCATTGCCTCACTCGGGTCGGTCGGGATTGCCTCACTCGGGTCGGCCTCCCTTACCTCAGTCGGTCGGCCTCTGGGTCTACCCCATAGGCCGAACCTGGCAGCCTTCCTCAGCCACTCTACATTATCTATAAAAGGAGACTCCAATCTACTTGGACATCCACCTTACATATTCTCTCTCTCCCACTCTACATACATACGTACTCACTATCTATACAATCTTACTAATTTGACCGTCAGAGGGTGGTCCAGAGACCCCGGTCTCTATGCCCCTTCTAACGAGTTCTTTCTATGTTACAGGTTTAGGAGAAGACTCGGTAGAGCTAGACCCGGCCTGCTCGGTTCGTTGACTCTACCCGGCTCTTCCTCATGTAGATCACCTCTATACCCGATGGCCCGTCCTTGGTCTTACCACTCCGGTCATCCCGAGGTACGCCGTTTCTACATGGATAAAATTGTAATTTTTTTAAAACGTGAAACCAGTACATCATGTTGTTTTGTATATGTGTATTTTTCACGTACGTGATTTCATGGTTTGTTTCACTATTGCGAGCTCAAGCTCAGCCCCTAGTTGTAATTTCACATTGAATAAGATTTAGATTTTCGTTTAAATGGCAACTTCCATTGTGGTGTAGTGGTAGGAAGTCTGTGTTCTCTACTTGAGACACAGGTTCGATTCTTACGGGCAACACTTTGGAAGGAGCATTGGCGATGAGGGGAGACATGGGGCTGAAAGGTCACAAGTTCGATCCTGAGCTCCCAGGTTTTACCACCCGGCCGCTCGCGGAGGTGATTTTCCTTGGAATGAGCTCAACTGGTGTAAAT